>ML782022.1:162890-229359 GCA_009831015.1 Picea engelmannii
TCTTCCATCTGCATCTTCCATAACTGGTAGTTTTGGCCATTAAATTTCTTGACCCTAAACTTTCCATCTTTCGACATTGCTCCCACTTGAACCAGAAACATTATTTTTCTATGAGTTACCTTACACTCTGATACCAGTTGTTAGAAAAACAGGACCACAGAGCAATAAAATAAAACAAATGTGGAAACAAAACACAGAAGATACACAATACAAGAGAGACACGGATTTACGTGGTTCACCCAGTGTGGGCTACGTCCACCAGAGAAATTGTCAGGTCCTTTCTTTATTATTATCCAGCAAAATGAAGGGATACAACCTACATCAAAACCCGTTGTAATTTCCTCTTCTTTCTCTCACAGTCTCTCTCAGAATACAATACTCACCAACATACATAGCCACAATACATTTCCCTCATAAAAGAGGGTTTCCTTCTAGGGAAAAAAACCCTAACATAATCTCTATCATTAGATATGTGACCTTATAATGAACGGTCCAGTTTTACAATGAAATTACAATATACTTTTACAAGGCAATTTTTTCTTCGAGGGCTTCGCCCTCGAACCCCCGCTTGCCCCCAGACCCCCCAACCGGGGGCATAGCCCCCCCAGACCCTGCAGAGGGGGTACCCTGCCTCTACACTCCCCCACGTGGAAGAGTGTACATACTTCTGGGGTGTAAATATTTCATGGGGTATAAACACGGTTGAAAGTAAAAGACCTCTAAATCAGGAAGATAATCAGGCTCCACAACCAACATCTTCTCCTTTTTACATCTTACTAACTTTCGGATTCCTAGACACTATACTTTTTAAATCCTTAAGTACAAACTCTGGAACAACATCTTTTTGGCGTCGTTGCCAGGGACGAAGTTACGAAGCCTTTTCCCTGGGAAAGAACGACATATTTTCAAGTTTCACCCTTTGATAGTGAACAAAGAGTGAGCACTTTCTAAAAGGATTTTCTTATCTTTCACTTGGCAACTCTACGTATAAGTAAGTTGGCATCCGATCGAAGGAA
Source organism: Picea engelmannii (assembly GCA_009831015.1). NCBI lineage: Eukaryota > Viridiplantae > Streptophyta > Pinopsida > Pinales > Pinaceae > Picea > Picea engelmannii. The sequence goes on from ML782022.1 coordinate 163,907, forward strand.
TGCCAGACAACACCCAGAGAACAAGCATACCACGCCTATTTCAGATCCCGAAAAAATACTAAAAGATAGAGGTTCTCTTAAGCCGACTACTGTAGTCTATCAGCTTAAACACCCACAACCCAAGACCAAAAGTTCTTGTGAACCTTCAAATTCGCATAGTACACCTCCAGAAACCACTAATTCATTTTTATTCAGCTCTGTGGTTAAAAGTGAAATCCTTCTGAAAACCTCTGTCAGTAAATTTATCAACAGTTGATATCCCGCCGACTCTCATTTCAGACTTACAGACATCACCAAGTCTCGAAGAGTATACTATATACTCAAATCTCACACCTGCGGGATCCCCTGATTACGTCTCCTGCAAATCCGAAGAGCCAAGTCCTTGCATCTCCGATCACCCGTCTTTGGCCTTCCCGTCTCATGAAGAAGTTAAAGATTCTCTTTTAGTGTTCCAGAACCCTCTGTACAATACATTGTTTCCTTATGCAGTAGTACCAATGGCAGCCACCAGAGGAGGAGCTGGAGGGGTTTTCGGAGGTGGAGGAGTTTTAGGAGGTGGTGGGGCTCCAGGAGGAGCATGAGGCCAAGGGCCTCTCCCTCCTCCCGGATTTTTCGCTAAAGTGGTTGCAAGATATGTGCCTTTGGTTCTACCTATCCCTCTTCATGACCTTCCCGAAAATTATATAAAAAACTTATCTACGTTTACAGGGGAGTGAGACTTGACCGCTGTCGAACATATAAACTTCTTCGATCAGTTCACGGATATCCTAGGTCTCGAACACGAAGATGTGTATTCGAGGATTTTTGTCCAAACTTTCGAAGGACAGGTACAAATCTGGTTTCGAAGCCTACCCACGGGGTCTATCCTATCTTACGATGCCTTAGAAGATGCCTTTATTAGACAATGGGGAGAGAGAAAAGACCACTTATATTATCTAACCGAGTTCGGATCTTTAAAGAAAAGGAATTCAGAAACCGTTATGGAATTTATCCAAAGATTTAATAAATTGTATAATAATATCCCAGCCGAGGTCAAACCCTCCCAACCTGCAGCCAAAGTAACCTTCACATGAACTTTCGAACCTGACTTCGCCCTTCTCTTAAGAGAAAGGCGAGGGGCTACCTTAACCCGAATGCAGGATGATGCGGTAGAAATTAAGTCCAACATGATGGCCTCTGTTAAGTTGAAAGCTAGGTTAGAAATGAGGAACAGAGAAACCGGACATTTTAGGGAACAAGCGGGACCCTCAGTATCTAATACGTCTACATACGACAAAATGGATGATATGGCTAGGGTAATTAAAGAATTGTTGAATAAGATTTCCATAATGGAGCTAGACCAATCCAAGAGTGATCCTTTCATTAAAAGAGAATTCAGAAGAAACCCCAACCCTCAAAATCAACAAAGGCAAACTAAAAATGAAGATCAAAAAATTCAAACCCCTTTAAAAAATGAAAATTTTATAGGAGGAAATGATCTGGAAGATTTCGAAGGTCTGGAAGAGGATGTGAAAAATTTGGGTGACGACTGCACTCAACCTTAAATAACTAAAGAAGAGTATGAGAAGTCTTTAAGCACACAGCAACCCTCAAATGCAAATGATGACATAAACAACACATATGTCTCAGACCATCAAGAAGTAACTGATTCAATAATGGCTGAAGTCCAACCTAGGTATAACCTGAGGTCTACAAACAAGTCTGCGTTGATTTCTCAACCCAGGAAAATTCTCCCTAGAGGTGAAGTATATGTACCCACTCCAAAGGAGACCGAAACATCTAAAGGGACTGACTTATTGGATCCAAAGACAAAGGAGGTTGAGACCCAAACAAGGGAGATCAAGATGGCCGATACACAAACACTGGTAATTAAGATTACGAGTAATAAATCAGCTCAGACAAATAAGTTAGAGAAGAAAGAGTTAGAGGTTTTAACCAGAGAAACAGACAAAGGTGGTGGTTGTTTTAGTGTCGAAAATGAAATAAATAGGATCAAAATACCTATTCTGTTGGTTGAATTAGCCAAAAACCCTGCATATCGAAAACAGATAACCAAGGTGATAGGTTGTTTGGACCAAGAAATTCAATCAGAGGAAATAAATTTGGAAGATGACAAGCCAAATATCACTTTCGGTCCACATTTCGAGGGCACCAAAGACACTGTTTCCCCTTTCTATATCACCCTAGACGTGCATGATCGATTGCTGCATAACTGCATGATAGATTCTGGAGCTTCACATAATGTGATGCCCAAAGCTATTATGGATAGACTAGGCCTCGAGATCACCCAACCTTACAGATATGTCTGCTCTTTTGATTCAAGAAGAGTCAAGTGATTGGGTATGATAAAAGATTTAGTAGTCACGCTTGCACAGGTCCTAGTCAAAAGTGTTCAGATGGATGTAGTTATTGTTGATATCCCCCCAAAATATGGATTATTGTTATCAAGGTCGTGGGGAGCCAAACTCGGGGGATCCCTTCAACTAGACATGGCTTATGCCATAATTCCTATATTTGGTGGGCAACTTACTAGGTTATATAGGGAAACGAGGCTAGCTTATATCGTGAGCGATCCTCAGAATCCTAACAATTTTCCCATTTACATTGCCGATCAAGATCTAGGAGATTGTATTTTGTCTTTTGATGGAGGTATAGATAATTGCACAGAAGAAAACTATATAGAAGAGAAAGATTCTGAAAATATGCATAGTATAGGGATCTGGAAAAAAAAAATTGATGGTTCTCTGTCATGTGAAGGAGTCGGTGCAGGAGTACTTTTTGTGGCACCTGAAAATAGATTTGTCGTCCCTTTTTCTTACAGGCTTCGATGGGATATAGACTACACTAAAAATGTATGTGAATATGAAGCCTTAGTATTAGGATTGGAAGCTGCCAAGAAACTGAACATAAAGAACCTGGAAGTATATGGAGACACTGAGTTGATAGTCAAACAAATAAATCGACAATACCATGCCAAACACCCGAGATTGAGAGCGTATAGAAATTGTGCCTGGGATCTAATGGATAATTTCTTCTCGTCTGTAAATATTCACTTCATCCCACGCGCCAAAAATTTGCAGGCCGATTCGTTAGCCAAGGCAGCCTCAACGTTCACTCCCCCCACAACTTTTAAATTAAAATATCATATAGAGTTAAGGCACAGACCATCCATCCTGAACAACATACAACACTGGCAGGTTTTTGAGGATGACGAACAGATCAGAAAGTTCCTCGAAGTAGTGGGTGACTTTTCTGAAACTCACATCAATCAAGAGAATCAAAATGACGACACGTGGATCATGAAAGAAGGAGAAGACCCTCGTGAGTTCCGAGAAAAAATTTCCAACCATCGCATGTTAGTTTTAAAAAATAATCAGATTCCAAAGGGACTAATCCCCCTGGAGAGACTTTTTGATCAAAATGACATGCCTTTAAAATCTACTCTTCAACCCCAACCCGAAGAGGTCGAAGATTGAGATATAGGGACGAAAGAAGAACCCAGGATGGTGAAAATATCAAAATATCTCCCTCCTGAGGTGAAAAGTAAGTATAAAGATTTTCTTGCATGATATAAAGATGTTTTCGCCTGGACTTACAAAGAGCTTAGGACTTACGACACTACCATGATCGAACACAAGATACCTCTGAAGCCTGGTATCAAACCCTTTAGGCAAAAGCTTAGACAAATCAACCCTATCTTATTACCCTTAGTCGAAAGAGAAGTCAAGAAGCTTTTAGACGCGAAAATAATAGTACCACTAAGAGACTCTGATTGGGTGGAAAACCTGGTTCCGGTTAGCAAAAAGAGTGGAGAGATTAGACTGTGTGTTGATTTCAAAAATTTAAATAAATCTTCCCTAAAAGACAACTATCCTTTACCTAAAATGGATCACATCTTAGAAAAGGTAGTCAGAGCAAATAGGATGTCTATGATCGACGGTTTCTCTGGGTACAATCAAATTGCTATAAATGAACAAGATAAAGAAAAAACAGCTTTCACTACACCCTGGGGTACATTCAAGTATGATAAAATTCCTTTTGGTCTAATGAGTGCAGGTGCCACTTTCCAGCGTGCTATGGATATCACTTTCGTCGGCAAAAGAGACAAGTTTGTAGTTATCTACCTCGATGATCTAACTGTTTTTTCTAAGTCTGACGAAGATCATTTAATACATCTCAAGCAGACTTTCGAAAAATGTCGCAAGTTCGGTCTGTCTTTAAACCCTAAAAATTATCACTTCGCCATGCGAGAAGGTAAACTCCTGGGCCATATTGTGTCCCGAGACGGAATTAAAATTGACCCCAGCAGGGTTCAAGCTATAGACACAATAAATATTCCTAGAAATGTAAAGGAAATCCAGTCAGTCTTAGGAAAGATAAACTTTTTGAGAAGGTTTATTCAAAACTTCGTTGAAATTGTAAAATTAATCACAGGTATGCTAAAGAAAAACAACGAAGTAAAATGGACAACAGAGGCCAAAGAATCGTTTACACGTATCAAGAGGGTTATAAGCGAGGCACCTGTACTGGCAAGCCCCGACTATCTAAAGGATTTTCTCATTTTCTCATTCGCTTCCGAGCACACTATTGTCGCAGTGCTCCTCCAGAAAAATGAGGAGGGTTTCGAACAACTGATAGCCTTTTTCAGAAAAAGTCTCAGAGACGCGGAACTAAAATACGATATAATGGAAAAACAAGCATATGCTATGGTAAAGGCATTAAAGGCTTTTAAGACTTATGTATTGCATTCCAAGATAATCGCGTATGTACCTACTAGCTCTATAAAAGACATTTTAGTGCATCCTGACAGTGATGGCAGAAGGGGAAGGTGGCTCGCAAAAATTCAAGAATTTGATCTGGAAATAAAGTCGACGAAGATGATAAAGGGTCAAGCTTTGGCTAAACTCTTAGTTGAATCCAATTACAGAGCCCTCAGCATAAATAACATACAGGGATGTGGAGAAGAGGAAGATATGAATGAGCTCTATGAGCAAACAAGTGAAGTCAGGATCGAAGAGAAGTTTACATCCTCTGACTGGTATAAAAACATAGTATCCTACCTACTGACTTTGAAGTGCCCAAGTGATTTATCTCCACCCAAAGCCAGAATGCTAAAACTACATGCGGTCAAATACTGTATATCCAAGGGTAAATTGTTTTGGAAAGACCCACTTGGCTTCTTGTTGGTTTGTTTGGTTGAATTTGAAACAGAGAAGGTCATAAGCGAATTCCACGAAGGAGTGTGTGGGGAACATCACGCTTGGAGAGCGAAAGCTTATAAAATCTTGAGGGAAGGGTATTATTGGCCTAAACTTTTCTCGGATGTAAATGCCAAAATCAGGGCTTGCAACCCTTGCCAACTATTCGTAGGCAAGCATAAACTCCCAGCATTATCGTTAGTTCCAGTCAAAACAAAGGCTCCTTTTCAGAACTAGGGACTGGATTTTATAGTCGAAATTAACCCCCATTCCAGCGCACAACACAAATGGATCCTAACCGCTATAGATTATTTCACTAAATGGGTAGATCTTATTCCTACCAAGAGGGTTATAGATTCAGTGGTAATATATTTCCTAGAAGAAAATATTTTATCTAGATTCGGCTGCCCCCGAAAGATAGTAACAGATAATGCTGAGGCTTTTAAATCTATGGCTATGATCAGTTTTTTCCAAAAGTACAATATTGTACTCAGCCATTCTACGGCATATTATCCCCAAGGAAATGGATTGGTCGAGTCTTTGAACAAGAGTCTGATCAACATAGTTAAGAAAGTGTTGAATGAGTACAAGAGATCCTGGCATATACATTTAAAATACACACTATGGTCAAATCGGATTGGCACAAAAAAATCCATCGGTATTTCTCCTTTCCAGATGGTATACGGGACTGACATGGTATTACCTATAAACCTAGCACTTCCTGTGATGAAACTATGGAAAGATGAGAAAGAAGAACCAAACCACGTCACAAGGAGAATAAATCAGCTTATCAAATTACAGCAGCACAGGGTCAAGGTGGACGAAAGATTGCAAAAATATCAAGACGACATGAAAACGTTATTTGACTGAAAGACAAAAGATAGAGAGTTTCTTCTAGATGATTTGGTCTTAATATGGGGTGCTAGGAAAGAATATTTAATGAAACACGGTAAATTCGATCATCTTTGGTATGGGCCATTTAGAGTCGCAACTTCCGAAGGAAAAAATTCATTTTTATTAGAAAATCTGGATGGTAAAATCTTCAACGCCCCTATCAACAGGCGTTACCTAAAACACTACATGACATAATTAGTTCTCCAAGGTTTTACATTGTATATACCGGTTTGTATTTGCTTTCTATTTCATGATTCCCTTGAGGTAAGTTTTCAATTTTTATTAATTAGGTTAATATAAATAGAGATACATGGTTTTCAAATACATTTAATTCTTTTAAAGGACACTCTTTGTGTTTGCAGGATTTTGGTTTGCAAACTAAATGAACGAAGGGAGAAAATAGAAGGTCATGTATCGAAGATTTGCATTCGCCAAAAACAGGTGACAAAAAAGGTTTTCAGTTGTTTTAAAAATGGTAAGGTAACGGTACGAACTCCTGAAAATTTTGTTCCTTAAGAAAGCAGAGATCTCTAAAACATTATAAAGGTCCCATAAACCTAATGTTTTTACTTAATTGATTATTAAAAACTATAGTTACTTGCTCTGGATCCTAATAATTTTAACTTAAAACACAGATAGGTGGTAGTTAAAACAAATAGAAAAATGAAGCATCTCTGGGGAAGGGTTCTCAAAAAAGCGGTTTTAATTTTCAACCCCTACTCCTCAACATACAAACATATGTTCGTCGCCTTTCTTTTAGTCTTCAGATTTGTCTTATTAAAAATGCCAAATGTCTTTTCGGATCTATATACGTAGGGAGAAGAGATTATGTTTAAGCTTTGAAAGTTGTAAGCATTTTTTGGAAAGAAGGCTAGTCTTCACAGCTCCTCGATCTCTTACTAAACAAGTTATGCGTAGGTGGATCCTGACTTTTCTAGGTTTTTCAACAATTTCGAAGGGTTAAGGCTTACTCAAAGGAAAACCCCTAGAAAAATGTTTCCCCTTTTTCTCCCTGTGGAATAAGGTGTTGTGAAATTCAAAGGAAGGTTGGCACCGAGTAATCAAAGTAAGTTGACAGACCTACATTGAAAATTATTACGCAGATATCACCCCTCATATAACCTGATTGCCCCCACTTCGTATTCTAAAAAGAAAATTATAAGACAAATAATGAAAGGAAAGTCATTTCTAATTGTACATCTAGTCTGAAGAGACGATGAAAGGAAATTCAAAAATGATTGTCCTCATCTCATCATTTAAATGCATAAATACATTTCGAAGTGGTGAAAGGAAATTCAGCAAAAAAAGGGGGGCAGATAACTTCACCGGGGTACTGAACAGGCCCGCTGGCAGTGAAGCAATATCTGAGATATCTATAAGGTTGTTATACATGAATTTTGATAGGCTCTGGTAATCAATTTTCTCAAGACTGGATCCACATCCTAAGTCCGGACGGGACTCCCCGATTAAAAAATGCAATAATTTTCATTTGGTGTAAGCCAAAAAACTGCAAGAGTTGTTGGATTTCCTAGAACTGTTTTGATTTTTCTTAATGTAGACCTAAACTCAGTAAAGAGAAAGAGAAAGTTGTGAAAGGGACTATAGTTGAGTGAGAAATATATTTGAGTATTGAAAATCCTTACGGCAGTGAAAGACAAAAATATTTTCTTCCCTCTGTTTATTTTTCCCTAAAGCAGGTTTCACAGAAGTGAAACCAGTGACTCCATTTACCCAATACAGGCGCGTACTCTACTGTTCTTCCCGCCTCACAAGGAAACGAGATCCCTAGTTGGAGCCTATGTTGGAGCCGCCTTTTTCATTTTGGTTCAAATCTTTTTTTAAAGTCAAATGTCGGTTCTTAAGTTATTTTTCGCTTCGTGACATTTACCTTCTAAAAGTCTCAGTAGTCTCGTCTTGCAAAATAGCGGGGGATGTGATGTTTTTTAAGTTACCACTTTTTATCATTAAATGAAGGTTGTTGCTTTTTGTACCTTGGAATATCTCTCTTCGTGAGTTACAAGTCACAAGATTTACAAACCCCAATATGCGAAGTCATGAAGAGTTTTAAAAGCTTACCTCAGGTGAAAGCTAAGAGTGAGACCATGTAAACCCCAGTCAAGTGATGTCTGGATTTCGCATCTCGGCGTTCACTCCCTCCTAAAATATTACCGCTAAAACTCCAAAACATGAAGCCACAAAACTTTTACCTAAGTAACCCAGGTTAGAGTCAGGGTTGATTAGTTTTGACCATGATTAAGTTATCGGGATTTTACGATTCGGCTTACATTCCTCCCGGAAACTTTACCTTCGAAGTCCCGAGTCGCGAAGCTGCGATATAAATGAAAGAATAATTAATTTAAACACTTAATCTTAGTTATGTCCTTGCTTAATTAAATCTAATCATCACAGTCTCGGGTTTTACAGGCTCGAAAGGTTAGAGTTAAAGGTCATGATATAGCGAACGCCGAAGTGTTGATTTAAATCCTGATTAAGGAAGCCAAGCCAGCATAATCAATGTTTAATGCAAATGATAATAATGCATAGTTTACGAGGTAATTTAAAATGTTCCTTGCGCCATCTTGTGCCACGAACCGTCGGGCATTAATTGGAAATAAGACGAAACGGCAAAGTAAGGATATGGTTTTTATTGCCAAAATCTCTATCTAAATATGATTGGACCGTTCTGTTCGTAAGGACATCGATGTGTTAAATGTTCGAAGATATAGATCTTTTGCTTCCTATTTTATTCATAAAGTTCATTTCTATCCCGCACAGAGAATTTTTTCTTAGTAAGCTAACTTCTATATGTATACGCATTTTTATTGCAGAAGAGCTAAGTTACAATCCCCTGTCATGGCCCTGTGAAAAGAATCCAAGGAAAGCACTGAGGTTTCAGGAAAAGGTTCTGATAATGTTTCAGATACTTAATCTCAGAGCGTTGATTCCATGCGAACCTGGTCATACATCTTAGAGGTTTTGCAATCAGATGTGGTGAACTGTTCGAACGATTCCAATGACAATGAGAAAGACGACATGACTACCAAATACAAGATCGTTGTCCAGGCAGATATGCACAAAGTAGCGGCCAGGCCACGCCTTCTACCTTACTATGACATGATTCGATGGGCACTAGATCATGTAGACATCCCTACCAGAACCATCATCAATGAGCAGAAGGTCATTGTTGGGACCTTTAGACCAGAAAACTTACATGCAATGTACAAATTACCACCCACGTCAGAATTCACGTACAGTGCAGAGTTTCTAGATGGTTTTAAACAAAAGGAATGCAAGCAATACGCGGAAATTTTATCTGATTTGATTAAGGATTGGGTCTCACACCCAGTGAAGTTCAGGGCAGACATCAATGGAATTTATTCCATATCTTCTTTGGAACCACAGTTCAAATACGTGGCGATGATGACCTATAGATTGTACGGGAGGGAAGACACCACACATTTTTTCCTCCAATGGGTGCCCTTGATATACTCAGTAGCAGAAGGCTCTTCTTTTGACTGGGCCAAAATGTTATCAGATAGCCTGTCCAGTCGGATTATTGAATATCAGACGCAGAAAGAGAGTGGGAAAGCTGCTTCATTTTTTATGTCCGCATATCTCATGGACGCAGTATGTTCCATGATGCTTTTTCCCTTGATGAATTGGAGTTGGGCTCCATCGGATGCTGAGCCAGTCCATGTATACCATTTTAAGATTTGGGAGGACAAGGCTTCAGATTTCGTATACGAAATATTCAACTGGGTAATGGTACCGATGTATGTTACCATCTTCGGTAATCTGCCACCCAGGATATCGGATAGCATCACGGAAAATTTAAGAAGAGTGGTCGATTGGTATGTGGAGAAAGAATTTTCATACATCAGGTTTTTCGACGCTTCCATCCCTCCACATGTTTTACCCTTACTTATACCCGACAGGATGGCTTGTTGCGAGATCGCAAGGCAAATCGTAATTGGCGGTATAAGTAAATAACTGAAAGGGTTTTCAAAAAATGTATGGCCACCTTTTCCTGTTCATTTAAACACCTAGTCATTAATAGACTTCGGGCATGCAAAGGTCGAGGCAGCATCCCTAGAAGATATAAATTTGGTGAATATCGAATTCAAGAAACACGATCCACACAGGGTCGTGAGTAATTATTTGGCCAGTTGTGGCCTTAAAAGATTTGAGCACGAGAATTCGCCTCATGATGATATTTTCCGAGGCGCGAAATCTTATGACGATGTTTTGGCTCGAATACAAGCAATGTCGCCCAAAGAGCAGGCCGATGTTATCAGATTCCAAGAGCATAGTTGAAGTTTCCTTCCTCCAATATTACGAGGTGAAGATCCGACGATAGCAAAGCAGCAACAAATAGAAGTCGGAGGCTCTAAAGGTTCACCACCCAGCTAAGAAGAACAACAGGATAAAGAAGAGAAAGTTGGGGGCCCAAAATGGGAAGTCGAGGCTTTCAATCCCCCAAGCGAGCCAACTTCGGTCATTACTCCCGGGAAATATTCTAAACAGGTCGGAAATCCCATCGCCTCCATTACCCCCCAACAGTCTGCAAAGGAGATCCTGGACACTGGTTGGATTGTGGGTGAAAAATTGACACCTATATCAGTAGAAGAGCTACCTCTGAATCAATTCTTCTTTGATAAGAAGAGGAAAGCGGTTGTGAGACAAGAACTCTACCAAGAGGCAGGTGCTATCTCTAAGAAATTTAAAGTTGTAATTGATGGGAAAAATATGAAGAAAGTATAATTCGCGACACAAATAGCAAGAACACTGGGTGCCTTCGCCACGGTGAACCAATATTCAGTCGGGACCCTAAAAGATCAGCTAAAATGAAAAAAGCATTTGATCAAGACACTAGAGGCTTAAAGTCGATCTCAAACAGTCACAGTTGAAGGTTCAGACGAGTCAGACTCAGATAATCCAGCAGGGAGAATTGATAGACCAGCTTCGGGCCAAACTAGAATTCACCAAAAGCCAGGTAATCGATATCGAGATATTTCAATCCCAGGCAATAGAGATCAAAAAAAGGTTATCGGTGGCACAGCAAGGTCTACTTGTTAAAGTAGAAACAATTCAAAGCAGCTTCCAACTCATTGATCGGGTGTTGGAAAACCTCTCTCTTAAAGAAAGGGATGCCGGAGCATCTCAGGTGGCGTTCTAGGAGGCTATTATAGCCACAACAAGAAGGGAAATAAGTAGTAGTTCTATTTTTCCCATCACAGAGCAGACCAGGGGTAATATCTTGTTGAAAGAATGTGAGCGAAATATATCTGAAGGTAAACAACAAGCTATGAAGCTAAGGAAATCTTGCGAAGAAATTTTCAGTTTGTTAAGTGAGATTTGTTTGGGTTCTGATGGTGAAAGTGGCATGGAGATACTGGGTCAGATAAATACAGCTAAATATATGCTTAATATCAAGGAAATGGAAGAAAGAGAATTAGCCAAAATATCACAATAGCTCAAACAGACATAGTGCAAATAGACAAATGGCTAATTAAACCGAGTATATTGTTATGCTCTATCAATGCCAAAGATCAACAGGTGGAAGGAAAGTTGTCACTATTGATGAAAGACTGCTATATTTTTGAGGAAAATAATCAAGCAGAGCCATCTAAGTTGATATCACAGCTGGTGGAGAAGTCCGTTATTTGCAAGGAGCATGCGAAGAGGCAAGTTTTGGGTACCAGATGAGAACAGAGATAAAGAAACGAAACGTTTCAACTCCTTTTGATTGTAACTGAAAACCTATGGAACTATTGAGATTCCAGAGCATAAAAATTTGTATAAATATACATTTTGAAGAAAGAAAAAGGGGATCGACCTTTTGATTAATTGTAATAGAGACTATCTCTTTTCGAGAATTAATACAAAGCAATTCAAAGATTCCTAATTACGTCACTACTGTGTTATGAGTTTGTTCTCTCTGTTATTTCATATTCATTCTTATTTCACTTATATATATCTGATGAATGTTGCATTGCAATTTAGTAAAACTTCTACTGCAGTGATTGATATTTAGCTATCTATTGTTTACATTTTTTCCTCTGTATCAGATACTAGTAGGTACAAGACCTGTAAATCTTTAGGTTTTCATATTTTATGCTTCATCGGACCATTTCTTGTCTTATTTTCTTCTCCTGTTTATAGAGTGATATTCTCTCTCGATAGGAGCCTTATTCTATAGACAGCTTAATGCTTTTCCTACAATTCATACACCATTTATTCCAAATATAACGCAGTTACTGAAAAAGGCCTTTGGTTTGCAATTTGCTTTTAATATTGATTTCTAAAGTTCTCTTTTATAAAATCAAATTGATACAGCATAAAAAAAATTGGATTTCTTTAAATTTTATGTTCCTCTATGACTATCCCTGTTGTAAGACAACCCAATATTGAACCCGATTTGATAGATCAAACCCATATCGCTCTAAATCTCTTTGATACCATTCTTAAAACGGCTAACACCCGGGCAGAACTTGAACGTTCAAGGGTTGAAATTGAAAGGGATATAAACATCCAGGAACAGTTAGAAGCCAAACAGCGACAACCTAGAAATCAACCCTAGCTTCCTTTCCCGAAGGCATACTCTTCTCCTTTTTACATCTTACTAACTTTCGGATGCCTAGACACTATACTTTTTAAAGCCTTAAGTATAGACTCTGGAACAACAGAAGGCTCACTCAGATATCTATGAATGTCAATGGAACTTCGACAGAGGAATATTTTGAGATTATCAAATTTATTGAGGACAATGCCCCATTTACTATGTTACTTGGAAAATCTTGGATTGAAAGAGATCAAGCCAAGAAGAAGGAAGAAGAAAATGTTTTAGAACAGCAGAGACAAGAGTTAAAATATTTCATGACCAGAAGGATCACGCAGTTGATTGAGGAACAGGAGAACAAATCAAAGATATTTGACACTAGAAGCTCAGATGTCAAATTTGCAAAAGCATTAGGGGACTCACAGAAGATTGGAGTATCTGTATCAGATATAAACGAAGTAGTACCCCTGAGTCTTGGGAGAGAACCTCAACAGTGCGAAGTGGCTATGCCCAAGGAAAATAAGAATCAGAACGGGAAAAGAACTACCGAGATGAAGCTCATGGGGAAGAAGGCTGGGAAGCTAAGTAAAAATAAAGCTAAGATCGACAGGCTACAGAGGGTTCCAGAGGGAACCTTTCAGAAAGAAAATTTGTAAAATTAGAGATTTGTTGGAATATCATAACAGCGACATGAGTCACTTTTCCATGACGAAGCAATATAGTCATTGGAGGCCGATATATCCGTTCGACTGTCGCTCCTAACGGATCGAAAAGCATTGATGGATCATCACCAGACCGTTAGATCACACCATAATAGAAAGAACAAGAGTTAATGAAGCCCCATATCCATTACAAAAGATCTGTTACAGAGTTACTTACTTACTCCATCCCGCCATGCATGGAAGACACTTTTACTAATTGCAAATTTGAGTCTGCAGACTACATGAATTGTGAACAGTGATTACTCCACTCTTACTCTCTACCCTATTACATTACCTATGTTACTTTGAGAACCTGAGATATTTATCTTGAGCGTATATGTTCGACGAATTTAGGTCAGCTGAAGAATCTGTAAGAGAGGTACTCGCTAGCCTCAGAGTCGAAAGAGTCATGTCGAAGAGATGATTGTCTACAAGTTTATAGGCATCATCGATGAGAGGAGTGCAATCCTACCCATCGACTTCTTGAGCAGGAACATCCTAAGCCGATGTAGAAATAAGAACTAAACATAAAGATGATATGGCCAACATGAAGCTGGTTCCATCCATCCTACCTGCTTGCATACCACCTCTGAGCGGTGTGATCAATAGAGACAGTGTGCCTAGAGAATTTGAGTACACTCTAGTCACTGCGTACCTACCGAAAGGGGTACGCACAGTCTGTGTAGATCACGACAAGATTGCAGCATTTAATTTTAGTGACTTCAACCTGGGGGATCGTAAATTTTATAGCATGCTTGCCCAGTACAAGTACCTAACCAGAACCAAGTGAAAGAATTCAAAGATCGTCCCTCAACAATGGACGATGAACCTTGCATAATCCACTCTGCTCAACGTTATGAAGATACCACACTTCGACAGACACCAGGAGGTGAATGCTTGTGTGAAGTTGTTGCTGGTGAGTTACCATGGAGGATACTTATGGTTAAACCATCGCATAACAGTTGATCTAGCGCTAATCAATCGGATCATCGGGCTTAGCATGCAGGGCCCTCATCCCCATGATTACTATCCTGGAAAGACCATGGATCACGCTCTTTCTCAGAAGATCAAAGAATCTTATGGCAATGTTGAGAAAGGCACGTGAGGCTACAAGGTAGCTTCTATTGAAAGTGGCGCAATACTCCTTGCATGTCAATTGATCGGAGGGAAGTTGGTACGCAATAATCGATCCACGCAAGTATCTGGCTTTGTAGTCGACCTTGCAGGGAAGTGCGCAAAGGGACTACAGATGAACTGGATGAAGTTCATGGTGAATCAACTAGATATTGACTGCAAAGAAGCCCAGGATCAGGGGCATAGATTCCATTTTAGCTGGCTCTTGATACTTATAGGTTTCGTTGCATGGGAGCTACCGGAAGGTGCAACCTTCCCGGACATCGACCCCTTTGAACCTTTGGATGCGAAGTTTAGTACATTGTAGTACTTGAACGATATGAACAAGCAGTGGAAATCCAATGTCGTCTTCCATACCTACTACACCCAGTTGAGGCTCACCATCCAGTCCGAGCCACGCATGACTCCAAATACTTTACAGAGGTTTCGACCTTTGATGAAGTTCAGTGTGGACCACCATTTCATATATATTACAACACGCGTTGATGAGCACAAGGAGTAGCTTCAGTCTTATTATAAGCGGACAGAAGAAGACCTAGAGGAGATCACCAAGGAATGGTCAGCGCACCTCCCTGTTTCAGCAGACCCTGTAGAAATGCTCGACATCGACAACCCAGAAGCTGTGCAGGATACACCATGGCCCAGTAAAACAAAGAAGACAAAGAAGGCTAAGGAAGTCTAGAATATAGATAGCCTATCTGTGTGGACGACTTCCATTACACCAGATCAAAGAGGTGAAGGTGAAGACTTAGAAGAAGTCAAACAAAGACCAGAAGATGAACTAGAAATCATAAAGAAGAGGAAGGGTTCACCTCCAGAACCTTCCTCCCGGAAGAAATCAAAAGCACCCGTAACTAAGCTGCAGACCACGCTCACTCCAGATGACTTCAGTTTCCTCATCATAGCTATGAATGAAGTTATAGAAGAGATAGTGGAAAAGAAGGAAGATAAGAAAGAGACAATGTACAACAGAATTGAGATCGAGCTCCAAGGAGTGCAGTGGGAACTTCAGTCTAGTCGTGTAGTCTCCACTGTGCCCTTGCCAGAAGGTACAATAGAAGAGGGATATGAACTAGTTCAACTCTGCAAGATTGCTAACACAGTCGAAGTACTCCTTCAGAAAGCACAGGAAGAAACAGCACAGGCCACCCAGGCCTTAAATCAAGCACAAGAGGAAATCATCGAACAACGTCGAGATGGACAACAAGAGAAGGACACTCTCTAAGCAAAATTTGAATAAGACAAAGTGAATATCCAAAAAGAGAAAGAGAAGCTACTCGAAAAGCAGATTGGGATTGAAGAAGCAGTCAACAGATCATTTCACTCTATGACCAGCTTAGAGGAGAAGGCAAAAGAAACCATAGAACACCAAGTGATGAAGCTTGCTAAAGTTATTCAGCAACTTCAACAAAGAGTCATGGAATTAGAGCTTCATACCATACCAAGTACCCCGCAAGAAGTGTGTGACTAGCAAGAAATGACTTCCCGATGCACAGTAGAAATTATTAAAGCACTTACCAAGGAATGAAAACTGTTAAGTAGCAAAAGTGCGCAGATATATGAGAACCTAACCGAGAATCCAGAATTACATAAATTGGAGTCACAGCTCCAGGAGGTGAAGCATGAAGCCGAAAAGGTACAGGTACAGTTGAAGGTCCTATCACTCATAGAGAGAATGAAGCAGTCTCATGAGCAGTGCACCACCCAGCAATAGATCCATATGATCCAGAGCAAGGTAATGGAAGTAACTCAACAACTTCAACCTGTGCAGGATAAGGCATGCCAGTTATTTATAGAGATTGAGAGCCAAGGAATAGAGCTAGAGCAGGTCATGAATTCAGCACAGCAACGCCTAGAAGGGTCGGTGAGTGACGCACTCATCTAGGAGTATGTTGAGAAAGAGGTCGTGGCACAACAGCAAGTCGAAGCACCTCGAGCCAAGCTCAAGGCATTCGAGGAAGAACTGATCAGACCTGAGTGACTCGAGACGAGTCAAAGGTGAGTGTTGGGGGCATGTTGGCCCTTGACCAAGTTTTGAGGAACACTTGGTCATATTTAACCATTTTTGGGACTTCGCCAGCCTGTCAAAGAAGAAGCGCAAAGCGAAGTGGAGATTGCAGAAGCTAGACCCCCTTTTCGGTCTTTTTTGGGTTTTTGGGAATATGTAATGGGAAATGGATGTCGGCCCATGGGTTTACCCACTCTTAGGCCCACTTTTGTAATGTATAAATAGATATCTAGGCGATGTAAGTAAGAGAGAATATTATCCAAGGGCTTAGTGATAGAATTGATTTATGTAATTGACTTGCAGATCTGAGTGCAAGTGTTGTAAGTGTTGAGTGCACAGATAGTAAGGAGGCTCTGTGCTAGATCTACTCGAGGAAGGAGGATCTAGCAAGGTGCGCACATATCTCTTGTCCTATGCGGAGTAGGATTTTGATAGCTTTGTGTTGTAACCGGATTTACTGAAGCTAATAAAGAAGAAGAGTTGGTGGGCGTAGCCCCAGGGTGGGGGTGAACCACGTAAATATTGTGTGTTGTACTTTGTGCTTATTCTTAGATGTTTTGTATTGCTAAGTGCTTAGATGTGATTAGATAGACTTGCTTATTCTTAGTGCTAGAGATCTATATGAATGCTAAATCCGATGTGTATGAATATGCTAAGTGCTTGGTCTACCAGATCTGATCTATCTTGTTGTTGCTAAGTGCTAAAATAACATAGACCTAAGTGAATGTTGTGATGCTCTGTTATGTCAGGGGAGTAGATCTAAGTGGAATATTGATGAATGATCTATGCTAAGTGCTTGTTAAGTGTTGTAATCACAGACATGTGCCCTAGCTAAGGTTGCAGACACCTGAGTCTTGCAACCACCCCTGCCTCTACCTCAACTGAGACCTCATCTGCTTCGCAGGTGTTGCCGAAAGGGATGGTAGTTAGGGTTTTGCTGGTGTGTTGTTATAGCATTGAACCTTGGGTCTACCCTTGTGCCAACAGGTGTCGTTGAAAGGCAATGGGTGGTTGCAATCCCAAAACATCATGGATGTCTCTTTCGGTGTCTCGTGACTTTCCTGATCAACGGTGTTTATTTTCAATCCATTGGGTTGTTTGGTTAGGGAGATTTCATCTAGGAATCGATTATCCATTAAATTCATAGCGTACACCCATTTAGAACAGTCCCTTTCTGAATGATTCTCTTGGTGGTACATGCAGAAAGAGTCAGATGCTATAGTTTCTAAGTCAATGTTTGGGTTAGTTGGGGGAGGTTCTATAGCTTTGAAAGGTGGATTTATTTCAAATAAGGTTTTATAAGGTCTCTGATTTTGGTTTCCCTCCTCCGCACTCCTTTTCATATCTACGATCTCATTGGAGAGTTTTTTTATCATCCGCTGCAAGTTTTCTAGATCTCCTCCTTCTTTATCAAGACCTAGATTTATTTGTTTTACCGGGGGTCTTGTTAACAAAATACCCCTCTTAGGTAGTGGTCGGGTTTCTTTCTTCGTCGGTGAGATTTGACCTTCTTTACATCATTTCATTTGTAATTCAATCGTCTTATCTTCCTCAAAATTTTTATCTAGGGTATGTTTGGCCGCCCTTTTTACGAACATGGATATGGAAGCAGGGAGAGCATTAGTGTATACCTCAATCTGCAACTCCTGAGTAGGTTTAGCTTCAGGTTGAAATTTGTTCAAGATAGTGGTAAATCGTTGATTGAAATCTTTAACTTTCTCTTTTGAACTCATGGTGGAGGTGAAAAGTTTAGCCATTAAATCTCCTATGGTGGTTTCTTCTGCAATTTTTTCTAAGAAAGCTTTTTGAAATTTTGTCCAACTAGTTATGGATCCAACACGCAAGTTAAAATACCAAGTCGAGGTTGAATTCTAAAAGGTTTAGGGAAAAATCCTACATGCTACATCCTCATGTTGTATTTTCACCAATCTTATAGATAATATGAACTTTTTGATATGGTCCTCAGGTAATCCAGAGGTTTCGGGGTCAAATTTGGGGAGTAATTTTTTCGGATGTCGGGGTAGGTTATGTACCCGTCTGTAATATACCAGATATAAAAAGTATGCAAAACATAAATAAAATGCTAGAAATGGAAGAATAACAGTAATATAACCAGCATAATCTCCACAATAACATAGAAATGATATAAGAACAACAACAGAAATAACACTTTGATTCAGAAAGCAATGTTCACGGGCCTCTTCAAGGGGGAAACCTCCAGTTGAGCAACGCTCTGTTACAATAATCTCCAAGCTAGGGTTTTCATACCCTAGACCCTTATTTATACTGAATATGTCTATCAAGAGAAGCATCTAGAGGAAGATCCTTCTAGAAGCGGAAGCTTCTATTAGGTCTTCTTACATCCACCTTATTCTATTTTATTGAAAGGCCTTATTAATATTGACCTTTATTACATCTGAATATATTGATCTACCTATGTGCGGGTTAGGACCCTAACATGTCTGTCCCCTTAAAACCAGCCTTGTCCTCAAGGCTTGAGATGTGGAAACTACTGCAGAATGGTAGCTGGTTCCAAAGTGGCATCTGTTGGAGTTGTATCTTTCCACTGGACTAGCACTTCCTTGATGGTTCGCTAATGCAGGCAACACTCACGCTGGTCCAAAACTGCTTCTGGCTGTAGCCAAATGGATCCTTCTTCAGCTAACTCGGGAAGGTTGGTTTGAATTTGGCACCTAGTTCCAATCACCTTCTTTAAGCATGAAACATGAAAAATAGAAAGTAGCTTTGACTGACTGGGCAGAGCTAACTGATAGGTGACTTGTCCCACACGCTTGAGAACTGTATAAGGACCATAAAATTTGGGCGCTAGCTTCTAACACTGCTTGGCCTTGAGGGAAGTTTGCTTGTATGGTTGCAGTTGCAAAAACACCTGATCCCCTTCTGCAAATTGACGTTCAAAGCGACCTTGATCTGCTTGTTGCTTCATGCAATTATATGCCATGACCAAGTGCTCTTTAAGGGTACGAAGAATATCCTCTCAAACTGTAAGTGTTTGGTCAACCACCTGGACCTTCGAGGTACCCAGTAAGTATGAGAGAACTGAAGGGGGATTATGTCCATATACCGCTTCAAAAGGAGTCGTGCATGTAGTTGTATGGTAGGAAGTGTTGTACCACCATTCAGCTAGGGATAACCATTGAGCCCACTGATTTTGCTTTTCAAAGGCAAAACACCTTAGATATGTTTATAAACACTTGTTGACAACTTTTGTTTGACCATCAGTCTGGGGATGATAAGTTGTTCTTAGATGCAATTGGGTGCCCTGTAGCTTAAACAGTTCTTGCCAAAAATTACTTGTGAAAGTTGGGTCACGATCAGAAACAATAGAGTGTGGCATGCCATGAAGCTTGAAGACCTGGTCCATGAATATTTGAGCCACCATGGATGCAGTAAATGGGTGTTGAAGAGTGTAGAAATGAGCATACTTGGAAAGGCGGTCCACCACCACCATTATGACTGATTTATTTCCCGATTTGGGTAAGCCGGTAATAAAATCCATAGAGATATCCTTCCAAATATCAGGTGGAATCGGAAGCGGTTGTAGTGTGCCCAGAGATTTGATTGTTTCTCCCTTGTGGCGTTGACACACCTCACATTCAGCAACAAAATTACGGATGTCCTATTTCATACCATCCCAGAAGAAAGAACGTTTGACCCTGTCATAGGTTTTGGTGAACCCAAAGTGCCCCGCTATGGGTGTAGCATGAAGCTCAGAAAGTACCGTGGATTTAAGCTTTGATTGTTTACTTAAATACAAATGGCCTTTGTATTGAATCTCATCCTAGAGCGAAGAGTACCCTGGGGGAGCTGGAGCATTGGCCTGCAATTGCTAGATCAGATGCGAACTTTTGGGATCTTGTAGCCATTCTTGGCGCACACCTTGGAGCCAATCTGGTACAATGAAGGAAAGAGAAAAAAGGGATCCTTCTTCTTCATATTTTCAGGACAGTGCATCTGCCACCACATTGTCTTTGCCCTTCTTGTAAATGATCTCATAAACATATACAAAGAGCTTAGTCACCCGTTTTTTTTGCTCCAGGGAGGAAATGTGTTGTTCCAGAAAGTACTTGAGGCTTTGATGGTCTGTCTTAATTTGGAAATGTTGCACCAAGAGATAAGGGTGCCACAGATCAACGACATCTAGAATAGCCAACATTTCCTTTTCATAGATGGGTTTGCCCAGATTCCTTTCAGATAGTTTCCTGCTGGTGAAGGCCAAAGGTCGACCCTCTTGCATAAGGACAGCACCGATTCCTTTCCCTGAGGCATCACATTCCAACACAAAGGTCTTTGTGAAATATGGAAGGGCCAGAACCAGAGTGGTGCACATGGTCGCCTTCAAGGTTTGAAAATATTGAGCAGTGGCTGGAGTCCAAGTGAAAGAGTTTTTTTTTAGGAGAGTCGTGAGAGATGTTGCAATCTTGCCATAATTCTTAACAAACTTGTGATAATACCCTGTTAAGCCCAGAAATACACGCAAGATTTTGAGATTCTTTGGGTGTGTCCAGTCTTTCATAGCTTCAATCTTTTTCAGATCCACCCTGACGCCATCCTTGCCAACCAGATGACCCAAGTATTCTACTTCTGAGGCACCAAAAGCACATTTAGACTATTTCAGGAAAAGTTTGTGCTGAGAGAGTAGATGGAGAACTCGATCCACGTGAGTAAGATGGTATGTCCAGGTTTTTCTATAGATTAGGATATCATCAAAGAAAACTAATACAAAATGACGAAGAAAAGGACAGAAACCATGATTCATGAGGCTTTGGAAGGTGGAGGGGGCATTACACAAGCCAAAGGGCATGACCAAAAACTCATAGTGGCCCTCATGAGTTCAAAAGGCCATCTTGGGAATGTATGCCTCCTTCATACGTATCTGGTGATAGCTCGAGCGAAGATCAAGATTAGTAAAGAATTGGGCGCCACTCAATTCATCCAGGAGTCATCAATGACAGGAATGGGAATTTTTTCTTTAATGGTCAGTTTGTTGAGGGCACGGAAGTCAGGACACATTCTCAAAGAACCTTCTTTCTTCATGACCATGACTACAGGAGAAGAGTAAGGGCTCATACTTGGGAGGAAAACAACTGCAGTAAGGAGTTCCTAGACCATTTTCTCAATTTCATTTTTTTGTTAAAATGGGTGGCGATACGGATGGATATTGGGAGGAAGGCTTCCAGGTACAAGGGGAATGGAATGATCATGAACACCATGGGAAGGAGGGAGTCCTTGGGGAGTGGAAAATACCATTTTGTGTTTAGAAAGGAGGGCTTGGAGGTCTTCCGACACCGGGGGTGTCTCTGTTGCTTGTATGGCATGGAGTTGGGCAATGACACCAAAATGACCTTTTTTGAGCAGCTTTTCCATGCAATGGGAACTAATGACCTCAGGTGAACCAGCCGTGATGCCTTGGAATTTATATTGGTGGCCTTCCTGGTCGAATTGCATGGTTAATGCCTTAAAATCCATGAGAATGGGACCCAAAGTCCTTAGCCAGTATTCACCCAACACAATGTCACAACCACCCATGTCGATAGAAATCATATGGGATTTCAGGTGGTAGTCACCGATTTGGAGACGCGCATTTTCACAACACCCGCCACATTTCATGGAACCACCATTGGAAATCATGATTTGGAAATTGTTGACAGCATGGATGTAGCAATGAGTTTCTTGGGCAATGTGGCGGTGAATAAAATTATGGGTGCTTCCACTATCAACCATAATGATGACCTTTCGATGCTTGATGTAACCGATTAACTTGAGGGTTTGGGGGGCGGAGGGAAATGATCGGTTCCACTTCGGGAGGGTCTGAGGGAGGGGTTATGTCAGTGATTTTAGGTGACTCAGGCACAAAGGGAGTTTCAACATCCTCTACTGAAATATCCTCAGAGATGGCCATAAAAAAAAAATTCCTTACACTTGTGGCCCAGGAAATATTTGTCATCACAATTGTAACAAAGGCCTTTGAGTTGGCATTCATCCATTTCATCCCTGGTCAATTTTTGGATCTTTAATGGGGCGGAGGGAGTAGTGGGATTTATGGGTTTAGGGCAAGGGATAAAGGAGGGTTTACAATTTTGAGAGGATACAACCTGATGTGATTCTTTAGCTTTTTTAGTAGCCTCCACCCAACTCAAAGGTTGATCCATGAGGACATGGGCTCGAATCTCCTCCTTAAGGCCACTAATAAACACTCTCGAAAGAAAGCATCAGTCATGCCCTATGTTCGAAAAGACAAGTGCTCAAAGGTAGCTATGAAGTCTTCTACTATTCCTGATTGTTTCAACTTTGTCAAACAGCCCAAATGGTTGGTGTCAGTGTCAAAGCGTTCATAAAGCTCAGTCACAAATTGGGTCCAAGCAATATACCCTTGACAGGAAGTTTTTCTCCATTTCCACCATTGCCAACGTTCTTGATCTAGATGGAGAACACCATACCGAAGTTTGGCCAAGTCATTTGTAATGTCGTATAAAGAGAAATAATGTTCCATTTGGGTGACCCAACCAGTGGGGTTCGAGCCATCAAATTTGGTCACATCCACCCATGGAAGGCGTAGGTCACGTTGAAAGTGATGGGGCTGAAAGGTATGGGAATGGGAGGAATGTTCACCTTCAGTCTTTGGAGGTGCATCAGAGAAAGGGTCATCTATAGGGATCTTCAGTTTGGTGCAGAGTGATGCAAAGACAAATTCAAGTTGGGTGGTTAGTTCTTGTTTGACTTCCTCCATTGAGGACTGCATGGTTGTATTTATGGTTGTATTGATGGATGAATCGATGGAGGCAACAGTAGCACTGAGTTCTTTCACTTGTTTTTGGGTCTCAAGGAAACCAAATTGCAAGGTGTTGAAGCAAGCTTCCAAGTCTTAGCTACGGGGACCATGAGGATTGATAAACTGAAAAGGGGCGGGCAGGGTCAAAACTTTTGCTGAAAAATGATATGGATGAATGTGATAAGGGCGAAGAGATGAATCCAATCGACTAGGTCTCAAATAATGGTGAAAAAAATTCCAGACTTTTTTTTTTTTTAACACCTGCGGAGTTATACTCCAATATGAAGAATACTGCAGCGATGAAATCCCCAAATTCTTAACCAGAAGGAAATGTGTATTTACTTGGCAACCTGAACATAGTTGTGCAGTAATAGATCTTTTATGTTTTAATTTGTTTACGTTTTTGTCCCCCAAAGGTTAGGTATTCAAGGGTTCTACAGACAAGGGTTTTCCCTATGTTATAGCTCTTTGATATATGTGTGGGGTCCAACAGTAGTACTCGGCCCAATATCTCAGGGCACTAACTAAGGAGGATAGATTGTACCCTTAGCCATACTACCCGACTACCCAGGTACTAGAGAGTATCTTCCAGAGTGTTGTTCTCAGTGGCACTATAGCAGTCAGGCGGCCGATCGGTTTATCTAAAGAGGGCTTCACAAAATATAGACTGATCCATACACAGGTGTTGTCTGATGCGCTACCACTCGAAGGGGTACCAACAGGGGTTACAAGGGTGGCCAACAGATGTGCGCTTAAGAACCACTTGTATTTCCTGCGTGTAGGAATCCCTCAACCGTAGGTTTATGCGCATAAGACATATCTTTGTGGCTTAAAGACGTCGGAATACGTCTCTACCCTAAAAAAAAAATCCCACAATTTCTGCCAAGGAAAGTGCTCTGATACCACTTGTAATATACCAGATATAAAAAGTATGCAGAACAGAAATAAAATGCTAGAAATGGCAGAATAACACTAATATAACCAGCATAATCTCCACAATAACACAGAAATGATATAAGAAAAATGACGAAAATAGCACTTTGATTCAGAAAGCAATGTCCACGGGCCTCTTCGAGGGGGCAACCTCCAATCGAGAAACGCGTTGTTACAATAATCTCCAAGCTAGGGTTTTCATACCCTCGACCCTTATTTATACTAAATATGTCTATCAAGAGAAGCATCTAGAGGAAGATCCTTCTAGAAGCGAAAGCTTCTATTAGGCCTTCTTACATCCACCTTATTCTATTTTATTGAAAGGCCTTATTAATATTGACCTTTATTACATCCGAATATATTGATCTACCTATGTGCAGGTTAGGACCCTAACACCGTCTTGGGATTTCCAGAGCATCTCTGGCCAACCATCATTGATTATTTTGAGGTTAATTTCCCCTTTCTTCATTGTTGTCATTATAATCCTCCATGTCTTCTGATTCATAAGTTGAGCGATCTGAGTTAGACCCTTCCTCGTCATATTCAAAATCATCAGGTTCAGAGTAGTTACCAGGTGGTGTTTCGGGGATCAGATTAAGGGGTTGTTCGATCTCAGTGAGGGAAAAATATATCAGGTCTTTTACCGTGTGAACAAAAACCTGGTTAGGGGTGTCAACAATTAGTCTGCTTACTTGTTTTGTATGAGGAAGTACATGAGTTAAAGGTAACACTCCAATTTGTCGGGAATTATCTCTTGTGATTCTTCTAAACTGGTTCAACTCCTCGTGGGGGAGAGAATAAGGTATTTCATGGAATAGGTGTTCTACTTTCTCGTGTTGAGGTGAGTTACTCATTTCAGGATTACTCTATGTATGTGGGTTGTCTTGAGAATGACTAATCATGCATGTGGGTTGTTTTGAATCTATAGGTTATGCGGAATATATTATCAGAAATACCATTATCCATTCATTCGTTCAGGCCCTCCTTCTAGCGCCAATTTTGTTGAGGGGTCGGAAATCCTTTAACTCAACAATAGGAACCAAACCCACTTAAGAGTCCAATTAGACTCGTAAGCATTTGATGAGTGGAATGGTTCTCCAGATTTTTTATCCGACTGATTTATCGATGGGATTTACGAGTAACTAATAGGTATATCTTTCTATGAAAAAAAAAATCCTTCAGGTTAAGCGATTCTCTTTTTGTATTTTTTGTATTCTTGAATAATAAAGGTAAAATAAAGATGATGGCATAAGCCAACTGATAAAGGGAAATTACTAAAGACTGGAGAAATTTGAGCTTGGGATAACCCGTATACTTCAGTGTGCAGAGAACGATAATCAGAACTATTTCAAGCTTAGAAATAATACTTTTTACTTGTGAACATTCATCATTGACTGAGATAACAATTGTAGAAAGGAAAACAAATATGTAACAAAGATGAGTATAAGAAAATTAGTTCTCTTAGCTCTACTATCAATCACATATCAACACATCAATTTATTTTCATCATCTAGAACAAATGAATTGTTATAATATTGAAAGATAATTTAACAATAGATACAACAAATCTTACTCAATACAGTAGCATAATCAAACTCGAAGATGGAAACAATCCCTCCTCGATCCAATCAAGTTGACGCTTCAGATGAAAAAGTTGTCTTTGGTTCTAAATAGAACTTCTTAATTAAAGTTGCTAAGAAATAATTCTTTTACAATTCTTAAAAAAGAGGGACTTTCCCAAAACCATCGACCTTTTGCACAAGGTCGATCTCCCTATTTATAAAGAATCACTAAGTTAAAAATAACTACTAAAGTTGTGTTAAATAAAACAAAATTGACATGTGGCATACTTAATCTCCTCGTTCTCTTGAGACCATCTGATTTTTACTGCAGTGTATGATTCCTCTCATACTCCACCCACTTGTAGAAAAGGTCTTTGCATGTGTTCGCATAAGGAAATCTATGTTGATCCATCGGTGCATAGAAGACTTCCTTTATTTCCACTGCTCGTACTTTATATTTGATGAGCTTGACACTTAAGAGTTGGAGAAATGTGAGGGATTTGATTGGGTTCTTCATGAACTTCTTTACTTGACCTGGAGTCATACTTGAAATTTGTGATATCTCTGCCTCCCATGCCGAGTCTTGCTCTGCATGTCGTTTGACTATGTCATGCAAATCAATGAAATTTTCTGGTGGACCAAATTCTGGCAGGCCAGTGTTTTTCATCTCCTGATTGATCTTCTCTCATCTTTTTTTGCACTCTCCCCACCTTTCTTGTATCTTCTTTTAAGGTTCCTGGACCATGCTCACCCAGTATTTGGTTACCTTCCTGATTCGGGAGATACTACTATCCATCAGTACTCGAATTCCATGCTCTTTCGAGTCTCGTTCTTTCTATATCGCACTGATATAGTCAATCCTCTCTAAGGCCTGATGTGATTTTTCATACCACTTTTGCATGTCCTTACAAGTTTCCATCCTCATGAGAGTATCCTCTTGAAAATCGGCTATGCATGTGTTGAAGAGGTTTCTTTCATTTGTGAATTATGCATATGTTTCTCTGAACTCACTCCTTAGGAATACTACTGCTCACATCGAATCATGATAATACTTTGCTAGATGGAGCAGGTGATTGATCTCTTTCTTTGTGGAAGCTAATTCTTTTTCATCCCTTTTCACTATGTCCAGCATTGCATCAGTTATAGTCATTCCCACCCCGATCGGCTTCGTTGTCTTAGAATTTTCTATGTTGAGAAGTGTTTCTTTTGTGGTGATGAGGAGTGTATTATCAAGCATGAGCCTCCTTTTCTTGGTGGTCCTTCTCATCATAGATTTCCTCTTTCTATCATAAGTGATTGCTTGTATATTGGAGACCTCATCTATTGGCTCAGGAATTTATTGGTCTCCTCGGGTCAGAGTGTTTCATAGGCTTCTTGTTGTATATATGTTTTATATGACCATATCTTGTAGTTCTTTAGCAGGGGAAATGTTTTTATGTCCTAGTGACTTGGCCTCCTATTGGGTTTCGTCGGTTGGCGGAGTCTTGGATTTATATGGGGAGAGGGGCAAAGGATCATCATTTATTGGAGGATCGACTATTGAGGTGTTGATTTCTAATCATTTTTTTTCTTCTTCCTATTCAACAGAGCCCAAATCCTACATGGAACTATCCATCTTATTTTGAATTATCGATTGGTCTAGAAACTCAGTGTCCAACATCCTTCCAACCTATTCATCGTTTTCTTTGGGAATTTAGGTCAAAGCTTCGAGAGTTAGAGAAGATGTTTCTCTCGGTTCTCCCTCCTCCGTGATTGGTACTGAGGTTATGAGTGAAACCCCTGATCTTTCCTCATCTTCGTATAATTAGGTCTATGAGGACGTCGGGCACATATATCCCACTTGATATTATTGTTTCCCCTATCTGTGATGTAGCAGCGACCAATGACCTTGCCTATTGTGACATAATGCCTGGGTTTTATGGATGATCGGTCTCCTCCAGTGGGGTTCAATCTGAACCATTTAGCTCCTCTCTGATATTGATTGTGTCGGTCGGGGTGACCCTTATGGATTATAACAGTTAGGGATCATTTTCTAACCTTTGGATGACTCTTTGGGCTTCTTCTAGCAATAGCATCCCTCTCCTTTGTGCCTCTATGGCTTCTACTGCTATGTTCTCTTCCCTAACCCTGAGGGATTCTTGAGCTTTCTGTTCTATTGTTTCAACCTGCTCATCCATTTTCATGGCCTTAAATTGTGTCATATTGGGTTATCTTTTCTCCAAAGCACCTCCTCCCGATCCTGGGCACCTTCTGTAAAGATTTTGTCTTCAAACTTATCATGGTAATATGGCTAGCAGGAAGACACATGTGATGCATGTTGGGGTACTAGGTCCTTTGGGTCATGTTTTCGAAATCATCCTGTGGGAAATCTATACTCCAACTGGCTCAAGCCCTCTTGTTTTGCTTGTGTAGTATCTTTCACCATGTAAAACCCTACATGAAATCCATAGGGTATGAATGCTCTCTTTTTGTCTTTTACCAAAGTGGCATTATAGCCTTGCAGAATGGTTTGATAGCATATTTATCCCACAATGAGCCGGTCTGGGACATGAGTGGGGAGTAAATGTGTAGTGCCAATAGCCCCAAACACTCTGATGTAGGTGGTAGTTTCTTCCAGGTACTAGTGGCCTACTTTGGAAATCATCTTCTTGGCTACTATCGTAAGCCTTGGGCATTATTTCTTAAAAAGAATAAAATAAACTCTGGCTATAAATTCATCACATATAAGAGCATAAGATCTCTTGTACATTCTCTCCAAAGAATGTTGAAATAGATATGCACGGGTAGCTTCGCAATATGCCATCTCATATTCATGCCTGTGAAGATGTTCCTTGCCCAAATCATGTCCAGTAAGTATGCTACCATATGAAAACCTGGTGTTTCTCCATCCTTTAGTGTTTAGGCTTGCAGTATTTTGGTGCTCATTTTTTTTTAAATAATCGCTCCCCAGTTGAAGTTGCTACTGGAAATTACCTCAGTGTATGCCAGGGGCATCCAAGCTTTCGAAAACTTGGTGCATTCTCTCTCCCCATATAATATGCATATTAGAGCCATCAAATAAATATATGGATCTCTAATATTGGTTGTACCATACCATTTGTTTCTCATGTTCATAAACCTCTTATCCTATTCCCACCATGAGGACATCAACCTGCTGGTGTCATGGAACTCATATAATTTTACCACAAACTCGGTATTTAACCTTTCCTCTGTGTCTCTAAGTTTGTAGTACTTAGGGACTTCTATTGGGAGAAAAACCCCAACACATCTGCCATTGTCATCATTTACCAAGAATTTTGTCACATCTGTATGGTCAATTATCCACCCCAGAGATTCAATGCAAGGAAATATTGAGGTTCGGAAGGCTACCATTTGTAGGCAGGATCACCGAATGTTCAAGAATACTTGGTCATTGAGCTTTCATACATACGGGTCACTGTGTAGTACAAATTTTGGGTAATCTTCTAGGATGATTCTGTTAAACAAGTCTCCCCACTAAGGGAGCACCACTTTCAATCCAGTACTCGCCTCTATGTCGCCAAATGCAGGAGGCTGGAAAAACGCCTTTTTATTGGACGTTCAGATGATTGGCTCCACTTTGGTGGAAAAAATGATCTTTCTAGCAACATTGGGTGAGGAGCCTTCATCGATCTCCACTTATTTTAGTTTTGATGCTCTCAGCGAGCGCCTGGTCATTCGCTTCCTTGGAGGAATTTTCCTAGATAAAGAACAAAAATGAGATACCGACTTGCAGAA
The DNA here is from genome assembly GCA_009831015.1 of Picea engelmannii. Classification (NCBI taxonomy): domain Eukaryota; kingdom Viridiplantae; phylum Streptophyta; class Pinopsida; order Pinales; family Pinaceae; genus Picea; species Picea engelmannii. The sequence goes on from ML782022.1 coordinate 193,445, forward strand.
ATGATAATGAAAAATCAACAATTGTGATTACCGAAATGACACAGACGATTCATATCTCTTCTTCACAAAATATTAACCTGGTTTAGAATTATGAAAATCGATTGTGAGCTCTTAAAATTCTCTTTCACTCCTTCGACTTCTTCGACAATGAAAAAATTGGATATTGACTGCTACGTCCAGAATTTGTCTTTATAATTCAAACATGGAGCATACTTACCTTGTCGTGTTAGTTCTTGAATTTAGGGCATAAATGTGGTCAGCACAATCCATCACGAAGATCTGAATCATACTCGGGATTAAATGTGACCACAAGTTGATGGCGCAGGAGTGGGGTGCTACATAGTTCATTGACAGTTTCAAACTCCTATTATTTGGTCGATGTGTGGGTTAGTAACATGTGTTAATTAATGTGTTTATTGGCCTATTAAATAACAAAATCCGATCATATTTTTTGTTGAAGATGTCTCATCCTATTGTCGATGTCTTATCAGTCCGACGGTTTAAACTAGTGGATCAGCATCAACAATTTTCTTAGAAAACGTTTGTTCGTACCTCTTTTAATGAAATCTCTGATGCCGACCCATACTGACGTAAAGTGATGAGATGGAAATGTTGACCTGGAAGAGTGATCATGACACGTGACGCTTGATTTTGGTTCCTTCATTAAAAATTTCTTCGGAATCGAGGATTTTCTTCAGACATGGCTCTAGGAACCTCAGCCTATCCTACTGATATCGACGACATGTCAAGGATCGGTGATCGGTGAGTTTATATGTTTATTACTTCGTGATTTCATCCCTCGAATTTCGTCGATGTTGATAAAGTATTATCGATCAGCGATCGACATTTGGTGTTGTATCGAAGTAAGACTTTCCGCAGTTTTAAGGTTTCCTTCGGATATCACCGACCCCGAATGTATCGACGATGGGAAACCGAAGGTTCGTTAGGTGTGTCGATTGTTATCATTTTTCTTTTCCATTCTCTTAATGTTGATAATACATCAGTGATCGGTGATCGGTGCTTGTCGTTGTCGTATGGTTGATTTTTCTGCACATATCGTGTCGATGCCAATAATGGGTGCATGGCTTAAAATTTGTGTATACTTAGATAAAATTCCAAGTGTTATTTTAGAAAGAATTTGATCTATTCAACAGGTCCAAACCAATCCGAATGTGATCGATGATAAAACATAAAAACAGAAATCTTAATGATCCCTACATAATGGACTCAATTCAGAAAGAAGGAAAAAGACAAAGTGGTACCCAAAAGAGAAAAAAATTCACAAATATTTTAGGGTGTGTTGAGTGCTCAACACGACTTAAGAAGTCACTTTATGGTTTGAAGCAGGATCCTCGAGCTTGGTACGCTAAGATCGATTGTTTTTTTCTTAGGCTTGGTTTTCAAACGGTGTGAATCTAATCACAACATATATGTTCTCCACTCCAATGGAGACACTTTGATTGTTGTTGTATATATTGATGATTTAATCATTACTAGCAATAATAATGCTCTCATATTTGGATTGAAGAAACAACTTGATCGCTCCTTTAATATGACAAATCTTGGCACTTTACATTATTTTTTGGGTCTTCAAGTATTACCACTGTGTGATGGTTTTTTCATTTCTCAATCTAAATATGTAATGGATTTGATGACACATTTTAATATCGTTGATTGTAAGCCTTGTTCCACTCCTTTTCATTCTGGAGTGAAGGCCCCCTGTCATTCGTTAACCATCAAGCACGCTGGGGGGGGATTGATTGTGGACAGTTGATTTGGAATGACGGGCGCACGATCAATTTTGAAATGAAACATGCATTTTATAAATCATACAATAACTATATAATAAAACTACATAAAATCAAATTATTATTAAATTTTATAACAAACTTTAATAATAATATTTTATTTAACGGAACTTAACCCTAAAATAATAAATATTTAAAATAAAAACTAAATCAAACTAATATAAACAACACATAAACCTTATAAAACCAAAATGAATCAAACTTCTATGATATATTTAGAACTAAATTGGCTCTAAATTTTATTCAAATATTATTTACAAAGTATAAAAACCTTAAAAATTTAATAAAACAAATTTCCTTATAAATCCTAAATTTATTTTTAAATGCTAACAAAAATTCAGATTTTGCCACAACATAAGCCACCAAATCTAATTAGATGGAAACATCGGTGCTAAGACAAAACACAAACCACCCAAGAGACTTGAAATGTGTTGACTGGATAAGATCCACGACCAACATAAGAGCTATAAGAATTTCCCAAACCATTGAATCCATTAAATCCCCTTAGACCAGTGGAACCAAACCAAACTAGATTGCATCGCCAATCCAAGACCAAAACAATTCTACCAGTTCCACTCAAGATAGAGATAAAATTTTGAAGAGACAACCAAACCTCGGAGCCACTATCCCTTGGGGACAATTTAGAGGGGAATAAAATCAATGTTGAACCTCAATTCAGACAAAAACACAATGAATTCATAAACCACAAACCCACAATAAGTAGCAAACCCTCATGCTTCAAGAACATTATCCCACCTGTAGCAACTATCATAATCCAAGGCGGTTGAATAGATCACACTCACATTGAAGGTAGCATGTGTGAGAGGATTGTGTTGTATATGCGTCTCAATCACTAGATTTGATAAATGTTCAACCCATTTGAAATTAATGCCAAATGTTTGACATGTTATTGTTCATCATGTTTTACATCCTATGGTTCATCACACCTCTTAATAACATCAACTTAGGGGATAGGGAAGTAACCCTCCCCATTATTAACCTAATTTCACCTCATTCCAATTGAGATGCTTTCTTATCTAGAGTGTCATCTTGGTAGTTAAGGGCCCTGAGAACATGATAAAACTTGACACTCTCAAACCCAAAGACTTCTCTTTTGATCTAGTATATTGTTCTAATTAGACCACCATTGCTTGGATGGAAAGATTTAAGACTTAATTTAATGATTAATTTTGAGTCCCTAAAGACAATTAGATTCTTGTTTCGCCTATCATCAATGAGCCTCAATCATTGTTACAAAGAAATACCTTCTGCTTGATTATCTGTAGTTTTTCCCAGTCCCCATTCAAAGGTGTTTTCCATGTTTTTTCACTTGTTATTAGTCTAGGAGTGATGGGTAAATTTTCTAATGTTTAACCTTAGTGCATTTGAAATTAAGATTTCTAAATTGCATAAAGCATTAATTATCCTAATATGTTCAATCGCTTATCATATATTATGCATTAACCAAGTTGATTTGACAAGCATTGCTCGATATCAATAAAGAATTGAATATATATATATATATATATATATATATATAAACCTCTCCAATAAAGGTAATTTCAACAAAAGAGAGTCGAGTATCTTTAAAATCCTCAAATAAATTATATTTTAATCAAAGCGGAACACCATCCATGTATTAGATAAAAGATGGTGATTCTTGCAAATCATAAACATAAGATTGTAAATGTTGCATGTATAATAGAATTTGTTTCAAGTATTGCTTGGTTGTATCAAAAGAAACAAGGTGCATTATAAAACTTAGTATGAGGGAGATGTATAATCTCAACCCTTGCCATTCATCAGATACATGATATAAGTTGGTCGACTATAATATTTTTAAAAATAATAATAAAATAGAAACCTAGTACAAATGAAATGTGTAACATATATGCTTATGTATCATAATATAAAAAGTAAAAGTAAAATCCATAATGTAAAAAAGATTGTTTTTAAAAATAATACCAAGTATTAATCATTATTTACACACATGGACATATGCATATTAACCAGAGATTTTTTAAGTGCCAAGAGATTTGCATCTCAGTTTTTCGATCTCTCTCTCAATGCTTAATACATCCAAAGTTTAAATGAATATAAGTTGGTGGATAATGAAAAAAAATTGACTTCAAAGATATACAATGTTAGGGTCTTACCCTAACCACCCTAGTTTGGGGGTTCTGAAGAGTTAGTCAATTAATGTACAAGGTCACTTAGACCCATTAGATAGTTAGTGGATAGCTATTTGATGTAAAAGGGTCATATTTATCAAATAAGGCCCACTGGGTAGTTGGTACTCATTAGTACTAGTACCATAAGTAATTAGAGTTTTGCTATATATAGACCTAGAAGGTTATGTGATGTTTTGTCAAGTATTGTTGTTGTAATTGGAGTTCTTCTCATAAGAGGTTTACCCCTTGAAAAGGCCCATGAACGTAGTTTTCTTTTTTGGAAATCATTAATACAAGGGCTTTATTTCATAGGATTAATCTCAATATGTATTGTATATCTCCTTCTACACTGATATTGTTGATTAATTGGGTTGGTTGTCATTGATGTCAACCCTTGAAGAATGTTCGGTAGCACAAAGGTTTGGGTAATTGACCCAAGTTTGTTTGATGGAAAATGGTATGAGTTTTGATATATTTTTAGGTAAGACTATTCTAGATGGATAGTACATTTCATGCCATTTCCGGTGGCATGTGTAATGTCACATAACTCCTCATGGTTAGAGAGTTATGGCCATGTGAAGTTGGAGAACCCTCATGAGTCATCTAGAAGCCCCAAAAGGTCAAAGTAGTCAAAGTGTTTGCAAAAAAGAAATTATTTAAATAATAAAGTGAAGTGATCAGTGTACTATAAGTCAAAGTGGATACAAAATAAATTATTTAAATAATAAAGTTAATGGAGAAATTACTAAGTGGACAAGTGGTTAGAAGTGGGTTAGCCCTAAAATAAGGAAAGTGGTTAGAAGTGGGTTAGCCCTAAAATAAGGAAAGTGGTTTAAGAGATTTTAGAAGGTAAATAATAAAGTGAAATGATGAGTGTACTATAAGTAAAATTGGATACAAAAGAAATTATTTAAATAATAAAGTTAATGGAGAAATTACTAAGTGGATAAGTGGTTAGAAGTGGATTAACCCTAAAATAAGGAAAGTGGGTTAACATGGTTAAAAGGTAACCCCTTGAGGAAGCTACATGAAAGTATAAATAAGAGGCAAGGCTTTCTCATTTTAATCACACTTAAGCATATTGAATATATACAAGTAATTGAGGTAACCAAAGGATATCTAAGTCGAATTTTAGAGAGAAGGTGAAGTAAGGAAGGCCGAAATTCAAGGGAGGATAAATTATTTTGATGATGTTTTCTAAGGTATGTTATTTACAGGTCATCTCACCATTTTCGCAATAACTTTTTTTCCATAATGATTCAAACCGTGAAACTGGGAGGCTGTTTAGGAAACATACCCAAGTATCTATGATAAAAATTTCATCTTGTGGGTCGTTGTATTTTTGGATTTACACTCCGTAGAAAATAGGGTTTGTGGTTAGTCCTTAAACTAGTCTAAAACAAGTGTTTCGGGTAAAAACGTCATAACTTATTCATAACAAATCCAAATTCAATAAGATAAAATTTATTGTTTAGAGTACAGTCTATAGTATTATGTGTACCATTTTCCGATCCATACAACAAAATTTATGTGCAGGGAACGCTCTACAAGTTCGCTCTCTAGTATAAGACGGAATTCAACAAGGTATGTCATTTTTTATATAACTCATTTTCTGAGAGGTTCCAATTAGTGAAACCTACATGAATTGTATAAAAGACACTGAAGAACATTGTGTACTATTTTCATATTTTTATTCATTATAGGTACATAGTTATGATTATTTCAAGTTAGGGTTATTGACTAATCCAAAATTAGTCATGTGAGACTACAATAAAGTTTGATGAAAATGTTAGTCTCTTTTTATTAAATTTAATGAAGGTTTGCAGGTATGTGATCATATACACTAGGTCTATTACAAAGTTACAAATCAGATTTGGATGATGAAATTGATGAGGTTTTTTGGTTGAGGTACATGTTGGGTACATGGTTGAGACAAGTAGTTGATGAGTTGGCACATACATGAGGTGTATAGTTGATGATGTTGGTACATTTTGATGAGTCATATTTTATGTGTATTTTATGCATGATTGGTACAATATGGTGCATGGTTGATGGTACATGTTGGTGCATGGTTGATGCACTTGTTTATGGTACATGTTGAGGTACAGGTTGATGTATGGTACATGTTGGCATAAGTTATTGGTACAAGTTGTTACAGGTTGATTGGTACAGGTTTACAACGGTATATGTCACAATTATAGTGTGACAGTGGTTCCATCATTCTACTTCTACATCAGGGCGGTTGGATGGGGAAAGGACAGGTGGTTGTATCTAGAGAACATAGGGGGTTGTAGCCTCATTCTAGTTGTAGCCAGAGAATTGGGGAGTTGGAGCTTCCCTCAGGTTGTAGCCTGAAAAACTAGGGGGTTGGAGCCTCCTTCCAGTTGCAGCTGGAAAACAAAGGAAGTTGGTGCTTCCAATGAATGTAATTCTTAAAGACATATAAGAAAATGCATTATGTGGTTTTCTCTCGCTTTCGGTTTCCATGTAAAAACATTGGTGTGTTGTGTATGTATATGATTGCCCATTTTTTCATTGTTTATTTACTCTGCAATTATTGGATGATAATGCTACATTGATATAACACTTTATTTATATGGTTAAAAAGGATTAAATTGCTCCATTACCGATTCACCCCCCCCCCCCCCCCCNTTCCCCCCCCCCCCCCCTCTTAGTAATCCAACAAATGGTATTAGAGCAGGTTCCTTCAGAAACCAATTTAACCATTGAAAGGTAGATCATGGAGAGAAACAACATGTATAAAAATGGAATACCACAGTTTGATTGACAGAAGTATGCATTTTGGAGCAGAAGGATGAAAACATGTATACAGGCACATGGATTTGAAATTTGGCAATCAGTTGTAGATGGATACAAAGAACCAGCAGTTCCACCAAAAAACGAAAGAGCAATAAAACTCGGGCAAAATAATTCCAAAGACACAAATACACTTCTGAATGGTCTTTGTGAATCAGTTTACACAAAATTTATACATTGTAAATCCGCTAAAGAGATTTGGGACAAGCTTCAAAATATTTATAAAGGAGATTCAAAATTCAAAGCTGCAAAAGCTTCAAACTTACAAAGGTCAGTTTGAACAACTAAAGATGAAAGAAGATGAGAATATTGCAGATTACTTCTTACGAGTCGATGAAACAATAAATGCAATCATAAGATTGGAAGAAGAAATTAAAGAATATGTAATTGTTCAAAAGGTACTAAGATATCTCCCTATGATATTTGATCCTGAGATATCAGCACTAGAAGAAAGAGCAGATCTAGACTCAATAAGCATGGATGAACTACATGGAATATTCACAGCATATGAAATGAGAACTGAATGGAAAAATCCAGATATAAAAGAAGCATCTTTCAAAGCATCCAAAAGATCAAAGAAAAAGGGAAATCAAAAGGAAAAAGAACATAGCAGCAACAGTGACATCTCGGAAGATGAAGAAGAAATGACCAACTTTGTCAGAAGATTGAACAAGGGAACCAATGACAAATATAAAGGTAAGTTTCCATTGATTTGTTTTAATTGTGATGGTATTGGTCATTTTTGTAAAAAATGTTCTCATAAAAAAAATAAGAGGAATAATGAAGATTACTCAAATAGAAAACAAACATATAAAGGAAAAAGAACCACAAAGAAAGATTTAAAGAAAATCTTATGCACCAAAGAAGACATCTCCTCATCAGATGAAGATGAAGATAGTGATAGTGAGATAGAAAGAGTTCTATTCATGGCAATAGAAGACTCTGATAAAGAAGACACCGAAGAAGAATATGAAGAGGCAGAAGTTGACTATCGAGAAGAATTGTTGTGTGTCATAGAAGTTATAAGAAGATAAAACAAGAAAAACAAGAAGATACCAGCAAAACTAGACAAGAAAGAAGACACTCGGGAACTAGAAAAAATGATCACAAATTTGAAGGTTCAAATAGAAGAAAATAAAATAATTGAAGAAGCACTCAAAAAACATCTAGAAGAAAGAGACAGGATCATTGGAAATTTGGAAGCAGAAATTGTCACATTAAGAAAGAATCTTCAAAATAAAAAATGCAGAGCAGCTCAATGTTGGTTGTCGAGCCTGATTATCTTCCTAATTCAGAGGTCCTTGCTTTCAGCCATGTTTATACCCCAAGAAGTATTTACACCCCATAAGTATGTACACTCGTCCACACGGGGGAGTGCAGAGGGGGGTACCCCCTCTGCGGGGTTTGGGGGGGCTATCCCCCCAGCTGAGGGGTCTGGGGGAAAGCGGGCCCCTAGCGGGGGTTGGGGGCAGCGTCCCCCGATGGGGGTTCGGGGGTGAAGCCCCCGAAGCAAAAATTTTCTTGTAAAAGTATATTGTAATTTCATTGTAAATTTGGACCGTTCATTATAAGGTCGCAGATCTAACGGTAGAGATTATGTTAGGGTTTTTTTCCCTAGAAGGAAACCCTCTTTTATGGGGGAAATGTATTGTGGCTATGGATGATGGTGAATATTGTATTATGAGAGAGGAGACTGTGAGAGAAAGAAGATGAAGTTACAGCGGGTTTTGTTGTAGGTTGTATTCCTTCATTTGTTGGATAATAATAAAGGAGGGACCTAGCAATTTCTCTGGTGGACGTAGCCCACACTGGGTGAACCACGTAAATCTGTGTCTCTCTTGTATTGTGTGTCTTCTGTGTTTTGTTTCTGCATTTGTTTTATTTTATTGCTCCGTGGTCCTGTTTTTCTAACACTCAAAAGTTTTGGATGACATTATCAGTAGTCAAAAGCCTCATCATGACAAGTCTGGACTTGGATACAATCGGACAGAAAAGGATTCAAGCTCCAAAACAACAAAACAAGAAACATATCCAAAAAGCTATGCAGAAACAATCAAAGGGGATAGGAAGACCTACAAGGAAGATTATAGGGAAACTCCTCCACCGGGGAGATTCAGATTTCAAAATCAACGACCGAGAGAAACAGATAGGTGTCATGAAAAATAAGGATTCATAAGAGGAACTCCTTTCAGAAGATCTTCAACTCCCAGGTATCAAACTATCTTTTTTGGTTTATGTTATGCATGCAATAATTTTGGACATAAAGTTGTGAATTGCAGAGCTAACAGTAGAAACATAAACTTTGAAAGTCATACACAAAAGGGTTATCCAAGAAGGCCTAGTGAAATACAAAGAAGAAGTTACAACAAGTTTGACTCATTGAGTAGTGAAGTGGAAATGCTACAAGTGTAACAGCTTTGGACACATGGCCAAAGATTGCAAAATAACAGTCCCTTCTAGAGAACCACAACAGAACAACAACAATCATAGACAGGAACCTCAGAAGAGGACATGGATAAGAAAGAAGAATCAGTATAGCAATGAAGAATGCACACTCACTCTACAAACTAAGCAGAAGAAATGTGATTGGTGTGTTGACAGTGGTTGTTCAAAACACATGACAGGTGATAAAGACAGGTTTATTACATTAAGAAAGGAAAGATATGGATCACTCTCCTTCGAAAATGATGATTCAGCTAAAATCATTGGAAAAGGCACAGTTAGAATTGGAAACAAAAATACCAAAGCAGAAAATGTTCTATTAGTAGAAGATATGAAACATAATCTTCTAAGTGTAAGTCAAATGTGTGACCAAGGTCATAAAATTACTTTCGATTCACAGAAGTGTGAGATAAGAAAAGAAGGTTCAAGAAAATTGATTGCAATAGCTGCAAGAACTTCAAGCAACATATATGTATTAAGTGAAATTGGAAATGAAAAGTGTTGTCTAGGAAAGGAAGATGAAGGTTGGCTATGGCACAGAAGAATGGGTCACATACACTTTGAAAACCTTGTCAAAGTTAGCAAAATGAATCTGTTAGAGAAATTCCACAGATCATAAAACCAACCAACACTTTATGCAAGCATTGTCAACAAGGAAAGCAAACAAAGACCATGTTCAAATCAAAGGAATACTCAACGACAAGACCACTGGAAATTGTGCATACTGATCTAGTTGTACCAACTACAACAAAGGGTTTAAAAGGTGATAAATATTTTATGTTATTAGTTGATGATTATACAAGAATGACTTCAGTTTTCTTTCTCAAGAGTAAGTCATAAGCTTTTGAAAACTTCAAGGTCTACAAGGAAATGGTTGAAAATGAAATGGATTCAAAAATTAAAAGTTTGAGATCTGGTAATGGAGAAGAGTTCACTTCAAAGTAATTTATGGACTACTGCAGCAGACATGGAATAAAAAGGCAAATCTTTGTTGCTAGGACACCTCAACAGAATGGAGTTATTGAAAGAAATAATAGGATAGTACAGGAAATGGCTCGAACAATGATAATGGATTCCAAATTGATAGATATTTTTTGGACACATGCAATGCATACAAAAGTTCATATTCAAAACAGAGTAATGCTTAAAAAAAACACAGACAAAACTCCCTACGAGCTATGGAAAGGAAGAGCAGCAAATGTGAAGAACTTTAGAGTATCTTGAAGCAAATGCTTTATCAAAAGAGAATATGGCAGAATGGGAAAGTTTGACTCTCGTGTGGAAAAAGGAGTACTTGTTGGTTACTCAAGGACAAGAAAATCATACAAGTTTTACAATTTTAGGTTGAACAAAGTTGTGGAAAGAATCAATGTAACAATTGATGAAACAAGTGGACGAGAATTAAAGGAAGAAGAAAATGAATCAATGGAACAACTTTACGAAGAAGAAGCAGAAGATGAAGAAGAAGTAGAAGGGGAAGATGAAGAGGATCAAATAGAACTAGAAGAGAAAGTTTGGCAAGTGCCTCAAAAGACACCTAGAAAACGAGTACAGAAGAATCATCCTTCGGATCAGAATATAGGAAACAAAGATGCAGGAGTTGAGACTAGAAGAAGAATCTGTTCGCCAGAAAAAATGCACCTAGCACTCTCATCTACGATTGAACCAAACAGTTTTGAAGAGTCTAGTAATGATGAATTATGGAATAAGGCCATGGATGAAGAATTAGATCAAATAGAGAAGAATGACACTTGGGAATTGGTTCCAAGACCAGAGAATAAGGATATGATTGGCACAAAGTGGGTATTCAGAAATAAATTGAATGAAGATGGATAGGTTACAAGGAACAAAGCCAGATTGGTATGTAAAGGATACGCACGGGTTGAAGGAATCGACTTTGAAGAGACATTTTCCCCAGTTGCCAAAATGGAAGCAATTTGATTGCTTTTAGCTTATGCATGCTCTAAAAATATTAAAGTGTATTAGATGGACGTGATATCATCTTTTCTGAATGGGGAACTTGAAGAAGAAGTCTAATTGAACAACCAAAAGGATTTCAATTGTCAGAGAACGCAGATTATGTGTGTCAATTGAATAAGGCCTTGTATGGTCTAAAATAGGCTCCTAAAGCATAGTACTCTAGACTGGATAAATATCTACAACATGCAGGGTTCAAAAAAGGTAGTGCGGATAGCAACCTCTACATCAAGGTAACTCAAGATAGTATTGTATTAATTGAAGTTTATGTTGATGATATTATTTTTGGATGTGATGATAACATGTTAAGCCAGAAATTTGCAAAGGATATGCAGAATGAATTTGAAATTTCATTACTTGGAGAACTATCCTTCTTTCTGGATCTTCAAATATGTCAAAGCAACCAAGGAATTTTTATTTCTCAAACTAAGTATATCAGAGAAATGCTAAAGAAGTTTGGAATGGAAGATTGCAAAACAGTTACCACTCCTATGCAAACAAGTTGCAAGTTGAGAAAATATTATGATTCAAAGTCTACAGACCAGAGGCAATACATGTCAATGATTGGTACCTTACTATATGTGGCAGCATCTAGACCAGATGTAATGTAGGCAGGTGGCACGATTTCAAGCATCACCAATGGAATCACATGTCATAGCAGTGAAGAGGATTTTCAAATATCTCAAAGGAACAGAAGAGTTTGGATTATGGTATCCAAAAGGAAAGGATCTATCAATTATTTCCTACATAGATGCAGATTGGGCAGGTTGCATTGATGACCGGTGAAGCACCAATGGAGCAACATTATACTTGGGTGAGTGTTTAGTATCTTGGCTAAGCAAGAAACAATCATCATTATCTTTATCTACAGCTGAGGCGGAGTATATTGCAGCAGCATCTTGTACACAGGTTCTATGGATGAAACAAACTTTGACAGATATACAGGTTGAGTATGATGATCCCATTCCAATCTATTATGATAATACAAGCCCCATCAGTATCTCAAAGAACCTGGTGATGCACTCCAAAACGAAGCACATTCCAATCAAGTATCACTTTCTACGGGAACAGTTTGCAGAGAAGAACATCAGATTTGAATATGTGGGCACAAAAGAACAAGTGGCAGACATATTTACAAAACCACTTCCATGAAAATCCTTTGAGTATCTTCGCCAGAGACTCGAAGTAATTTATACTCCAAAATGAATGCTTTTGGATGCTTATCTTATATGTCTTATATTTACATGAGGAAGCATCATAAAGAGGACAGTTCAGGTTGGGAGATCAGTCACGGGGAGTATCCCCAAGGACAGTTCAGTTAGTGGGAGCAGCCCCAGATGAAAAGATACATTTTCCATTGATGACAAAGGGGGAGAGATTTATCAGATGCATGATAGAAATGTTTGGAGAGAGAGCACATAGGCATGGTTCTAGGGGGGGAAATGGTCACAGGGGGAGAATGAGTGATATGACTTCAGTATTGCATCAGAGTGTTTCCATCAATGCCAAATGGGGAGATTGTTGATTAATTGGGTCGGTTTTCATTGATGTCAACCCTTGAACAAATTCTGGTAGCAAATTTCAGTAGCACAAAGGTTTGGGTAATGGACCCAAGTTTGTTTGATGGAATCTAGAATGATTTTTTATATATTTGTAGGTAATACTATTTTATATGGATAGTACATGTCATTCCATTTCCGGTGGTATGTGGAACGTCACATAAATCCTCACGGTTAGAGAGTTATGGCCATGTGAAGTTAGAGAATCCTCATGAGTCATCTAGAAGACTCAAAAGGTCAAAGTAGTCAAAGTGTTTGCAAAGAAGAAATTGTTTAAATAATAAAGTGAAGTGATGAGTGTACTATAAGTAAAAATAGATACAAAATAAATTATTTAAATAATAAAGTTAATGGAGAAATTACTAAGTGGACAAGTGGTTAGAAGTGGGTTAGCCCTAAAATAAGGAGAGTGGTTTAAGAGATTTTAGAAGGTAAATAATAAAGTGAAGTGATAAGTATATTATAAGTCAAAGTGAATACAAAAGAAATTATTTAAATAATAAATTTAATGGAGAAATTTCTAACTGGACAAGTGGTTAGAAGTGGGTTAACCCTAAAATAAGGAAAGTGGGTTAAGATGGTTAAAAGGTAACCCCTTGAGGAAGCTACATAGAAGTATAAATAAGAGGCAAGGCTCTCTCATTTTAATCACACTTGAGCATATTGAATATTTATAAGTGACTGAGGTAACCAAAGGATATCTAAGCCGAATTTCAGAGGGAAGGTGAAGTAAAGAAGGTCGAAATGCAAGCCTGGGAGGATAAATTATTTTGATGATGTTTTCTAAGGTATGTTATTTACAGGTCATCTCACCATTTTCACAATAACTTTTTTTCCAGAATGATTCAGACCATGAAATTGGTAGACCGTTGAGGAAACATATCCAAGTAGTTATGATAAAAATTTCAGCTTGTGTATTGTTGTATTTTTGGAGTTACACTCCGTGGAAAATAGGGTTTGTGGTTAGTCCTGAAACTAGTCTAAAACAGGTGTTTTGGGTAAAAACGTCATAAAATATTCATACCAGATCCAAATTCAGTAAGACTAAATGTATTGGTTAGAGTGAAGTATGTAGCATTATGTGTACCATTTTTAGATACACAAAACAAATATTCCATGCGGGGCACGCTCTACAAGTTCGCTCTCTAGAATAAGCTAGAATTCAACAAGATATGTCATTTTTTATATAACTCATTTTCTAAGAGGTTCCAAGTAGTGAAACCTGGAGGAATTGCATAAAAGACACTGAAGAACATTGTGTACTATTTTCAGAGCTTTATTCATTACAAGTACATAGTTATGATTATTTCAAGTTAGGATTGTTGACTAATCCAAAATTAGTCATGTGAGACTAAAGTAAAGTTTGATGAAAATGTTAGTCTCTTGTTGTTAAATTTAATGAAGGTTTGTAGGTATGTAATCATATAAACTAGGTCTATTACAGAGTTACAAATCAGATTTGGATGATGAAATTGATGAGGGATTTTGGGTGAGGTGCATGTTAGGTACATGGTTGAGACAAGTAGTTGATGAGTTGGCACATACATGAGGTGTATAGTTGATGATGTTGGTACATCTTGATGAGTCATATTTTATGTTTATTTGATGCATGATTGGTACATATTTGATGCATGGTTTATGGTACAGGTTGAGGTACTGGTTGGTGCATGGTTGATGCACTTGTTTATGGTACAGGTTCATTACAGGTTGTTTGGACAGGTTATTGTGACAAGTTATTTGTATAGGTTTGGTGCATGGTTGTTGCATTTATTTATGGTATAGGTTGATCTATGGTACATGTTGGCATAGGTTATTGGTACAAGTTGTTACAGGTTGATTGGTACAAGTTTACAGCAGGATATCTCACAATGATAGTGTGGCAGTGGTTACATCATTCTACTTCTACGTCAGGGCGGTTGGACGGGGAAAGGACAGTTGGTTGTAGCCACCTTTCGGTTGTATTCAGAGAACATAGGGGGTTATAGCCTCCTTCTGGTTGTAGCCATGGAATTGGGGAGTTGGAGCTTCCCTTAGGTTGTATATTGAGAAACTAGGGGGTTGGAGCCTCCTTCCAGTTGCAGATGGAAAACAAAGGAAGTTGGTGCTTCCAATGAATGTAATTCTTAAAGACATATAAGAAAAGGAATTATGTGGTTTTCTCTTGCTTTGGGTTTCCACGTAAAAAAAATGGTGTATTTTGTATGTGTATGATTGTTCATTTGTTCATTGTTTATTTACTCTGCAATTATTGGATGATAATGCTACATTGATATAACACTTGCTTTATATGGCTAAAAAGGATTAAATTTCTCTATTACTAATTCACCCCCCCCCCCCTCCCCCTCTTAGTAATCCAATAGATATTTCTCTAAATATCTTGTTTGGGATTCAATTTTAAGGATTAAGGATCACTATAAGTGTTATGAGAGTCTTTCTTGGACAAGAAGTGGAAGAATTGTTTTCTTTATTTTTCTTCTACAACATTCAAATGCATTTATGAAACTTTAATGTAGAATTTGAAGAAATTAGTTGCAAATATGAGTTCCTCTTGAAAAAATACCCAAGTTATAAAATTAAAAAAAAAAAAAAAAAACTTTCAAATGGAGTTTGGAAAGAGATGATATTTCTAATTAAAATAATCTTTCTTTTAAAAAAAATATTTTCTTGTTTCTTTTTTCTTTTCTTTTTCCAATGTCAGTCATGCATATTGCAAAACATATATCTTTTGATAAAGTGCCCAATTTTCTACCAATATATGCAAAGTGGCTACAATATTTCATAATTGTGATCATAATAGAGATTATAATCAATATTGAGGGGGTTGTGATCATTTCAAATTTGCCACCTCAAAACCCTACCTACATAAATGACCTCCATTAAAAGGTAAACTATTTTTTGCCCAGGTTTGTTTCTAGGCTAGAGACATGTTCCAACATCTTTAAATAACACAACAATATGTCATTTAGTGGGTAAACTTGCATTTGGGGAAAAATGCATGGAAAAAATACAAGTGGATTCATCTAATTGGACACTCTTGTAAACTATGTTTGCACCCCTTCAAGTAGTGTTGCATCAGACAACACCTATATATAGAATATCACTTCCATGTGCCCTTGGGTATATAGGAAGTCCCATAGGTGCACCTAAAACCAACATTACATAATTGGTCATCATGTTGCTATAGTACACGGAGAACAACACTTATGGAGATCACTCTCGCATACCAAGGAATCGAGTTGTATGGCTAAGGGTACGGTATATCCTCATTAGTTAGCATTATGAAAGATTCAATCGAGTAATATTATTGGAAACCCTCCAATATATCATAAATATATAACACTTGACACTCCTTTGTCCTTATGACCGTGAAAACCCCCTAGACCAATGGTTTCCACTTGGAACTCCTCCAAGGATGACAATCTCAACAATATATACACCATAGTGGCACACCTGACAATAAATGTGAACAAGTTTGTAAGGTTGGAAAACAAGGTTTCTAACCTGGATGAATCAGTCAACCACCAATTTTCGTAACTCAACACCAAGATACATGAGAAGTTGGTTGTGCTCTATGACCAACTTGTTAAAGTTCTTAAAGACAATGGAATTTAATAACTTATGGATGTGTTGCTAGAAGGGGGTGAGTCCTCCAATGGGAGAGGATATATTATCCATATTGGGTCATTATATAATTTTTCATCTATAATGGCACTTTATGGGTGGAAAAATTGGAGGAATTGGCTTGTAGGGCCCATTTTAGTGGCAATTCCCAGTTTGGAGATTTGGGGTCTAGAACCTTTTAGAGGCATTTTGAGGCATCGGATGGAATTTTGGGGGGTCAAAACTTTGCAAGCATATATTCAACCCCTCAACGTTATTCTACACATTGATACCTTTCCAACAGTGTGAAAATCACCTCAATCAGAGGTTGTATGCAGAGGTTATGCCTCCTACAAGTTTATCTAACTTGTTGACCACCATGGTACTGAATGGATGCCACATCAACCCCCATTAATCACACATGTGGGGCTATCCATTTTTGGAATTTCAAGAATATTCTAGAAGGTCCAAAAAACTAACACCAATTGAGGGTTGATACATGCAAAAACCATAACCCTAGACGAATGTCAGGTTATATCAAATATTGGGCTACTAGGAGGAGAAAGGGTTTCCCTTATTTAGCATTGTACTTGTTCCATAGTTGATAAAATCATAAAGGAGTGGGATTTGAGATCATAAACGAGGAGGAAAAATATTTTTTAATACATGCCACAGGTCATAGGCAACTCCATAGTAAGTGCCCATTTATTTGTACTTGTATTTCATAGCTAAATAAAAGAGAACAGAGGATAGGCATTTCCTTCTAGCTTGGTTTTCTATCGTTTTGGTTTTCCTAAGATGCATCTTGTGTGAAATTGTGTGAATGTTTTTTTCATTTTCTTTTTCTTTTGTTTTCATATTTCAATTATTTTCATAAATTTGAGCAATATGCTAACAAATATGAAATCTAAGGAAATAAACCTGCATAAAAAAAAAATTAGTATAATAAAAGATCTTTTGTGACAAATTGTTCTAGTGGAATATTCACGGTAGTTTACAAATCAAATCTCCCAAGGCCACACTTTTAGGATAATCAACACAATATGTGGCACAAATTATCTAAAGTAGACATGAACAAGTTTTATGGTTCTGATCTAGTTGGTTGGGTTACCCAAATGAAATGTTATTGTTTTCTCCACATAAGTACTTATGACATGATGAAACTTAGATTGGGGATATTATGTTTGGATCAAGAGAATTAGCAATGGTGGCAATGGAATATAAAATTGTATGGAGGATACATTGCCCGGAGCGAGTGTGTGAAGGTCATCTATGTTCATTTTGAACAACACTGACACTATTTGGGACATCTAACTAAATTGTGCCAAAGTAGTACAATTACAAACTTTATAGTATCACTTGATCAATTCGTAATCCACACAGAAGGATTGAGTTATTCCTTTTTTAGAGAATGTTTCATCAATGGTCTCAAGGAGGAAATTAGAACACAGGTCATGATGTAGTTCCCAACTGCTTAGTTGGAGGCCTATGAGAGAGCTCAAGAAACCAAGATGGTGATAAATGCATAGACCAAAATACCTTACTTTATTTCCTTCCCTCGCCCCTTTTGAACCTACTAGAACCCCCTCCCCCCTTAACCCTTGAGAATCCAAAGTTGTTCCTAGAAGAAGCTGTAGAATCCCAACTTCTCAAACTTTGCTATAATTGTGATGACAAGTACCAAAGGACATAAATGTGAAGAATAGAAATTATTCCAAATGGATGTTCCCTTCCAAGACCAATTAAAACGCATTCCAACAAAAGAAAATCATGAACTAGAATTAGAAAATATCATCCCTCCTCCTCAAGAAGAAGCAAGTTTAGAAGCTTCGTGCGAGGAACCCAAAATTTCCTTCCATGCTTTATCAATCATTTCCACACTCCAAACTCTAAATTTGATTGGTTACATCCAAAAATGCAAGGTGATTGTTTTGATTGAAAGTGGAAACACCCACTTTATTCATGGGAGAGTGACCAAAGAAATGCATTATTATGTCCATGCAGTGCATAGTTTTCAAATTATGATATCCAATGGAGGTATGATGAAATTTTGTGGCCAATGTGAAAATATGGAACTTCAAATGGGACACTATTAGCTCAAATCTCACATGTTTTCTATGAAATAGGTAGTTGTGATATAGTTCTTGGTGCAGAGTGGTTATGCACTTTGGATCATGTTACCATGGATTTTAAGGAATTATACATGAACTTCAATAAGGAAGGGAATAAACATACACTCAAGAGGCTTAAGTCTATATCTCCTAAAATTACTATCTCTCACAGTATGAAGAATATATTGAAGAAAGGATACTCTGGAATTATTCCCCAATCCAATGTCATAGAATTTGTGGACAACCCCCCATGGTTGATTCACCTTGATTGTTAGTTGGTCCTAACTTTTCATCAATAGGTACTTGAAACACCTTGAGCCTTACCACCTTTAGGGGGTGAGCATGAACATGGTGTTCCCCTAGTCTCAAGGATTCAACCACCCAATGTGCATCCTTATAGACACCTTTTGCATAAAGGAATGAAATAGAAAATACCATCCAAGAACTATTTGAGGTTAGATTCATATGTCCCATCATAATCCCTGTTGATCAACTGAGAGGGGGAGGGGGTTCAATCAGTTGTTATCATGCTTAAACAATTAGGCTTATTTTAAACTCTTTACAGAGAACTCAATGACAATCACAATAATGCAGGGAAGTAAGAATTAAATCATTCAGCATCAATCACACACATTAAATACACAGAGATAGATATTTCCTGAGGAAACCCATAAAGGGTGAAAACCTCTTCTTCTTGATATGATAAGTAATCTTTACATTCTTTACATAGCTCCAACTCATTGTGAGGCTGCCACCTCTATTTTTCAAGCTACAACTTGCTAAGAGCACCAACTCTCTGGATTCTCTAGCACCCACTAGAAGGAATCATCAATTCCCTAAGTGTTCCAACACCAACTGGATGGAAGCACCAACTTCCAGTCACACGGGAACCAACTTGTATAACAGAGAACAACGATTCTCCCTTGCACCACCCTGCCACCCTATTTTTTCCGGCTACAACCATATGGAAGCTACAACTCCCTGTGTTAAAGCACCCACTTGCAATTCTGAGGACACCAATCCTACCTAGAACCTCCCTACCACCCTAAAATATAAAAAATTTATTTCCGTGAATTTATTACAGTGATTCAATAGTTATCAATGGTTTACCAATCTCATCACTATTCTGCTACACTGCTCTGCTCTGTCTGTATCAGTGTCTCTCTACCTGCATCTTCTTGAGATTTTTGATCTTCTACTTTATCTCTACCTATGCTCCTCAACCTTCTTTTACGGTATCAGATATGCATCTCAGTTCCTTTCTTTTGCTGCGATTTTTCTCCTCTATACTGAGTGTTTCTACCTGCATAAATCACTCTCAAAAATAGCAGCACATCTCTTCTTGATTTTGCATTTTTTATAGTCTTTGTGCACCCTTTTCATGCTTCATGTGTTATCCCACTGTCTACACTTCACTTCATTCATCATCACTGGTCGTTATACTTAGATTCTTTGTCTTCACTGGATGTAACAGACTTAGACGCTTTTCCATCTGTGAGTCACCTCTGTAATGAGTCTACGCTCCACTGGAAGTTACCTGGATACTCTTCGGCTCATGTGGCAGTCACAGTCACATCCTTCTGGCAGTTACTGAGAAAATCTTTGCGTGTTCCTGCGTTTCACGCCTTCTGTCTTCCTAAGGAAAAATTCACAGTGGGCATTTTTTCCTTTCTTGATAAGCCCTTTCCTTTCACATGTGGCCTCAGGCAGTGACCAAATTCCTATTCAGAAAGTGTTTCGCGATTTCGCGTTCCAAGAAATCCAGCTGCGAGTTGCCTCGCCCCACTCGCAAAACTCCGAAAATGGAGTCTAGCATTGCTAGCTCCTTCCCCAATCTTCCACTAATATAACCACTCGTTGTGACCACAACCCCATTCGAAAAACCATTTTGCAATTTCGCACTTTGGGGATTCTCCCATGAGTCCCTTGACTCCTCCAACTCTGGGTACTCGAAATGGAGCCTAGCTATGCTAGCTCCTTCCACTCATGTGACCACCGGTGGTGACCAAGGGACAAGCACGAGGGTGATTCACGATTTCACACTTCAGGGATTCTCCCATGAGTCGTCTCGACTCTCCATGTCACGAACTCCAAAATGGAGCTTGGTTTTTCTAGCTCTGATCTCCAACTCTCGATGATGTGACGACGAGATATGACCACTCGCCAATCAAACGAGCACTTTTCTCTCTAGATCAATGGTCCACAAATGTATGTGATCCAATGGTTGTGATCATGTTGTGACCTCGCATATTGTGAGTTCCCTCAACACTGCCTTTGACTTTCCTGATTTGCGAGTCAACGAAATCCCAATCTCTCGCCACATGTCCTCTGGCTCCAACAGCCAAGGTCATGTCACGACCTTCCATATCGCGAGTTCCAGCAACTCCTTCCTCTGGAATTCCCGCTCTGCGAAATGTCAAAATGGATCCATATCAGATCAACGGTCAAGATTTCTCATTGATCCAACGGCTGTCCTCTGCCCCGGGACTTCAGCCTTCAAGACCTTGGGGGAGTGATGAAGCTAAAACTCTCGAAGAAAAACTCCCAAAGTGATGCCATTCTTGTGTCACTCAATGACGTGTCATGGGTCGAGTGGCTTCCACGTGTCACTCAGATTTGTGATTTCCAGTGGCCTGAGATGTCAAATCAACTGGACACTTGTCCTTGTATGATTGCACCACATGTCCTTGTCGACGTAGGTTGTCATGATTTACCTCCTGGATCTGACAGTCCAGTTTATTCCTCGATCCAATGGCTCAGATATTTTCTCAATTTTGTGTATTGCAAGTTGGAAGGTTAGGCCCCTCCTTCCTTTGACCTTTTAGTCAGCGAAATGTTGATCTATAGCCGCGTGTCCTGCCCGAAGATGGGCGGTCCTCCTGCTTTCGGGATTTTGTAAGACCGCTTCACCTTTCACTTTAAAGATCGTGCAGGGTCTCCTAGATCCAATGACAGTCGGTCCTCGTGCTCGGATATAACGCCTGAGATTTTTCCTCCATCTACGCGCTCCTCATGTCTGTACTTATGATGTCTCCCAAGCCTGTTTTCCATTAAATGACAAGCACACTCCCAACTGTAACCCTGTTTTTCTGCCTGTAACATACCATTGTTTTTCTTTCCATCAATGAAAATCATGTTATGTCTATAAATATGCCAACAATCTCCCCCTTTTGCATTGATGGCAACCTTGAATGGCTACGCTAATCTGTTTGGACCTCCTCCGGTCTGGTCCACTCATTTTCTCCCCCTTTGACATCAATGTCAAAGAAAACATGCTCCCCCTCATCTGTTGTGGTATTTTTTGGAGGGATCAGATATTCAACTAATACATACTTCCCCTCACGGGATGGACTCTCTTAGGTTGATAATGGGATCACGCCCAACTTCTGGCGTAGATATTCAAACTGAGATTTTGCAAGCGGTTTAGTGAAGATATCAACAATCTGTTATTTGGATGGAATATAATGCACAGAGACCACATAGTTGGTTACTTTTTCCCTCAAGAAGTGATACTTGATGGGTATATGTTTGGTCTTAGAGTGAAACACAGGGTTCTTTGACAGACTAAGTGCATTGGTATTATCACAGTGAATTGGGATCGGTGCAGTACATTTTACTTCTAGGTCTGCATGTGTCTGAATCATCCACAATACTTGAGTGCAGCATGTAGCAGCTGCAATGTATTCAGCTTTTGTAGTTGATAAGGAAATGGAACCTTGCTTCTTCCTCAAACATGATACAAGGGAATCTCCTAAGAAGAATGCACCTTCACTCGTGCTTTTCCTTTCATCCACGCAATTAGCCCAATCAACATCTGAATATACTGATAGTTGAAAATTTTGATTCCTAGGATACCATAGGCCATAGTCCATTGTTCCTTTCAAATATCTGAATATTTGTTTGATAGCTAACAAATGACTATGTTTAGGTGTGGCCCGATACCTCCCTACTATTCCAACAGCATGCATTATGTCTAGACAGGATGTTGTGATATACAATAAGTTGCCTATCATAGACTTATATGAAATCTTATCAACATCAGGTGAATCATCATCCTTGCTTAACTTACATCCAGTGACCATAGGTGTTCTCATAGGTTTAGAATCTTCCATCTAAAACATTTTCAACATTTCCCTTAGATATTTTTCTTGAGAAATAAATATTCCTTCAGACTTCTAAGTAATTTGTAGGCCAAGAAAAAATCACAGTTTCCCTATCATAGACATTTCAAACTCAGACTGCATGGCAGAAGCAAACCATTTTACCAATGAAGCGTTATTACTACCAAAGATGATGTCATCAACATAGACCACCACAATGAGTAGATCATTACCTTTTGTTTTGATATATAGATTGTTTTCAACTATTCCTCTCTTGAATCCTTTGTCTTGTAGATACATATCTAGTCTGTGATACCAGGCACAAGGGGCTTTTTTCAACCCATATAAATATTTCTTCAACTTCCAGACAAGGTCAGGGTTATCTGGTAGTTTGAAACCCTCTGGTTGTTCCATATATACTTCTTCGTTTAAATCTCCATTTAGAAAAGTTGACTTGACATCCATTTGATAGACTCTAAACTGTTTATGACAAGCATAGGAAAGAAACATTCTAATAGCCTCTAGTCTTTCTACGAGTGCAGATGTTTCATTAAAGTCCAATCCTTCTATTTGAGCATACCCTTTACAGACCAATCTGGATTTATTCCTAACAATTTGTCCTTGCTCATTCATCTTATTTTTGTAGACCCATTTTGATCCTATTATATTTTTGTCTGTTGGCCTTGGAACTAGGTCCCAAGTATCATTCTTTTCAATCTGGTGCAGTTCTTCATTCATAGAGTTTAACCAATTTACATATTTACTGGCCTCATTGAAGTTCTTGGGTTCCACCATGGATATGAAGGCTATATGTGATTGCTCAGTGTTTTTTATTATCTTTCTCATGGTTTGTACACCTTTGTCTTTTTCACCAATTATCTGACTTGCAGGATTATTCTTTTGAGTAATTCTGGAGGAGGAATTTGATGTTGTCTGCTAATTTGAGTCTGTTTGAATATTTGCATCTTCATCTGACTCAGAGTCTTCTTGTTCTGATTCTTGGACATGTTTAGCTTCAACTTCATCTATATCCTTTGTTGTTGAATAAGTATTGTTAACCTCTCTTCCTGGGATTCCTTCATCAACTTTTATGTCAATACAGTCAAGCAATTTATGCAGCCTCTTATTATAGAATTTGTATCATTTATTGTTTGTAGCATACCCTAAGAAGATGCCTTCATCAGCCCTGTCATCATACTTGCCAAGATTCTCATCATTATTCTCTATGTAACACTTACTCCCAAAGACTTTCAAGTGTTTGATTGAAGCAGGTCTCCCATACCACAGTTCATAAGGTGTCTTGTCACTGTGTGTTCTCAGGTGGCCTTTGTTAAGAACATGGACTGATGTGTGTATTGCTTCTACCTAGTACGTTTGACCAATGTTATTCTCATTCATCATTGACCTGACCATTTGCTTCACTGTTCTGTTTTTCTTCTCAACTACTCCATTTTGTTGTGGAGTTCTTGGGATTGTGTATTCTCTCTTGATCCCATGTTTATCACAGAATTCCTTGAAATAACTTGACATAAATTCTCCTCCTCTATCTGACCTTACTTCCTTTAACCTGTTGCATGTTTGATTCTCAGTTAAGGCTTTAAATATTTTAAATTTTTCAAATGCTTCAGCTTTTTTCTTGAGAAAGGAAACCCAAGTAAGTCTGGAGTAATCATCAATGATCAGCGAAGTAGTTTTCTTTCCTTGTGCCTTCCTATCTTCATGGTCCACATAAATCCATATGAACTAGTTGGAGTGGTTTCTTTGTTGAAGTAGAGCTCTTGGATTTAAACTATGTCTTAGTTAGCTTTCCTACTTGGCAGGGTTTACACATAGAATCTTGTGGCTTTGATATTCTCGGAAGATCTTTTACTGCCTCAAGATTTTTGAGCTTAATTAAGTGGTCAAAGTTTAGATTTCTAAGTCTCCTATGCCATAACCAGATCTCATCATGTTTGCTTAGATGACACTCTTCTCTATCTTCTTTCAGCACATATACATTTTGTTTTGTCCTTATGCCTTTAGCCACCACTTATCCTGAGTTTACAGACTTTATCTTGCATCCCTTGGAAGTGAACACCACTTCACATCCTCTGTCACGCATTTGACTTACACTGAGAAGATTATGTTTCATCCCATCTACTAGCAGAACATCTTGGGCTTTTCCTTTTCCATTACTTAGACTCGCCATTCCTTTACCCTTGATTTTACCTGGAGCATCATTTCCTGATTTGCTTTCACTTAGAGATAGAAACTTACCTTTGTCTCCTGTCATATGTTTGGAGCATCCACTATCTATATACCAAGGGTTCTTTTGTTTTTTAGCTGACAACACTAATCCACACTTGTCACTTTCTTTCTTCTTCCAAACCTTGACATTTTCAGTAGAGGGATTCAAATCTGGTTCATAGTTCTTTAAGCGACAGTCAGCAGCTTCATGTCCATAATTATGACAGATGTAACATTCTGATTTGTTGAATAAAGAATCATAACGATTGTTATGCTTAATCTGTGTCCTTTTCCCAGCCATCAAGTGATTTGCAATCTGTGGTGGTTTGTTACTTGGCTGTCTCATTCTTTGTTGTGGCAGATATCTATACCTTGAATGTCTTGATTTCTCATATCTAAATTTTAAAGAATAGTTTACATCTTTGTGACCAAAGTTGGAACAGATAAAACAATATCCATAGAAAAATCCTTGGTACCTAGAAAATGGTTGTCTTCTTTGAGAAGGTCGATTTCCTCCATGTTGATGATTTCTTTGAACAAAGAGTACATTATTTCTCTGATCTACAATTGCAGTTCTGGTACCTCTTTCATTAATCCTCCTAGGCAGTTGATTATCTTCTTTTGTTTCAGCAGATTTGTTGTTGTCATAGGTTGTAGATTTGACAAACTTGATGGGTTCTTTGTTGCTTGGCTGATCACTACTTGATCCCTCTTCATAACCCAGACCTATTTTCAGCTTTGGGTTTCTTTGTTGATTCAGAATGGTGACCAATTCTTCTGAGGCTTTGATACTTGACATATTCTGATGATACAAGGCTTGAAACTTCTCCAACTCTTTCCTAGTTTTCACTACTTCTTTTTCGAGATCTTCACATCTTTCCTTCTTTTATGATAATTGTTGTTTCAGAATGTCTTCGATTTTATTTGCCTCTTCTAATTCCACTTTTAGCAAGACAAAGTCTTCATCAAGTTCTTTACTTCCTTTCTTGAACTGTATCAGCAATTGTTTTTTTTTTCTCTTCTTAATTCTGAGTCTGTCAATCTCTTCCAATGCACTGATCAGTTCTCCTTCCAGGTCAACCACATCTTATTCATGGTCAGCATTACTTCCTGTGCTTTTATTATCATAATCCTCTTGGGCCATAAGAATAAATTAACTGATCGTAACTTCACATGAGGAGTCACTCTCTGTGTCTTCTGAAGAGTTATCATCGTTTACACAAAAACTTTTCTTTTTACCCAATCTCTTCGGTTTGAACTTCTTTTCACCTTCAGAGTTATGATCTTGTTTCTTGTGTGGACATTTAGATGCAAAGTGACCTATATTACCACATTTGAAACATTTGAAGGGCATCTTACCTTGGTACTCGTCTGATCCTTTATTTAGTCTTATCACAAACTTTGCTTCAATTTCATCAGACTCAGAATCCTCATTCTTGTCTTCTTTAAATGATGCTTCTCTAGAGGTGGTTTTATCTTTAACTATCCTCATTTCATATGTTGTCAACGTGATCTAAAAATGAAGAAGACTTGTAAACTTGGAAATATTTGCAAGTAAAGTTTATGTGTTAAAAGAAAATGGATCAACTTTGCAACACATCATTAATAGGATTTATTCATTTAAGACACAAATAAACAGTAGCATAATCAATGAACATAAGCACATAAACACAGCAAATGATAAAGGAGTTCACCCCTCTCTTGGGCTACATCTCCTGGTCCAGCTTCCAATGGATCATTATTATTAATTGCTCAAAGTGCTCAAAAACATGCTTTACAATGCTCAAATTGACCAACAAACTGCTCCAATGGCTTTAGAGTGTCCAAAAACCCCTAGCTGGGCTTTTTTGGCACCTCGTTTGGCCAAAAAACGAAGAAGTTAGGCTTCTTTGAARTCTCCCCTTCAAGCTTGTTGTCTCTACATCTACAAAATGCACCCTTGTTCATGCAACCTAGCACACACGCTATTTAAAGCGTAAAAACACGGCACCGAACACAAACGCACCAATGGTGTGAACTGTAGGACGGTTATGGGCGCGCCATCCCCTAACCGCCTAGCTCTCGGGCACATGAGGGTCATATGACCTCGCGCAAATGTAAAAAGGGCTTCGTTTTCCAACCCCCGCGCTAAGGTTGAAGTCACATGGTATAACACAAAAAACCACGAGCTACATATTTTAAAAACCCCGCGCATGCCATTTACTGGAGGGTATGGTCGAATTCAATGTAAATGTGACCAGGGGCTGGGGCTAAGCCCCAGCCCGGACCCCTGCGCCAACCATTACATAATTCAAATTCAAATACATATTATAACATATGCCTTACAAGTAACAATGTGTGGGCTAGTGGTATCCCACACTCTACCAAATTGCGGAGCCAAAGAGGAGGTTCGGGGTTCGACCCCCACGGACCCCATACAATTTTAAAACAACAACCAATAGCCAATACCGGGGTGCCACGTGGCAGCCCATGACTGGGCCACATGGCACCATACCATTGACCAAAAATGATGCCACGTGTCAGAGCCTAATTCGACCAATATGCCAATCAAAAATGGCCACATCATCACATGCCACATCAGTGTACGATCGTACGGTCTCTTCCACGTCAGCCTGTACAGACTGCACAATCAGCGTCCCTTTTTTTGTATGTTTGACGATTCGAACAGATCGCAATATCTCTCGCTCCCGACATCCATTTGAGACGAAACGAGTTGCATTGGGTTCGCAACAACGAGACCTACGCTCTCGTTCGATTTGAAGTGATTCTGAGCACTTTGAATTTTTGAGCAAAATTTGATCCCCTGATCACAACGTTCCTAGAAGTTCATCAAAAGCCAAAGCCTTTAGATCATTAATTTATTCTATACCTGAGACCTTTGGGTTGAACCTATCTAGTAGAGATCTCAAAATTTTCTGAACTAGAGAGGGTTCCTCAATTTTTTCACCAAGTTCTTTCATTGCATTTACTAATTCTTCAACTCTTAGGAAGTACTTCCCAATAGTTTCATCTTCTCTCATCTGTAGTTGTTCAAACTGTACTCTATAGGTTTGAAGCTTGGCATCTTTTACCTTCTCATTACCTTCATAACTGCTAATGAGTTTGTCCCACATGTCTTTGGCAATTTCTAAATGCATAACTTTTACAAATTCTACTTCTGCAAGCCCACTCAGAACAGCATTCATAGCCTTAGCATTGAAGCTGAACTCTAGCTTGTCATCCTGATTAGCTAGTACAATTGACTTCACATAACCAGTCTCTACCACATCCCATACATCTGCACCTAAATCCATTATGTAGGTTATCATCGTAACTTTCCAGAAATAAAATTTTGTTCCATTGAATATGGGGGCCTTATTGGTTTATATTCCTTCATGGATTGACATGTTTAAGCTTACTGATCTACCTTTAGATAAAAGGAACCAACTCTGATACCAATTGTTGATCAATTGAGAGGGGGAGGGGGGAAGAATCAGTTGTTACCGTGCTTAAACAATTAGGCTTATTTTAAACTCTTTACAGAGAACTCAATGACAATCACAATAATGCAGGGAAGTAAGCATTAAATCATTCAGCATCAATCACACACATTAAATACACAGAGACAGATATTTCCTGAGGAAACCCACAAAGGGTGAAAACCTCTTCTTCTTGATATTATAAGTAATATTTACATTCTGTACATTATCATACTTATGAGCTCCAACTCATTGTGAGGCTGCCACCTCTGTTTTTCAAGCTGCAAATTGCTAAGAGAACCAACTCTCTGGATTCTCTAGCACCCACTAGAAGGAAGCACCAACTCCCTAAGTATTCCATCACCAACTGGATGGAAGCACCAACTTCCAGTCACACGGGCACCAACCTGTATAAAAGAGAACAACGGTTCTCCCTTGCACCACCCTCCCACCCTAGTTTTTCTGGCTGCAACCATATGGAAGCTACAACTCCCTGTGTTCAAGAACCCACTTGAAATTATGAGGACACTTATCCTACCTAGCACCTCCCTACCGCCCTGAAATATAAATCTTTTCTTTTTGTGAATTTATTATAGTGATTCAATAGTTATCAATGGCTTACCAGTCTCATCATTGTTTTGCTACACTACTCTGCTATGTTTGTATCAGTGTCTCTTCGCCCGCATCTTCTTGAGATTTTTTATCTTCGTCTTTATCTCTGTTTGTGCTCCTCAGCCTTCTTTTATTGTCTCAGATATGCATCTCAGTTCCTTGCTTCTGCTGCACTTTTTCTCCTCTATAATGAATGTTTCTACCTGCATAAATCACTCTCAAAAATAGCAACACATCTCTTCTCGATTCTGCATTTTTTATAGTCTTTGTGCACCCTCTGCATGCTTCATGCGCTATCCCACTGCTTACACTTCACTGCGTTCATCATCACTGGTCGTTGTACTAAGATTATTTGGCTTCACTGGTTGTAAAAGACTTAGACGCTTTTCCATCTGTCAGTCACCTCTGTAATGAGTCTACAATCCACTAGCAGTTACCTGGAGACTCTTCGGCTCCTGTGGCAGTCACGGTCATGTCCGTCTGGCAGTTACTGAGAAAATCTTCACGTGTTCCTGCATTTCATGCCTTCTGTCTTCCTAAGGAAAACTTCACAGTGGGTGTTTTTTCCTTTCTAGCTAAGCCCTTTCCTTTCACATGTGGCCTCAGGCGGTGACCAAACGCCTATTCAGAAAGCGTTTCGCGATTTCGCGTTCCGGGATATCCAACTGCGAGTTGCCTCGCTCCACTCGCGAAACTCCAAAAATGGAGTCTAACGTTGTTAGCTCCTTCCCCAATATTCCACTAATATAACCACTCGTTGTGACCACAGCCCCATTCGAAAAAGCATTTCGCGATTTCGCACTTTGGGGATTCTCCTGTGAGTCCCTTGACTCCTCCAACTCCCGGTACCCAAAATGGAGCCTAGTTATGCTAGCTCCTTCCACTCACGTGACCACCGGTGGTGACCAGGGGTCAAGCACGAGGGTGCTTCACGATTTCACACTTCAGGGATTCTCCCGTGAGTCATCTCAACTCTCCATGTCATGAACTCTGAAATGGATCTTTTTTTCTCTAGATCTGCTCTCCAACGCTCGACGATGTGACCACGAGATATGACCACTCTCCAAGTAAACTAGCGCTTCACTCTCTAGATCAACAGTCCACAAACTTCTATGATCCAACGGCAGTGATCATGTCGCGACCTCTCATATCGTGAGTTCCCTCAACACTGCCTTTGACTGTCCTGATTTGTGAGTCAGCAAAATCCCAATCGCTCGCCACGTGTCCTCTGGCTCCAATGGCCAGGATCATGTCACAATCTTCCATATCGCGAGTTCCAACAACTCCTTCCTCTAGAATTCCTGATCTGTGAAATGCTGAAATGGATCCATATCAAATCAATGGTCGAGATTTCTCGTTGATCCAACGGCTGTCCTCCACCCCGAGACTTCAACCTTTGGGACTTTGGGGGAGTGATGAAGATAAAACTCCCAAAGCAAAACTCTCATAGTGACGTCATTCTTGCATCACTCAATGACATTTCATGAGCTAAGTGGCTGCCACGTGTCACTCAGATTTTTTATTTCCAATGGCCTGAGATGTCGAATCAACTTGAAAATTGTCCTTGTATGATTGTGCCATGTGTCCTTGTTGACGTAGGTTGTCATGATTTACCTCTTGGATCTGACAACCCAGTTTAGTCCTTGATCCAACGACTTAGATATTTTCACAATTTCACGTATCACGAGTTGGAAGGTTAGGCCCCTCCTTCCTTTGACCTTTCAGTCAACAAAATGTTGATCTGTAGCCATGTGTCATGCCCGAAGATGGACGTTCCTCCTGATTTAGAGATTTTGTAAGCCCGCTTCACCTTGCACTTTAAAGATCGTGCAGGTTATCCTGGATCCAACGACGGTCGATCCCCGCACTCGGATCTAACGCCCAAGATATGTCCTCCATCTGTGTGTTCCTCCTGTCTGGACTTATGATGTCTTCTTAGCTTGTTTTCCATTAAATGGCAAGTGCACTCCCGACTGTAACCTTGTTGTTCTGCCTATAACATACCATTGTTGTTCTTTCCATCAATGAAAATCACGATCTGTCTGTAAATATGCCAACAATCCCTTACTCATCACCAGTGATCATGGTATTAAAGAAAGAAGGAATTTGGTGCATGTGTCACAATTTTAGGGATCTCGATCAGGTGACCATCAAAGACAAATTTCCCATCCTAGTCATCAATTATCTCTTAGATGAGCTTCATGGAGCCAAGTTCTTCACTAAATTGGACCTTCACTCATGATACCACCAAACAAGGATGAAGAATGTAGACATCCACGGGACAACCTTCCACACACATGAAGGTCATTATGAGCATTTAGTGATGTCCTTTGGACTTTTCAATGTTTTGTCCACTTTTCAAAGCCTCATGAACACGATTTTTTACCCTTCCTATGCAATTTTGTTCTTGTATTATTTAATGATATACTGGTCTACAAAAAAACTTGGGATTCCCATGTGGATCTTGTTGAAAGAGCCTTGCAACTCCTCTAGGACTACCAATTGTTCCTTAAATTTTCCAAATGTGCTTTTGGGGATTTAGAGATTGAATACTTGGGTCACATTGTTAGTTAGGCAGGTGTGTGAGTGTATCCTAAGAAATTTGTGGCTATGCGGGATTGGCCATGCCCAAGACCTTGAAGAGATTACATGGTTTCTTAGGACTTACGAGCTACTACACAAATTTTGTGAAGAATTATGGGAAAGTTGGTGCCCCATTAACTGCTCTACTAAAAAATAATACCTTTGTATGAAACAAGGTTATCGAGAAATCCTTTTAAAATTTAGAGGAAGCGATGTGCACTACACCCGTCTTAACAATGCCTTATTTCACTAAGACTTTTGTCTTAGAATGTGATGCATTGGGTGGATGTATTGAAGTTGTGTTGATGCAAGGGTGCCATTAGAATTCACTAGTAAGCAATTGTGTGATAGAAATTTGGAAAAATTCACTTGTAAGAAAATAGATGATTTCCATCCTCCATGTAGTTGATACTTGGTGCCCATATCTCATCAAGGGGTGCTTCGAGATCAAGATTGATCATCATAGTTTGAAGTATTTTCTAGAATAGAGGTTATCATCCCCAAAATTACAGTGCAAGTGGGTAACTAAGATGTTTGGGTATGATTATGAGATCATATATAAGAAAGGAAAAGAGATTGTGGTGGTTGATTCTCTATCATGGAAATATAAGGAGGAAGGATCTCTATTTTTCTTATCCTTACCCATATTTGATTAGTTCATTGAATCTCACCAAGAATGGCTAGTGAATGACACTATGGTTCAAATCATCCAAATACTTTTGGAAGATCTCAATACCCCTAAGGGATATACATGGTAACAAGATACCTTGAAGTATAAAGGGCACTATTTTGTGGTGCAAAACTATGCTTTAAAACAACGAGTCTTAGAGGAATTGCATTCATTTCCTACTCTGGATCACTCTAGCTTTCAAAAATCATATGAATGATCTAAGCAATCTTTCTTTTGGGAAGGCATGAAAACATACATACAAAATTTTGTAGCTACATGGGATGCTTGTCAAAGGAAAAAGAGTGAGATATTGAAGATTCCCAAGGCATTGAAACCACTACCGATCCAACCACTACATGTACTAACATTTCCATGGATTTCATAGTGGGCCTCTCAAAAGTAGGAAAAAAATCAATCATGGTGGTAATCAACCACCTTAAATCCAAATATGCTCATTTTTGTGCCTTATTGCCACATTTAAGCCCTCCACAATTGCCCAAATTTTCATGAATTGGATTTTTAAGTTACATGGAAAGCCCACTTCTATTGTGTTAGATCGAGATCCCATATTCATTAGCAAGTACTGGCAAGCATTGTTGAAATTTCAAGGTACACAATTGAAAGTGAACACTACTTATCATCCTCAAACCGATGGTCAAACAGAGGTGGTCAATAAGTGCTTGGAAACCTATTTGAGATTTTTTACTTCATAAAGGAAACACCAATGTGTACAAGAGCTACCACTTGCATAATGGTGGTACAATACCATTTATCATGGTTCTACCAAAACGACAACATATGACATTGTCTATGGCCAAAAACCCCTATCAGTTGCTTCATATTTACTAGGAAAGTCCAAGGTTCAAGTAGTGGATCGTGCACTTCACACCAAAGAATTCATTCTCCTCACACTTAAGGACAACTTGGTTATAGCACAAAATAAAATGAAGCAACAAGTTGACCAACGTCACTCAAAGTGTTCTCTTATGGAAGGGGAACAAGTATTTCTTTGCCTTCAACTCTATAAACAAATAACATTTCTCAAAAGAAAAAGACACTAGAAGCCTGCACCAAAGTTTTGTGGACCTTATCAAATTTTCTAGTGCATTGGAAAAGTTTCCTACAAAATGGCTCTTCTAGCACACTCCAAGATACATCAAGTGTTTCATGTATCATATTTGAAGAAGGTAGTGGGATCGAATTGCATGGTGCAAACTAGCCCATCGGAACTTGATGAAGAAGGGTCCATTTGGTTATCGTCGGAAACATTATTGGCCACCAAAGAACATCAACTATGCTAGTGCACAGTAATGAAAAGTACTCATCCAGGTGAAATATCTACATCCAAAAGATGCCACCTACGAACCAACAACAATTTTACAACAACTTCCACATCTCAACTTTGAGAACAATGTTACTTTTGAAGGGAGGGGGCATGTTAGGGTCCTGACTTAACCTCCTAACTTTGAGGGTATGTAGTAGTTAGTCAATTAATGTATGAGACCGTTTTCATTTAACAAGGCCCATTAGATAGTCAGTGGGTAGTTACTCGATGTAAAAAGGTCATCTTCATTAAATAAGACCTGCTAAGTGGTTGGTACTCATTAGTAAGGGGACCATAAATAGTTAGATTTTTGTTATATATAGAGTTGGAACGATATGTAATGTTTTTTCACATATTGTCAATTGGTTCTAGCTCAAGTGGTTGAGAGGAGGAGCGTTATCCTCCCCACCCAGTTTCAATGTTCGCAAGTGACATGTCAAACTCTTAATGAGTATATTGTTGTAATGGCTTTGAACCCTATTATTTCCCTAGCGTTGTGCCCTAAAGATCTAGGGTTTACCCTGAGTATCGTCCTCAAAATGAGGGGAGTGTCCAAGGGTTTTCTTTAGGATATGTTACTTGGGAAAAAAATGTTCTGTGAATTAATGTTTTTGTTATTGGAGCTTTGTTCATAAGATATTTCCCCCTCGAAGAGGCCCATGAACATTGCTCTCTCTTTTGAAAAACATTATTACAAGGTTTCTATTTGGTAAGATTAATCTCACTACCTCTTGTATTTGTTCTTCTACATTGATATTTCTATGAATATCTTGTTTGTGATTCAATTTTAAATATTAAGAATCACTACACATAATAATCATAAATTATGATGCATTTCATTTATTTTATGTATTAACATCAAATAGTATTTTTCATTATTGAAAAAAAATTTGTAAAAATTAATAAGTTTTTTTCAAACGTCATCACATATAATTTAAGTGTTTTAAACTCAATTTTAAAATATATAATATAGTTATAATAATAACATTAATATGACCATATGAATAAATATATAATATTACATGATAAGTGATAATTATTTATATCTTAAATCTTGTTGTGGGTGGGGTTAATCTTTGACATCCATATTCTTATTACCATTTTGATGGAATATTGTTTAAGAAAATTTTGTATTGTGGTCTCATTTATATTTTAACATAAATGAGTTGTATGCTTATGACTCATTTTACTATTTAAGGTTACATGGTATGTCTATTATTTATCATTTACTATTATTTAACATAATTGAGTGGTATGCTTTATGATTCATTTTACTAAGGTATGTTTTATAATTCATTTTATTAATTTAAGGTTAAATAGTATTTTTATTATTTTATTTTTTTTATTGTAATTAGGGGAATTGTTAACAACAGTGGTATCGTACTCGCGTGACACGGGGTTGAATCCTGTCGGTTGCCTTATAACTTTTAGGGAGGAATGCACAGCTCGCAAGCACGCCCTCCGAGTAAATTAGGGTGAGAATCGACCTTGAGACCTCTTTTTACATATTTTCTTCCATTTACATGGCACTTGTCAATCGGTCTACACCCCTGTGGGCTTTATAATTTGAAGGACATGGGGGTGGGATTTGATCCACTTATGTGTGCACGGGTGACGATACCATTTAATATGGTATCTCTGAGTGCAACCACACGTTCAACCACTACCTCAAGGTGTCCCCATGGTTCCAGGTAAAGCTCTCACGAGAATTGAATCTTACCCAACGGTGAAAAACTCCTCGCTTTCCACCATTGAATCCAACCCCTTTGAACAGTATTTTTATTATTTAAAAAAAAAAAAAATACATGAATATATGTAATAAAAATAAAAATATAATAATAAATAAAGTCATATTTTATTTCTTTTATAACACAATTTTATATTTATAATATTATAATTTTTTCTTCAAATTTAATCACATATAAATTCATTCTAAAATATATAAAATAAAGTTATGATATTATAGCAATAATGTGACTATATAAAAATATATTATTATAATAAGTGATAATTATTTACACCTTAACTCTTCTAATCGTATATAATTTAAATAGTGTAAAGTCATTCTATAGTTTATTATGGGTTTGAAAACAATTGTAAAATCAACTAATCTTTGAAGTTGGGATAAGAAGAAACTCTTCTTTGAGACTCTTGTTACACTTGTTATTCTTTATGGATGTGAAGTCTGGGATTGTAGTATCTCTCGTGAATCCTGGAGAAAGATAGAGCAAATACAACAGAATTTTATAACCTATAATCTCAAAATTAAAGGAAATACGCCCTATCCCATCCTCCTCGTAGAAACAAGCCTCTTCCCCATTGAGAACATGGATATGACTAGATACCTAATGTATAAGAACAAGTTAAACAACATGGAAGACAAGAGGCTACCTAAAATTGCTTCAAAATCAAGTCATAACCACCATCGACTCAAGCGAGGATGGCATAAAGACGCCC
>ML782022.1:230286-272732 GCA_009831015.1 Picea engelmannii
AAGTTGTTTTTTTTTTAATTTTATAATATTAATTATTTTCAAATTTTTAAATTTATTTTTAAAATATATAATATAATTACAATAATATTGTATTCATGTAATTATATTTACAAATATATAGTATTCTTTTGGATGATTGTGAAGAATGATTATTATTTTCTTTACATGAATTCAATTCCCATAAATAATATGTTAAACTTATAATGAATATATTGTAATGGCTTCAAGTTTATATATATTAGAAAATTGTTTTTATTCATTTGAATAACAAAACATTTGCTTGACACCCATAATTTTAATTAATTATTGTTTATTTAAATATTTTAAATTTATTGTAAAATATATATAATATAACATTCATGAAACTATATCTACAAATAAATGATATTATATAATAAATAATATTTGTATTAAATTTAGATATTTTTATTTTTATTATGAATTTGATTGATTATTATTTATAAAAAGTTTATTGTAATTTCATTTATTTTAATAAAAAGCAATTTCAATGATATCATTAGTAGTATTTTTAATTTTAATAAATTTTTAAAAATGTCATAATACACTTTTAAATTTATAATATTAAAAAAATCAAACCTAATTATATATAATTTAAATATTTAAATATTTTAAAGTCAATATAATATATGAAATTCATATAACCATATGATTGATTATTGTTTATGGATTGTGATGCCATTTATTTTAACATTAAGCTTTCGTCCTCTTTTGTACCAAACATGTAGTGAATAATAATATGTCATCAAAATCTACTACCCTTTTCTCTTTTTTCAAATTCATAGATTTTCTCTTTTTTCAAATTCATAGATCTTGAATGAAGTTACTTGATTAGAGCCTTTGTTCAAAAGTTGCAATTATAAAAAATTCGAAAGAATCTTTGAAAATTGAAGGCTTCTAGATGTTGTTCCATCTAAAAGCAATGGGGCACAAATTAACAGGTAAAGTGTAATCTCGCTTGCAACATAAATAAACTTAGTTCACTGT
This sequence comes from Picea engelmannii, assembly GCA_009831015.1. Classification (NCBI taxonomy): domain Eukaryota; kingdom Viridiplantae; phylum Streptophyta; class Pinopsida; order Pinales; family Pinaceae; genus Picea; species Picea engelmannii. The sequence goes on from ML782022.1 coordinate 231,292, forward strand.
TGAGAGAAATTGGGACCTACCGTTGAAAATAACCATATCATGTATGGCCTCTCACACAGCACATCACAAGAAAAAAAAAATATGATAATAACTCATCCAGCAATCCCTTCCACACAACATAACATCATTCCCACTTTTCCTTTTTGGGAGAATCCTTCACATGCCTTCTATTTGCATCTTTTTTATGTTATTATGTGTACAGTGTAGCAGTGTTTGAACTGAAAAACTGTATTATCACGCAAAATAGTACAACCATTATAGTAAGGGTAAAGGTAAGGAGGGAAGTCCTTTGTCAGATTTTTGAAAAAGTTTAAGAAAAATAAAATGGAGACAAAAAGGTAAAGATGTTTAAAATACTCATAAAATTTTATTTAGTATTTTTTTAAGGAAACTTTATTTAGTATTTTTTGAAGGAAATACTTGAAGGATTTTTCATAACTTGAAAATTAATGTAAGGAATTTAATTATGAAATCAAGAAACTAAATTGAAATATCTAAAGGTGAGAAGGGATGAAATATGTTATATGGATAAAGAAAGCACTTACGAGAACGGTTGAAGATTCAAAAAGAGATATGCTTTCTGCGACATTTTAGAGCATCAAGATCTTTCGTGTGAAATTCCTTGTGAAATCCCTAAGTCTCCAAAACAATGTAAAATATATACAAGAAACTAGATTTCTCCAAACACCAAAAGATGTTACCAAACAATGATAGATCGAGTTAGCCCTCAATGGTGAAGTGCTCTTCCTGTGATTTTTGTGCCAATGAGCCCTCCTTGGAGAGAGATTAGAGAGGACCTAAAGAAATCCTAGGGAAAACCCTAGAACCAAGCCAACCAATGTAACAAGAGGAAGGAACCAATCCAAATGGGAGAGACAAAGTGAGGGGAATCCTCCACTATAAGAGGGGTGATGGAGATAGTACATCCAAGCAGAGCAAGCTCTTGAGAAAAAGGCTATAAAGGTTGAGTCAAAAATTTGACAAAGATTCAATGCTTTTCAAAGAAGGATTTGGAACCTAAACAATATGAAAATAGGGTTATTTATAGACAAGAAACCACACGGAGGAGTCTAGGGTACGACAAATAGTCATTGAGGGCAGGTCAAGCTTCCCAACTACTCATCTGCATGTTTGACCAAGCCATCCATGGGTCTAAAGCCAACCCATGGGTTTTTCACTAGAAAAGTGCTCTTTTGCCCACTAGTCCATGAGCACGAACATGGATGTACTTGTACAACCCACAGATGGCATGCTAGAGATAGATCTTAAAAGAGTGGAGATTATTTATGACTTGTTCAACCCTTGTTGCACCATCCCACAAAAATGAGGACATTGGGAACCTCGAAAACACATATCTAACTATCCAAGTGGACCAAATCAAACATGCACACCAAGGTTGATCCAAGGTAAGAAGAATATGTCTAATTAAAGACCAAAAGAAGAGATTGCCAAATCCAAGTAATGACCTAGGAAAATCGATCAAGGAGACCTTGCCTAGGCACTAGATATCAAAAGGGGAAAACACATGTACACACCTAGGCGTTAACAAGGTGCTACACAAAGGACCGCAAAGCAAAGTTGATCCATCACACGAGATAGATGACTCTGTGTCATCTTCACGGGGTTTAAGTGTATAAAAATGCTAATTCTGTATTCAATACACTACACCATAAAACTAGAAGTGTATGTAAAATGAACTTAATCCTTTCCAAAATAAATGATGAGAGACCTTGTATCATCTTCAAAGGGTAGAGTGTAAGGAAACACTAAATGTAAATTGTATACACTACAACATGAACTTTCAAATGTAAAATGAACTTAATCCTTTTCAATCATAACAATGTCATGTTAAGTAAACCCCATCTAAAATTCTAATCCATCCCTCATAATATTTAAGAAAAAGATAAAAACTCAATTTCAATAATGTATAAAATAATTGTCAATCTTATTGCAACATAATCACATCTGGAACCCAAACCAAAGACCCGCCCTTTTGTAGACACAAGATAACTATACCAATTGACAGAGCAGTAGCCTGGTTCGACGATGCTGCACAACAAGGGGGCTCTCTTTGCGGGCCGGGAGGAAAAATCCTCATAAACTCTCACACTCATATCCGTTGGACCCTAAATTGCGGACAAGGCTCTAATACGAAGGCGAAACTAATGGGAGCGCGGGCTTCTCTCATCCTGGCTCAAAGATTGAATATTGAAGATTGGTTGTTACTTGGCGACTCCAAAGTCATTATCGACTGGCTAAATGGCCAGGCTAATCTCCATGTGGCAGCAGTAAATTGCTGGAAAGAAAGAACACAAGAGGCATCAAGACACATAAAGAATCTTTCTTACTCTCACATATATAGGGAGGATAATAGTGAGGCGAACACTTTATCAAAAAAAAGCTTTGTCATTGCCCCTCGGCCAAATTCAATTTTCTCAATGAGAGGATGGCAACGAAGGTCCAGCGATCTCGCTAACTCTTTGAAAATTGTCTAAATTCCTGTTTTCTGCTCATCTTTATTGGTCTTGTTGTCGATTATAGTAGAGATTTGAAATAGGAAATACAATAGATTGGACAGAAATTATCCATTACAAGATACAGTGAGAAAAGAACAGTACACTTTTTACGAATATTGACTTATTTTGAATTTTTGAATGTACATTTTTATATCCTTTTGAATATAAAGAACATTTTTTACCATGGAAAAAAAAACCTAATCACTTAAATAGATATATTGATAAAATACCCCAAAAAATAATGCATTCTCTGAAGTGGCACAATGCAGGTGGGAATAAGAACAGTTCGATTTTGGTAGTCAATCATACCTAATAAAAAGGCACTCTTGTGGCCACACATATATATATACATAATACTAGTGTCAAATCTCACATCGAGATGATCCCATCAGTACTTTATAAATGGTCGGGCCATTATGTGTGGTTGACGTACTTGTAAAAGCAAAGAGAGGCCATTCCAATCTTAGTATGGATTTCACTCTAACCAGGGCAAATACTTTGATTGTTTGTTGCTTGTACCATCCACAACCTCAACATCAAGAACTGCCCCACTCCATTACTTGTGATTTTGACCTCTGATGGAGTAGGACCGGTCACTCACCCATCATATCATAATACTTTCAACACCACCGACAACCAAGCCTGCCGGCATACAGATCCAAGCCTTTGCCTCTGATAGCACTACCATGCCATCCCATCATTCCCAGAAAAGTAAACAAAACCTCGTTTTTTCAAACCATAAAATTCCATTCATTAAACAAAATTTTCTTCTCCCATGCAGGTTATGTTTCCTTGTACATTATGCTTCCACCTCACGTGTCCTCTTGATCCCGATCTGTTCCAAAAAAAAATTACAAACCAAGGAAGCCCAGTATATCCTTTATTCAAAACCGTTCGGAAAACACCATTCTCCTCTTTTGAATTCGGCGAAGCCAAAAATCCTTATTTTCAGAGGTATTTACGCTATTCGAAAACCCTTAAAACCTCTACATAATGGACAACTATGCCTCTAAAACTTTAAACCGTGAAACTGAGCACCCAAATTCCTGCTGTGTGGGACAATGAGTTGTTTGTGGGTTGAAATCAATGTCAGGGAAAGCACACCCTAGCATAAGGTTACCTTTTTGTTAAGGTTTGCCATTGCACCAAAACCTGCAGGTGTTAGTAAACTTTCAAACATGCAACATCACATTTTGAATGGGCGGTTAATGCCATGTTTACAGGGAGGTGATTAGTCCAGGGATCGATACCAAGTTAAAGTTTCCTATTACACCAAAACTCGCAGATGATAGTAAACTTCCAAACCAACAACATAACCTTCAATTGACGATTAGTACCATGTTCCCAGGATAACGATTAGTACCATGTTCCCAGGATAACGATTAGTCCACATATCCATAACCTTCAATTGACGATTAGTACCATGTTCCCAGGATAACGATTAGTCCACATATCGAATCGATGAACACTTTTACCTCAAGCAAAGTTCTGAATACATATATCCTTCATAATGATAATCATCTACCGATCAGGACAGGAGGACCACCAAAGGATCCAGTCAAAGTTAAGTCCCGCATGGATCCCTCACCAAGGAACAGAATCGTTCACTTCTGTCTCCTATGCTTTAATTATTACCACACGACAAGCCATATCGTCCTGCCTTGATCACCAAGTCCGTCACTCATACTGATTGTGAAAGGCATCTATGATTACGCCACTTTTCTATCTTTCAGACACACATCACCGCGTAAATAAAAATAATACGACGATGGAGGGTAGATAATTATTCCGATTCTCTCGCTTTCGGACCTGGAATATTAATTTATTCAACCCATTGTTGCATGATAATATATTTAGTCTTCATTTTCAAAAGAGATTAATGTACAACCCTTTTCCAAAATTGCAAGTATATTCTCAAATGTCTTTAATGATGCATTCCCCTTTTTCATGGTATTGGTTTATCCTGAATAATAGTCTCAAAATGGAAATATTGATGTTTGGGCTACATCGTAGTTGCCGAGTTTAGCCAAATAGGTTGTTTTAGTAAGGAAATTTAGCCAAATTATTCGGCTTAATTTGGATTCATCTCAGAGCAGAATCCCACCCGGACTCGATGTGTGCAATGGTTTGAATTTAATGTCTCCAGGTCAAAAATAACCACCCACCTGTACAGCATTAATAATAATATCTCTTGGGATATACATCCCCAGATTTAAGACATTCCAATCTGATATATAGCCTTGCTGTTTGGGGTACAGCGTAGTAGCCAAGTTTAGCCAAATAGGTTGTTTTATTAAGGAAATTCAGCCAAATTATTCGGCTTAATTTGGATTCATCTCAGAGCAGAATCCCACCCAGACTCGATGTGTGTAGTGGTGTGAATTTAATGTCTCCGGGCCAAAAATAACCACCCAACTGTGCAGCATTAATAATAATATCTCTTGAAATATACATCCTCAGATTTAAAACATTCCCATCTGATATATAGCGTTCTTTGGGCTACAACGTAGTTGCCAAGTTTAGCCAAATAAGTTGTTTTAGTAAGGAAATTCAGCCAAATTATTGGGCTTAATTTGGATTCATCTCAGAGCAGAATCCCACCTAGACTTGATGTGTGCAGTAGTATGAATTTAATGTTTCCGGGCCAATAATAACCACCCAGCTGTGCAGCATTAATAATAAGCTCTTGGGATATACATCCTCCGATTAAGACATTCCAATCTAATAGTATGGTTTTTTCCCAAGGAAAACCTTATGGGATTCTCTCTCTCTTCCTTGGAATATGATAGTGTTTTTTTTCCAAGTAAAACCTTATGAGATTCCACTTCTCTTCCCTGAAATATCCAAATGGAGAGCAGCTCAATTGCCCACGACAATAGCCACAGGTAACCCCAAGGGACTCAACAGAATTCAACCTGTGACATATGGCCTCCACATCAGCAACGTGCATTAACATCAACAACATGCATTGAGTGAGATGGCTAAAACGATTGAGCTAACTCTTTGGACTTCAAATCTGGCAATATATCACTGCTCAGTGGTTATTATTTGCCCTCCTTTAGTGTCCCCCCAATCCCTAATCAACCCTCAACCCTAATCTGCATCTCACCCCACTAGATCCAGACCCTTGCCCTTCAAGAAACCACTCTTTCATCTCAGCCTCAGCCATAGGGCATGCTTATATGCTTTTCACTATGCAGTACATGCAGGCTGTTGCCAGGCAAGCCATCCAACAACCTTTTGTTTGCATATTATTTTTATTATCATTATTTTATATAGAGAGAAGGAGAAGGGCACCCGGTGGAGTAGGCGGGGTGGGGTGGATATGAGCATATCATTGACATGTACACTTCCACAATTCTGTGTACTACGTATTTTGAATTTTCCACAATTTTTTTCTATATTTGAATTCAAACCTAATAATTGTTGGGCCTTGGCTATAGTGCATTATTCCAATCGTCATCAAAATAACGAATTTTTAGTTGTAACATGCTTTTATTGCATAGCTAATCATATTCTCGGATAGTGTTCTATTGATATTAGTATCATCAAATAAAAATTTCAGCCTTCAATCCACCCACACAAACACAAGTGGGTTGAAGAATTGGGTTGGACAGAAAATAGTGGTTGTCCCTCCCTGATCCAGATTGGATCATCATACAATTTGTCATCTATCTTGGTATTTTTTTTATGGAAAAATCGGAGGAATTGACTTGCAGAGTCATTTTAGTGGCAGGTCTCAATTTGAAAAATTGGGGTCTAGAATCTTCCAGAGCCATTTTGAGACATTAAACAGCATTTTTTCAGTTACATCATCCAAAATTTGTGCCCACACCCTCAATGGTGATATACACACCGAGACCTTTCCAACAATGCAAAAATCACCTCAATCAGAGCTAGTATGCAAAAGTTATGTCTCCCTCAAGTTCACCTTCCTTTTGACCACCGTAGTATGAATGGATGCCACGTCAACCCCCATTACTCACACATGTGGAGCTAGCCACGTGTGGAATTTCAAAAAGATTCTAAAAGGTCCAAACCTTATCACTAATTGAAGGTTGAGGAAGTCAAAACTCTAACCCTAGATGGCTATCGAGTTATGTTAAATACAGGGTCACTAGGAAGAGAAGAGTTTCCATTCTTTTTGTATTGTACTTGTTCCATAGGTGAGCAGAGCATCTAAGGAGTGGGATTTGAGAGCATAACAGAGGTAGGAATAAGAGTTTGTAGTAGCCAATCAAGCCACAAAGTCATAGGCAACTCCATAATGAGTGCCCCATTTCTTTGTACTTGCATTTCATTACTGAAACAAAGAGAACAAAGCATAGGCCTCACCTTTTATCTAGGTTTTCTCCTGTAATGGATTTCCCAAGATACATCTTGTGTTCATTTGTATGGATAGTGTGTTCTTTTGCTAAGTCTTTCATTTTCGCATTTCAGTGGTTTCATTATTTGAGCAATTAAGCTAATGATTATGACTATGAGATCTAAGGAAAATAAAACAACATAATAAAAAATTTCAGTACAATACAAGATCTGTTGTGACGAACTATTCCAGTGGAATATCCACGGTAGTTTACAGATCACTCCATAATGCCAGTCCCTGTTAATTGGCCTGACTAGAATATGAAAACCTACCACACCACCCATCATTTCAATCAAGCAGGTCTATATCATCATGATAAGAATGTTCCATGACTAGAAGCATTCCATTAAATTTTACATCTAGTTTTTAAAATTATGCATGCCTATTTATCCCTCCTTGGTCATTTTATTCACTCCAGTCTTCTTTAGTTTTGCATGATCCAAAGTTATACATACACCTAATAGAAGTTCCAAAATCTGTGAGTTGTCACTTTCATTTTATAAGGAGAGTTGCATCAGAACACACAAAAAAATATGTGCCATAGTGTATTTTGATTAAGGAAACATGTCCACATGTAAATGGGGTTCTACAGAGACACTTTTTCTCTTTTCATGAGCAATGAAAATTCGGTCCAGAAAATGTTCATTATGCCACATGGGTGGTGTTAAATTATTTCATTGGGTTTCTACCCTCACAAGGAGATGATTGTTAATCCCCTTCTTGGTCCAAACAAGTCCACCCAAAATTTTAAAGCAAATATTATAAATATATACATAGCATATAGAGGTTTAATGGACAAAGCTTGGAATCTCAACTACTGTAGTTAATTATTTACCAACATTTATTATTGATTTGTCATCCCAATTGAGGTTACAGCTGAAGAACTGTTACAGTCCAAATTAGACAAGAAACCATTCTGCTTCATCAGAGGACAAGAAGTAACATCATAATAATATGAAAGATCCAAGCATTGTTATGTGTCTGAAATTCTTGTTGATTACCAAATTTGAGGAAAGACATTGGTCTAATTGGCCTTATTTTCTTGATGCAGCATCCTTTAATAGTGAAAAAGATACGATGTGTCTATTGGGGCATCGTAATCATCTCTCGTCATTACAAATCTCAGCAAGCATCTCTATTGGGGTATCATAATCATCTCTCATCATTACAATTCTCAGAAAGCAGTTAAGTTACTTGTCATTTGAGATTCTTTTTTTTCCAACAAAAACTTTGTGGAGAAATCCAAGGAATGTTTACCCACATTCATGGGCACTCTTAGTAAAACCCATTGGCATAGAATAGTATGCATAACCCAGGGGATTCGAGCCAAGCACCTGCTGGCACAGAATTAAGCAAATGCCCAACAACATTGGCGACAATCAAGACCAAGAGCATATTTTCTTAGTGGCAACCACAAAATGACGGTGACATCAAATATCTTTTAGCTGATTCCATACTAGTACTATTACGATCCCCGCCTGTGTGTTTTCTATTATCAATTATTATAATCCCAATACCTGAATCAGTACCCTATCAATATTGTCTCGGTGATAACATACACTCACAGCAGAAAATCTTATTTCTCCTAGACTTTCTTCCAATGTGTTCTGGTACTATCATAGAAAGCCAAGATGACATCATTATGTGCAATACATACAAATCACATATATCATCAATCAAAATACCATTTTCCTCGACCTTTCTTTTAATATGTCACATGTGCAAGCAATGGTTCTGAATAGACAATATGGCTAGTTTTTCAATGCACCATAAAAATAAAATTACGTTTAGATATGGCCATAGAAAAAAAGTAAGTTAGAGAGGAGAGTTATACACATTATCAAGGAACACCCTTGAAGAGAAGTGAATTACCTCCAAACAACAAAATAGTCAAACATTTTACACAGCCAAAGATGCCAAAGCTACAACATTTAGCATTATGCTTGAAATCATTTACATTACATGCAGAGTCTTTACTCCATGGCATTTTTCCTGAACTAGTTCTAGTAAGAAATCACAATCTTCCCAATATGCCTTCCATTACATACCCTCTCAAAACAAAATATCAAAACCTCTGCTAACAATTTAGTATAAAGAGAAATGCTCCTAGCAAGATGATACCACTATTGATGGTAGATTTACAAACAGATAAATCATAAATCATAATGGTACGGCACACGGTAGCACAAGTGATTCTGCTTTTTCTTCATTTCATTTTTTTTTAATTCTGCTCTTCAAGTGTTACCTTGAATGTAATTCCGACCCTTGATTGCTTGCAGCTGGATTTGAATTGACAGTTCCATTATCCAGAGGTCTTATACCCCATTTGCACTCTGATTCTAGAGGTTCAATCACTTGAATACCTCCATCAGTCAACCCAACGGCAAACTGATAAGGTTCTGATGGATGTGCAGCAATCACAAGCGGATACACATTGCCACTGCACATATAAACCAACACAAATCCATTAGATAATTTTGCTCTTATATGGAAGAAATTCCATTGAAGTTTTCAATTGTGCTGTGAGATAGCTAAGCTGCTAACCTGCTCAAGCCTGGCTGTATATATATGGAAGGTGCAATACGGCAATGTGGCCTCAAGCTTTCTGAATCAAATACTCCAACAGCACCATCGATGAAGCTAACATAGATTAGAAGGCTGTCACATGAGTATGTTGCATTTGAAATTGGTGCAGACAGTGAATCATGGGGTGTCCACTGCAACGCAGACATGTACAGAAATCATGCATCGTTTTATCAGCTCTTCGGATTCCCTAGAAATCTTTCCATTATAACATGATACAAAAACCAATATTGCTAGCCAGAGATAAAAAGTAAGAAGCAATGAGTACTTTTCTAATTTTTACTGTATATGATTTGCTCACGTTATAACATGCTACATCGAAAACACAGGCTTACATGGCGCAAGCGATCTAATTTAGAAGCATTATAAATAGCTAGCTGGCTCTCATGCACAGCCAACAAGTGAACTTGATCATTGTGGAACAATACTCTAGTATCTCCATCAACCGGTGATGGTCTTGCTGCCTGCAACTGAATAGATTTTGACTTTCGCTTATCCCATCCATCTACACCCCATACACAAAGCTGCATACAGAGATTGATATGGGAAGTTACTGGAAGGTTATTACTTCAATTGGTGACCCAAATGCAAGTAAGAAGACATAATGCAGATATGCCTATCAAGTATAGGAGGTACACCTGAGCATCAGCCCCAGAAGATACCAAAACATTAAGAGAATGAGAAAATGCCAGACCAGTGATTCTCTTCTGGTGGCCCTTCAGTTTTGTTTTCACCTACAATCAAGAGATTGAAGGGATTGTTATGTTTCACAGAATCAATTTATTGGGATTGTCAGCATAGTAACGAGGACTACAGAAAATTTATAAAAAAATTATCACAGCACCTCATCAACTCGGACATTGTATATCTGAATTGTTGAATCCTCCATTCCAATAGCAATGATATTATTATCTTGAGGATGGAAAGCAAGAAAGGTTGCTGCAGGTGGGGGTGGCATAAATGTTGTCATCACCTGCAAACAAACTAGGTGTCAATGGTCTGTAAATCTCTCATGAAGCTCATTAAAATAAAATGAATTCCAAACACAAAACTGCTTTATATTAAAGGAGATCATGTCCAAAGCCTCCAGAAGGAACTAAAGTTTAAAGCCATGCTTTACCAACACCATGGCAACCCATATCGATGAATATCTTCTTCGATATGTGATAAGTTTAAAATTATACACGATAAAATTATAGTTTAAACAAAGCAAGATGAAGCAAATAAACGCAAGATACAAGATGCCTATTCATGCTGTACAAAATCCTTTCACCTTAAATGTCATCATGTTGAATAGGGACACCTTCCCACCAGAAGCAGACATAACATAAGAATCATTCTTTGACAAGGCTATGCATGAGACTGCTTCTTCTGGATTTGTGTCACTCGTATCATTTGTCATAAGGATTCCACTCGCTGGCTGCCACAGTTGCGGTGCAGTATTTGCTGTGGCCTGGAAAATGAATTGCCAAAACTTTCAAATGCTTGCAAATGCTTATTAAATGCAGAATTCTAAAACTGAAATCAAACACTAGGTTAGAACACTTCTAGAACTGTACCTTGCCAGATGGATTGCGATCATTACGCAACCATTTCCAAAGTTTGTGAACAGCATTGGAGGAAAGAGCTAGGACAGCAGCCCCTGAATTAGTATATATTAATCTGGCTACCTGTAAAACACATGTAATGTTATATCTAGTTCAAGCACAAAAATCTTCTAAGATACGGAAAATAAGGTCCAAAAACTATGTTATGTCCTTGGTTTTCTCGGTAAAAATGAGATCACAAGCAAAACTCGCCTTTCCAGCAGGTAGCGTATCTGGCAACCTAAGAGACCTACACTGGGTGATATCAGTGATCTCTGCCAACTTCGAGTTCTTGCTCTTATCTGCAGCCTCATCCAGGAGCCTAGGTTTCACATCTGCTGTCCAGGTGCTGTCAAGACTATTCTGTATACACGGTATTGGTTGATGTTTGTTAATTTATTTTATTCAAGAATGCTAAAATAAACCCTAGATTGAAAAGCAGAGTGGTTCCAATAGATTGAAAAGGAGAATCTGATGTAAAAAGTAAGGCCCAATTTTCCTATAGATTAGTTTGGTTCAATTAACAAATATCCAATCCTTCAAGTGGAATGATTCTCACGATAGTAGAAATTGATACAGCAGGAGGAACCCTTTCCAACCGTTCTATTGGACCAGGAAGCGGGGCAGCTGTGTTTACCATAGCAGCCGTGGCATTTGTTGTTGAAGCCTACAAAAAGGACAACAGTAGTGAGATCCAGAAGTTTGGCTACACAAGTATTCAATTTAAAGGCGAGGCAGCGTACTATCTTCGTTGACACCACCTCTGGTGGTATTCTTGTACCCTCAAACACCCTATTCTCAAGCATACGAAGCAAGCGGACTCCATCAACATTTGCTAAAATCTTGATCCCATTATCAGTTGTAGTCACAGCAAGTAAGGACCCTTCCTTATTGAAACGGAGGCGAGGGCTTGCCTGCAAAATTCGACAAGAAAGAATACAGATCACATATATCTAATTTAAAATAGATATCGATCAGATTTTAGGATTTGATATTTGATCATAACCAAAATAGATAATATCTTCTTACTGGCAAACAACCCTCAACATCGGTAGTTGTCAAAATGTTGATATTATCCATGTCCCAAAACTTAATTTGAAATTCATCACCAGCTGCCAAAAACCTGTTTCTCGTTGTATCAAACTGCACAACTCCTAAGGACCGTTTTCGGAATCCAGAATATGTTCGTTTGATTGCACCTTCACTTTCATTCCACTCAACCAAGTACGATTCACCTTCTTTGCTTGTTCCACATGAGAAAAGCCTAATCCCGCATGTAATTCAATGAATTAAAGAAGTATCCTTAGCACTCTACAAATGGCATAGAAAATAACATTATATTAAATATTCATCATGAAAAGCATAAGAGTTTAGAAAACTTAATCATACCGCGTTCCATCGGCACTGTAAGTCATTGTAGTACACCAATGCCCAGGGGCATCATAATTTACTCTAGATCCCAATAGATCATAGAGCCAAGCTTTGATCTTTCCATCAATAGCCGTAGAGAAAATGAACTGTCATCAACCACAAGCAATTACAAGATAAAGTGCACAATACAATTACATGCATAGAATAGCCCCCGACAAAATACAAGCATAGACTAGTAACCAATGAAAGAAACCCTCCAAAATTACAGAGGCCTACTCAAAAAAATTATTGACAAGTTTTTTCTATCATGGTACTCGGATCATAAATGACCTGGATATTTTCCTTATGATGAGGGCAGACTGAATATACAGGTGCTTCATGACCTTCAAATGTGTATTGCTTGGTGCCAGTTACAGCATCCCACACCTGCTCAGGTCACTGAACACTCGTGAGACCAATCTACCACATCTGAAAATATCTGTATGGTGACCTTTCAATAATAAATTGTTATTGACATTACTAGTTGCCCGGTATAGCATAAAGGATTGGAACTTATACCTTGATAGCTTTATCATCTCCACAAGTGATAACACAGAGCTGCTTGTTATTCGGGTGAGAAAAAGCAATATCATTCACACCACCAATATGGGCATCAATCTGTGTGGATCCAAAAGAAAAAGTAAAAAGGAAAAATTCATATGTTGGACACTACAAATAAAGACCACAACAAAAGTCAAGTGAGTTGTGAAGCCAGGGTGTGAACCTCTAGATGTTGCCTCAACTCGCCAACACCAGTATATGAATATAAGTGGACAATATGCTTGGAAAATGCAGCTCCTACAAGCGATACAAGGCCATGACAAAAACAACTAGCCAAACTCAGTGACACTTTAGGGCTAGTATCAAACTTTTTTAGGTACGCATTAAAATTGTATATGTAATCTGCAACTTCAAGGATGAATAACATGACACTCACATACAAGGTGGAATCACATACCAAGCAATGTCCCATCTGGGCTCCAAATACATTGATTTACAGAGAGACCTGGATCTTTGACAAGTGCTGCCTAACAAGACAGGAAAGTATGTGTACATAAGCTTTAGTCAGGACTCAGAGCCCTGCCAGTCATCGTGTACTCCAGCAAGGCACAAAAAAGCACCAAGAAGCCAATTGGCCAGAAAGTATGCTTCTACAACAAATTTTAATAATTAATAAATAACAGAATGCAATCTCATAAAAGAGACGGGCATACCTGCAGTGGCATTGAGCACGCTGAGATATCCCATACACTAAAGGCTCTGAGAGCCAATCTTTCCCGTGAACCCACATCCCAAATTCCAATATCACCAACATTCGTTCCAACTGGCAGATAAGCCCAGCGCTCATGTTTAGTGAATGAGACACTTTTGACATACAGATAAATCAATGTGTACACCCAACATAATGAATACAGGGGCCACATTGAATAAAATATTTCATAGATTAGAGATAGATCACCTAGCAGTATTGTTGGCTGCAGTGGGTGAAAATCCATGCTCATAACATTTGAACCCTGGTTAAAGGTTCTTGAAACGATTTTAGGAATTTCTTGCAGGTACATGCTAGGAGGATGAATTGGAGCCGGGTAGGACACCTACAATTACAGAATAGAAATGAAAATAAGCCTAGTGAAATTTTCGAATAAAAGTGCAACACCCTTAACACACTGCTGAAACCCATAAAGCAACTATGTGTGTGTGTGCATGTACACTAACACACAGTTGAGTGATCTCCATAATACCTCCAACACTACTCATTGAAAGTTGAATATAGTTTAACAGAAGAGTCGCAGCCAGCACAAGCTATCAAGCAAGCATTCAATCATTGCATCAAATATTGCCAATACAAATGTAACCAACAAACACCTTTATAAGGTTAGAATGTTAGTCAAGACACAACGAGAGCTAAGGAAGCTACAGAAGAATACAATTTATGCAACATTCCAATACTTGTCGAACCCCTTCATTACCCAGAGACAAATTGAGAAAGGATGCTATCCCAAAGCTTAAATTGTTGCATCCTGTGTCCATACCTCATCAGCTTGACCGGGACGAATCCGTTTCACAAGATGTTCAGAATCTGCAGATTGATAATCCAATCCAGGATTACTATTGGTGGGTGGAGTCCTTGGGTGTTTTAGCAAAGCAGCTGAAGTCATTTAACAGAAAACCAATTAAAATTTTACATCCTATTTAAATATTGGCATGCTCATCATATTTGAGAAAGATGATATCTTTTCTCATCTCTCTTCCTGGGCAAAACCTACAGTCAAGCATGTTACCACATGTTTGTAAGCCAAAATATGGAACTTAATCTACTACACAAAATATAGTTGTCTCAGTTCACCTGGATGTGGTTGTGAAACCAGAGGAGATGGTGCAGCAGCCACTACAGTATGTGGGGCCGGAGGAAAAGAATTCACCATCCATCCTGCAAGGGCACTTGGATGAGCGGCTGCAGGTTGGAATGGCTGCAGTCAAAATTTTATAAAGCATGTAAGCTTGACAGTAACTGCAATATGGCTGAATGCAAGCTAAACTGATGGTTAATTCCAGGACAAAGAAATGTAACTACAGAGTAAATTATTTTCAAGTTACAGGAATTAATTTCTGAACTAATTAATTCATGACTTACAATATGTGTACCAACAGCTGGAAATGCAGCCCCTTTTGAAAGTGCACCAACAAGAGAACTATTTGCAGGAGGAGTTCGGGCTTCATTTGAAGGCACACACGCATGGTCAGCAAATAGGGTCTTGATATCAGGATTGGGTCGAGGGTTTTTGCAAAGCTGGTGCTGCCAATTGAGGCTGAAAAAAAGAAATCGGAAGATATTTTACAGTCTGTATCAGATATAATCAATGTCCTTTTGAAAAATATAGCATTTCAACTTTATTTCACTTTCCTTAAATGGTAACCTTTGGCTCCCGTAAGAGTTTGAACCTCATCCATCCAAATTAAAGTCATACAAAGTAAGTAAAAAAACTCCCAAAAATCCTCCAAAACACCCCAAATAGAAACTCAGAACAAACAGTTAAAAACCAGAATGCCTCAACACACAGGACAAGATAACGAAAATTATCCACCCCTCAGAAATTCTGACCGGAACTTTGATGTGACCTTCAAGGTGTTGGGCAAGAGTTGTAACGGGTGGATAATTTTGCCAGATAAGATAGCCTACTAGACCTTTGATTTATTAACGTTCTGAGCCGTGAAGCTTTAAGACCGGGGAATGCCAACTTGTCTCGAAAAAGAGGGTTAGCTTCAATCAGCTTTTTGAGCTCCAGCAACATAATATTCCGAGCCGACTTTGTGTCTCCATATTTAGAAAGCTGTTCGTTTTCTCTGCAAGTGTAACCAATCAAGGTCTCAGGACTTCTCACAGACTAAAACACCTCAAGGAAGAAGGCAAGTCATTGACTCGTTGTATGTGAGTTAAAATTCTTCTTTACTCGTGTTTCAGGAAGAAAAATTGAGATTTTGGATGGCCGATAGGTTGCCAGGCAGATCCATGAACAATAACAGACTACTTTTCAATAAAATTAAAATATATATATATAAGAGGAGAAGCAGCCGGTTGCATGGACCTGAAGTTATCCAGAGTGAGAAGCTGTGTGATCTCTTTGTAAAGTTCCTCGTTGAAAGAAGAGAATACTTTAAGATCCTTTACCAGTATTTCCACAGCTTTTGCTCGATCTTGCCTGGACAATATAACCAAACAACAATTAGAACTGACCCATCCAACAATATTCACATGACAACCAACAACTCTAATTCCTACAGTTGTTCTAGAGGAGGAGGACACGACTCACTTGTCCAAAGCTTCAAGATATTTCTGCTTCCTAATCTCGAAGAAGATTTTCATGGAATATCGATTGTCATCAACCTTTGTGAAACCAGACAGATACCGCTCCACTTCATCCCATTCTCCGGCCTGGACTTGATCTTCAAAATATTTCATGTTGAAGTAAAAGCCAGATTCTTGCTCTAGTCTGCAGCATGAATTTAGAACTTGATATGAAAAATGTCTCTATCCAACAATTTACAACTTTGAACTTCAAAACTTTGGGCACATTATTCGTATGCCAGGGATTGAAAATAATAGCAAATAAATATTTCTATCAATCCAATCTCCTCTTCAAAAGATAACAGCAGAGAAAGACATAGATTTATATTCAGTTAATTGACATTAGCTTCAGAACCATCATCTTACTTCTGGAAAATTAGCAAGGTTTCATTATATCCTTATACCATCTAATTGTAGGTAAAGAGTAGAAGAAATGAGCAAAGCTTAGAAACCCATACAGATTTTTTTACAAAAAGGGCGAAAAGTTGGTTAACAATTGATTACTTACTTATGGACTGTTTCTTTAAACTTCTCCTCTTCCAGAAACTGCAAGATCAGGAACACAAGCTCCCTGCTCAGGGACGACATCGACCCTGCTTCCCCAACTCGCTCCAGCGTTAAGACCTCGGAAGTGAATCCCCTTTCTCCTTAACTAGTTTATCACAAGCAATATTGTATCAAGCTTGTCTGTGGCCAAACACCAGGAAATGTAGTGTGCACACAAAGGCAATTGCAATTAATGCGCTGCAAATCCTATTCTGAGAGACTGAGATTATCAGGTCATGGGCACTTCTGCTGCAATCTGCAAGGACACTATTTATTCATGAATTCCCCTGCAAGAACAGGACAGAAATGGTGCACTGCTGTCATTAGTACTGCTTAGTGCAGAAGAACCTCGTGATGGCAGGTAACCAAAGGAATGCTTAAAAACAGTCAGCTTAGGTAGGTAAATGCAGGGAAAACTTATGCAAAATGTAAGCACTGTTCACTGCAGAATAGACTAACACAACACTAGTACTAATTACTATACTAATCCTCAGAATGCAATGGAAAACGGAGGTGCGAACGTAAAACAGTAAAAATAACAATACCCTAAACTGAATTACATCAGAAGCGGCTGTAACTAACTGCCCAACCAGCTAAACAGAAGCAGGATTACAGATTCATTTCATCAAATAAACAGGTGGATGGGATTTCGGGCTAAAGCACACCAACCCATCAGCAGGCCCTCAGCCAATTTATCAGACTCTGCACGATGATTCTTTAGATATCCATGGGCAATCACAGGAATCCGAGGACTGATTCTGATTATTCATCTCCCTGTTGCATTTCGGCGTATTCCTGTATGATTGCTGAATAAAAATTAATACCCAATTCCTGTGTCACAAAAACCAATATCTTGCCCTCAAAAATCTCACGCCATCCTGTTTTCTACTAATAATAGATGCAGGGTAGCTCCAAGAGGCCTCACTCAGTACTGATAATCTCAAACGACAATTCCAACTCACACTTTCAAATCTTCGAACCAAACTCAATGTTGTCTACCTTGCAGATTGAAGCGTCTGTGAAACGAATCTGATGCAGATGGTCATTCGACAAGATCCAAAGCTTGCCTCCACCATTATTTTCTCTGCTGTCGAGGTTCCCACATTCATAAACGTAAAACCGATTTCCAACCCATCATCCATCCAAGTCCAATTCGATTGATTGATTGAAGTCAAACAGAATCGTAGGAAATTGAAATTGAGGAATTTCCGATGAGATTACCGAGTAATGGGCCATCCCATCCCAAGGACCGATCTCCGATCTTCCACATCATAAGTAGACAAAGCTGTCAACTTTGCACGTCCGTTCGTTCATTCATCCGTGTGTGTGTGGAGGGATGGAGCGAGTGATTGAAAGGAAAGGAATTGACCGTATCTAACAGAGGCAACATCACCATAGCCAACCTGATCTTCCAAGGTTTTTCTATGCAAAAATGGAAATTTTACTCATCCTATGCATCAATCTAGGTGTACGATTTACCTTTCAATTAAACGTCATAAGTACATTTCTCTATCACTTCCATGCTTAACAGAGCCATGGGTGACCACAAACATTACATACTTGAAGAAGTTGGTACAAACCCATTAATAATCAATTTCGTGCATCACATGATTTGTGTTCTATACATTGTGTGTTTTTTCTTTCCACAATGGTATACATGATACCCAATTGTGAGTGTATCAAGGATGAAGTTTATGAGTCAAAGTAATATGGGTGTAGTCTAAATGTGCTACGTTTTTGTTTTTGCGTCATATTTTTTGGGGATATGGGTTCAAAATCCAGCTAGATATTGTTTGATCTACAGATTTGAGTGGTTAAATCTGTATAATCCGAATGCTCCACAGATTTTTCAGTATGCTGAATCCATTTCTGCATTCAGAAATGCAATTTAAACAACACAAAGTTGTGATTTCATGTAGATTTATATTGTCGGATTCTGACGAGGATGACAAAAACGTAGAACAATTAGACAACGCCAAGTAATATGTATCTTTGGATTCACTCATTCTCCCTCCAATGAGAAATTTCTTAGGAATACAAATATTTTATCTATGGAATGGTTAAAGACTTAATGATTTGACCTTTTTCATCCCTTTTCAAACTTTGATTTTGGAGACTGTTTTTCCTAATTCCACTTCTCCACATGACTTTTTGTCTCTTTTTATTATCTTCCAACAATTCTGTTAGCTATATTTTCCATTTGTGTTAGCTCCATTTGCCGTGTTATTGTCTTTGTCATCTTCATCAGTGACATTAATGAATCTAGGTGGAGGTTGTTTGATGATTGGCATGCATGACCAAGGTAGCACTATATCTCATGATTTGGATGAATGCAAACCTCCCTCTCTATTCCATGATTTGGATGAATGCAAACCTCCCTCTCCATTTCATGATTTGAATTTCAAATCCTTCCTTATTATTGTAATAGGGGATTTATAGTTCATTGTTGTAGAAGATAGGATGTATCATGCTCATTCGATGTGCTTCTTTTTTGTGAATGAATTAGGTTTATTGCCGACCTATTCCATTTTTTTGAATGAATTTGGCTCATTGTTGACCTACTCATTCCTTTGAGGAGCGTTGCTCCTCTAAATGAATTTGGAGAAGGATAGTAGCAGAACATAAGAATACACCCCTTTCTCCTACTCATTCGACATGTTGATTCCTCTAGAGTGTGTTCATTGTTGTTTCTTCATTGAATCCATGATGCTTCTCTTGAAACTATGGTTGTTGCAAAGACATTTGAAATTGTGGGGTTTGTGCATTAGTTATGCGTGAGAGGGGATAAGTGACACTCACTTGGTCATTTAACAGTGAAAATAAGGAATGATGCATTTTTTCTTGCTTGATATTCGGACCCCAATTGTCTATTGGTTGTTGACTTTATACTAATAATAATGTGTATAAATAACATCCTAGAGTTGGATCAAGTAGGGATAAATTATTCTACAAAATAGATGGTTGAGAGTTTAAATATTGTAACTTAGTACGCCTAAGTGTTAATACCTTCCTGTTGAGCAATCAACACACCCTAAAAAAGCCTATGTCAAATTTTATTTTTTTGGGTACCACTTGATCTTTTGCACTGTCTACTTCGACTTCATTGTGAAAAAATGTTGCATTTGCTTATCATCTTGACTCTCATTAAGTCTTTCAAAGTTTGCTTGAATCTATGAAAACTAACAACTTAAAAGGCCTAACCTTTAAATAAAGAATCAACAGCCAAAACATTTCACCCGATGCGCCCAAATTCGGCATCAGAAGGGTTTACAAGATGAAGGAAAATCACTCGAAAAAACCGCAGTCGTCGAGCGTTGATCTTCATCGGCATCGACAAAAGGAAGTTTTCTTTCGCGACAAGCATCACACAAGGATATCGCCGACAACCGATCCCCTTCAACATCAGTAAAAGGAGAAAAGAGTAAACGTTAATGAAGAAAGAAATGATATCGTCGATGGCCGATACCCGACGCGCTTAAGCGAAATGGAGAAGACCAAACCGCGACGAACGTTCGAACCACGCTAAAAGTTTTTGTCCGATCGCCGACTCCCTAAACGTTTCGGCATCAGGAGTTTTGAATATGCTAACCCAAAGGAAAATACGCGATAGGTTTATCTCGGATCGTCGATCCCCAATTCCTTTTCGGCATCGGCGATCCTAGGCTTAGTTTAAGAATGCACGACTAGAGGAAAATCCCGATTCTGACTAACACTCGCGAGTCAAGTTGTCGGGCTTCATCGCCACGTGTCCCAAGCTAGTCTCACTACGTCAGCGTCGTACGATGAAATCGACCGGCGTCGAAGGTTTTTCAAAAGGACCATTTGAATTTACCAATAGAATACATCACCCTCTGCACCTTTGTCATCAACCCACGATGAATTAAATTTCAAAGATCGAGGAGGAAAATACACAAAGAAACTTGGAGCACCAATGAGGATGAATTCGGAGTTAACTTGGAGGAAATACGATTTGTCTGAAGGGTGCGAACAAGGGGCGCTACACAGCGAATCTCAGGCTTGAAAATACATTCTAAATCAAACAGAAAAATATATGGATGAAGAACACAAGAAATACATACACAAAGAAAAGAAACGATACATCCAACCGCTACAACTAGAATCCTTTCATCAAAGCTTCGGTGCTTTTACATTAGGTTTCAATCGAGCTCAAATTACATACAATAGACACTGTCTACACTATTTGGCCAACCAACCCGGTTTACGTTAAAAACATGGAAAATCTTAAAAACTGTCAAGATTTGTGCCACGTCTAAGAATACAAAATATAGTTAGTTAATCATGTCTCTTTTGCGCGCTGGCAAGATCCGCGTGGACTTTCTCCTCGGTTGCATCACGTTCTCTGAGATGTTTCATATTTTTTTCTTCCGACACCCTTTGTGCTTCGCACAGCTGCACGATTGTATCTTGCACTTCCCGTAGTTGTCTCTTGATCCATGCCATGTTCCCTTCATGACCCTGTGATACTGACACCTCAAGGGTCTTTGCTACCAACTGTCATCTTAATTCTCTATTTTCCTAGTAGAGTTCGACGATAGCGAGTTGGGCTTGTTTCAGCTGCTGAGTCGGCTCTCGAACGTTAGTGTCTGTGGCATCTATCCTCCTCATTTCGCTCCCACTTCCCCGACTTGTGGCTTCGACAGGCTCTAGCCGAATAGCACGCATAAGTAATTCCTCGACAGTCGATCTTGCACACGGCTCGCTTGGGATTTGGGTTTCCCTAGCTTCCTTATTCTTCTTTGGCCTTCCCCTTTTCCGGGGTATCTGTTGTTGGGGAGGCATGTCTTCCAACGTCCTTCCTTCCGACACAACTTCTTCCACTTCAGCCTTCAAATGGTGTGTTATCATCGTTTCCGTGTGCAGATAGGAACCTCCCTTTGAAAGCTCAGGAACACCCGCTACGAGTAAGAACGAATCCTAGGCGCTTTGGGGCTCAAGCCTGGCACTTCTACTACTTCGCGTGCCCCTTCTTATGTTTTGAGGGGTTCTCATGGTACGACACGTATTTGTCTTATGCACGGGGAACCTGGCGAGGGCTCGAAGTGGAAAACTTGATCAATCTGAGCTCACGAGACAAACTACCAACAGTGCATAAGCTCGATTGGTGAGTAGAATACATGAAGAACATCCAGGATTTATAATAGAGTGGGCAGTGGGTGGAAACGTGCCAGGGAACATTGAATTCATGGCGATTGGATGTTTGGAAGCGAACGAAAGAATTTTTTATGGCACATCCACGCGACAAATACGTTTCGGGGCGTGTGAGATACATCTGATAGGAGTTGCAGGGCATGTGTGATATGAGCACCATGATTTTTTATCCTTCAAGACTTCATGATGAGCTGATGATCGTTGCTGCACTTGCCGACATGACTTATGTTTGAACAACTTGCCTCGACCTGAGGCACCTAACGACTTCCCTTATGACAAGACCCGACTCTTTTGGAACATACTCATACTCTTAACACATGTTTGTCTCTGACATCCTTTCTCGACTCCAAGGGCCAACCGACTAATGGCATGACTCGAATCTCATGTTATTCTGTACCCGATCTTTCATGATGTGGCACACAAACCCACCCTCACTAAGAAAAAAAATGACGGCGCTAACAGAAGCGAAGCAAGCAATTCAAAAGCTATAGAGATCCCATAAGTATCGAATAACCAGGTTTAGCGAGCTTTACAGGTATGTACCAATATGTATTTCTCATGCTTACACTTTATACATGTATTTTACCCAGTGTTCCTCTATACGCGGTCTCTAAAGGATTTCATTTTTTTATTGCAGGAAAGATGTCTCTGAGTATTGGACAAGAATAGCTCGGGAGCCTCATCGGGAAACTCAAGAAAATGGGGCAAGTGCGAAAGGAACTGGATCAAAATCAACAAGGAAATGAAGGATATCAGGCTCTCCGAGTTTGGCATGCCCGATGACTTCGTCGACTTACAGGATATAGTCAAATCACACAACGAGCGAGATTCGTCATGGGCCGAAGAATTAGCAAAGGTGGAAGACACAATGTCAGGTCAGGTGCGACGGTTTATGGAACACCCGATCAAAGCTCAAGCTATGTTGCAACAGTTAAAAGCTAGTCTAGTCAAGTATTGGGCACATGCGTTAGAGATAAGAGAGATTTACGCGGCCCCGATGGAACAACATAGATTTCCATACGCCAACACCTGCGAGGAGTTGTTCATCAAGTGGTCGGAGTACGAGAAGAGTCACCCTCTTAAGTGATATATTGAGATGACTCTTAGACAAACGGATAGGAGAGAACACCACGTGGAAAATTTCGTTTTACTTATCTACATTTTAGCCATTATTTTTAGTTAATTTTATGTTATAAATATGAGCATCAACTGATTAGTTAAGGGTCGATGGTTGTTGCAAGAAACTCTCATTTTTGGTTTTGTTAAGAATTATTTTGGAGCTGCCTTTAATTGAGAAGTCCTTCTGGGCCAGAGACAAGTTTAAGTTTTCATCAAATGCGTGTATGATTGGATGTGGAGAAGAACTATTTCCTATCTCGTCTCATGAATGGATGCAGTAACGAGTAAGAGCTATTAAATCTATTGATAAGTTATCTGATGCAATGTTTTACAGTTCTTTCTTTAATGATGAAAATGAATCGTTGTGTTATTATGTGATGGATGATTATAGTTGAGTGAATTATCTTACTTGCCATTATTTATCACATGCATGTTTTCTTTTGATAATTTGTATCTCAGTCAGTAATTAGATTACTCACATAGTTAATGTATTAGTACTAGGCCTTTGGTAGACAATCATTGTCTGCACGCTAGAGTAACGGGTTATCCCAAGCTCAACCTCTCCTTCAGCAGTTAAAATTTTTTCCCGTTTTTTGTTACCTAGTTGGTTTATATTGACTTCCATCTTATATCGGTCCCACCTAAGAGAAAATACAAAAAAAAAAAACAGTTTGAACTGAAGGAGAAACCTTCACAAGAAAACGTAAAGCCCATCGATTAATTGGCTGGATCGCAAGATCTGGAGAACCATTCCACTATTAAACGTTGCAGAGTCTAATTGGGCCTCAATGGCGGGTTTGGTTCATGTTGTTGAGTTAAAGGGATTTAGGACCCATCAATAGAATTGGCGCTAGAAGGAGGGCTTGAAGAATGAATGGTTGAATACATATTTCACATAATATTCCAGACAGCCTGTAGATTCGAAACAGCCCACATGCATGGCTAGTCATTCCAAGACAACCCACACACATTAAGTACTCCTGAAACGATTAACTCACCCCAAGACGAGGAAGAACACATGTACCTGGACATACCTTATGCTCTCCCTCATGAAGAATTGAATCAATTCAGAAGCATCACAAGAGCATACGCCTGATTGATCGGTGCGTTGTCCTTAGCTCCGATACTTCCTCGAAGACAAAAAATAAGCAGACCAGTGGTCGACACCCCCGACCAAGTTTTTTTGCACACAGTAGAAGACCTAATAGATTTCGCAATCACCGAAATCGACCATCCTCTTAACCCAATCCCTAAAACGCCAGTCGGTAACGTCTCTGAGCCAAATGATTTTTGGGAAGAAGAAGGGTTTAACTCAGAGCCCTCAGAGTCTAAAGATATGGAAGATCATAATGACCATGACGAAGAGCGGGGAAACCCATCGCAAAACAATCAACCTTGGTTGGCCAAAGATGCTTTGGCAATCCCTAGATGAGTACATAACCTTCCCCAACATCCAGAGGGGTTACTTCCTAAGTTTGACCCTGAGACCTCGGGATTGCCAGAAGATCTTATCAAGAAATTCATACTAGCTGTCAGACTCATGAATGTCCAACATGAAGACGTAGTTTGCAGGCTCTTCCCCTACAATTTTGAGAATTCGGCTTCCACATGGTATTTCAACTTACTCGTAGGATCCATAACTAGTTGGATGAAGTTTCAGAAAGATTTTTTGGATAAATTTGCAGAAGAAACTATTACGGGAGCTTTGATGGCTGAGTTGTTCGCCGCCACCATGAGTTCGAAGGAAAGGGTCAAAGACTTCAACCAAATATTCACAGCTATCTTAAACAAATTCCAGCCCGAAGTTAAACCTACTCAGGAGTTGCAAATCGAAGTATATGCTAATGCTCTCCCAACTTCTATTTCCATGTTTGTGAAGAGGGCTGCCAAACTAACCCTAGCTGAGAATTTTGAAGAAGCCAAAATGATAGAATTCCAAATGAAAGGATGCAAAGAAAGTTAGGTCTCCTTAGTTAAGAAAGAAGCTCAACCCCCTCCCTGGAGAGGACTATTGCTCACTAGACCCCCAAGGAAACAAGCAGAATAAGATCCTGAAAAGGGAAGTGGGGACATAGAGGACCTACAACGCATGGTTAAGAAGTTATCCAACGAAATCGTAGACATGAAAATAAGTGCAGGGGAGGGAAACCAAGGCCAAAGGCCCTACAAGCCTTTCTTTAAAAGGAACCCACCGTTCAAGGCAATTGAACCTCCCCCAACCAACCTAAACGCCGATCTAGGAAATGTAGCATCTGACTCTTTTTGTACTTATCATCAAGAGAACCACTCTGAAAGAGAATACCCTCAATGGGTACATGCCATGAATTTAATGGCCAACCGGTTTCTAGATGAGGTTTCCCTAACCGAACGTTCAAACGGTTCAGTTATGAACGTTGCTAATCAGGAAGAGATTGATCCACTAGAAGATACAACCATGTTGATATGGGATCCTGACCTAATTATGCCTTCCAACGACCTATTTGAAGTTCAAGAACCACTTGCAGAGGTCTCGGTGGTGCAAACACAAAGTAAAAATCAATCGGTCTCAAATGATCTCACTACTACCCAAACTTCGTCAGGAAAGCCAACTCTCAATTACCCAAAAGCACCTTTTTATCCTCGTAAGAACCCTATAAACATCCATACGTGAGAATCGCCCAAGCTGGATTACAACATAGTTGATATTTGAAGAAGTTGAAGGCTAATATATCAGTTATGGACATATATAGAATCCCTCAACAAAAGGACTTCCTGTTACAAGCTTTGAAATCAATGGAAAATCCTATGACAAGCATTGATCAGGGAAGAAATCCAACTCCCACATATCTAGGGAATAAACCGACTGTGAACGCTTGATCTAAAGATAAGAAGGGAAAACCTTTTGTCCCATGTTTCCTTTTAACGCTCAAAGTCTTTAACAAAAACCTCCATAATTGTTTGGTCGATTTAGGAGCATCCTTTAATGTTATGCCACTGTCTATTTGCAAAAAACTAAACGTGAACCCTCTCAAAAGTGACAAACATGTAATACAACTAGACAGAACCCAGGTGAAGGTCATGGGAGAGCTTAAAGATGTGATGATCACAATAGCAACACATCCTAAATTTGTGCAAGTGATTGACATCATTGTAGTAGATATCCTAGAAGCTTATGGATTATTATTAAGCCGAGATTGATCTGAGAAGTTAAATGGATACTTTAGTACAGACTGGGCTCACCTTTGGTTACCGTTGAAGGGACATAAAAATATGATTAGAATTGATAGGGAAAGGTATCTGAAACATACTGTCACTAACCTAGAATCCCTAAATGAACTCTCATCGACAGATTTCCTTGTGCTAGGCAATTATTCCTGTGATTCCTACTTCGAGAACTTCTCCCCTCTCTCATCTGATGTCCCTCTCACTCAGAACTCCGAAATGATTTTTCAAGAGGAGTTGCCAACAACGGCGGAAGAAGCCCTCTTCTACCAAGAACCTGCGTTAGAAATCACAGAACTAGCAGGAGGAAAAGAGGAAAGTAATAGGGAAGGGAAAGATGATACATGTTTCCCACAAGTTTGGACACTATATTTTGATGGATCTAAATCGCAAGAAGGGTCAAGAGCATGGTGTATCCTCATTAATCCGAAGGGCAAAAGACATTACATGTCTTTTAGACTAGAATTCGAATGCACAAACAACAACACCGAGTATGAAGCTTTAGTACAAGGCCTAAAGAAAGCCATAGACCTAAACATCCAAGGATTAAAGGTTTTTAGAGACTCTGAAATCATTGTCAAATAGATAAGGAATACTATACATTGCAACTATCCACACCTAAATAACTACTAACATGAAGTGCACTGTCTCATAGAACATTTTGAAGCTTTCAACATTACAGTGATTCCTAGAGCAAATAACATTCTTGCTGATTATCTAGCCACCGCTGCCTTAAGGCTATCACCTCTGGAAGATTATGAAGCTTCTCGTTTCACCATAGAACTGCTCTACAAACCATTGGTGCCCAACAATATTTCTAATTGGAAAGTCTTTGAAGGAGATGAACAGATCATAAACTTTTTGACTAACCAAGATAATTTCAAAGAATTGGCTATTGACGATGAAGTATTCTAAGAACAATCAACAGAGGTCAATCCTCAGACATATCAACCAATAGACAGATCGAAGTCCCACATGATACCAAAGGGAATAGCTAATTTAGAAAACCTTTTTGACCTAAAAGAAAGATTTAAGGGGCCAAACAACGCGAAGACCGGTAGTTCATGTCCCATGCATGAAACTATAAATCTCAGAACCAGGAAAATCCAAAGAATGTAAATCTCGGTAAGACCATGTCTAAAGAGGAAAGGAAGGCTTATCTAAAACTTTTCAGACAATATCAAGATGTCTTTGCGTGGTCCTACCAAGATCTAAAAACTTATGATACCCATATCATTCAACACATTATCCCGTTAAATCCTGAAGTGAAACCTTTCCAATAGAATATCTAAAAGTATCACCCTTCCATGGAGCCTCTCATGTGTCAAGAGTTGAAGAAACTATTAGATGCCAAAACTATCTTCCAAGTTAGACACTTTGCATGGGTAGCTAATTTAATTCCTATAAGGAAAAAGTCCAAGGAGATTCGCTTATGCGTAGATTTCATAAATCTCAACAGAGCTTTAGAAAAGGACAACTACCCAGTTCCACCAATGGAGCAACTCCTACAGACGATGTCTGGCTCTGAAATTTTCTCCTTGCTAGATGGTTTCTCAAGGTATAACCAGGTTTTAGTTTCAGAAGAAAACTGCTTGAAAACTACCTACCGAACCAAGTGGGGAACTTTCACTTACAAATGCATGCCTTTTGGGTTAATCAATGCAGGAGTGACCTTCCAAAGGGCCATGGATGTAGCATTTCGGGGACTAATCAACAAGTGTGTAGTAGTGTACTTGGACAATGTGACTGTGTATTCAAAGAATGGGGAAGATCACATCCAACACTTCACCCAGATTTTCGAAAGGTGTAGAAAATATTGTATATCATTAAACCCTAAGAAAAATATATTTGGTGTCGAAGAATGTAAGTTGTTAGGCCACATCATATATCAAGTAGGCATTCGCATGGACCCAGAAATAATTAAGGCTATAGCTCAGCTTCCATTGCCTCACAACAAGAAGATTATGCAGTCATTCTTCGGGAAAACCAATTTTGTGAGGAAGTTCACTTCTGATTTCGCGGAAACCATCAAACCTCTACAAAAGATGATTCATAAGGATGTTGAGTTTAAGTGGGATGATGAATGAAAGATGGCTCTCAACAAGATCAAAACCGCTATCTCTCAAGCCCCAGTGCTGTGAAGTCTCGATTTCAACAAAGATAGAATCCTCTACACTTTTGCTTCCGACCAATCGTTAGTAGCAATTTTAACTCAGATGGATGATGGAAAAAACGAAGCCCCTGTACCGTTCATGAGCACTAACCTCCAAGGTGCTGAACTTAACTATCCTTATATAGATAAACAAGATTACACGATTTATAAGGCAGTAAAACATTTCAGATCTTACATCCTCAAAAACCACACCAAAGTAATTGTGCCTCACCCTGCAGTCTGATCCCTATTTACTCAACAAAATATGGGGGAAAGAAGAAGAAATTGGATGGCAATAGTTCAAGAATTTGATCTAGATATAAAACCTGGTAAACTAGTTAAAGGACAAGGGTTATGCAAAGTGGCAGCTGAAGCTCAAGACCAAGTAAATGAAGACCCTGGATGGGAGAACGAAATGGCATTATGGTGTGGTGAAGCTTCATACATTTCCCTAGGACAAGAGTCTTGGTATGAGACACTGACTTATCTCCTACACCATGGGACTTGTCCAAAACACCTCAACCCTAGGGAAAGGAGAGCTCTCAGGTTAAAATCTGCACAATATCGCCTCATAAATTCAGTACTCTTCCGAATTAACTATGATGGGGTACTCTTAAGATTCCTTGAATGTGAAGATGCAGACATAGTTCTTAAGGAGCTCCATGATGGCCCTGCAGGTGGCCATTTTGCAGGAGACACTACTGATTATAATATACTGAGAGCTGTCTATTATTGGCCCACTTTGTTCAAGGACGCTCACACATACGCTAGAAACTGTAAAACTTGTCAAATAAGTGCCGGGAGAGAGAAGAGAGCAATGGTCCCACTCCAACCAGTGACTGTTTCTAGGCCTTTTGAACAATGGGGGTTAGATATCATAGGGGAAATTACACCAAGTTCTTCAAAACAACATAAGTACATACTTACTGCCACTGATTATTTCACAAAATGGGCAGAAGCCATTCCCCTAACTCATGTAAACGAGAAGGTGCCAATCCAATTCATAGAACAACAACTAATCACAAGATTTGGTGTCCC
The DNA here is from genome assembly GCA_009831015.1 of Picea engelmannii. NCBI lineage: Eukaryota > Viridiplantae > Streptophyta > Pinopsida > Pinales > Pinaceae > Picea > Picea engelmannii. The sequence goes on from ML782022.1 coordinate 260,825, forward strand.
TTCTATCCTTGTTTTTGATAATGCAACTTACTTTTCTTCCACCCTATTAACAGAGTTTGCTCTAGACAAAGGAATCATAATTAGATACTATGCAAACTATTATCCACAGGGAAACGAAGTGGCAGAATTAACTAATAAGAACCTAGTAAGAATATTAAAGAGAACATTTGCAGACAACCAGAAGAATTGACATAATGTACTTCATATCACTTTATGGGCCGATAGAGTCACACCCAAGGAAGCTATAGGGAATTCCCCATACTTTCTGGTATACAGGCAGGAAGTCATTCTCCCAAACAGACTTTATCTCCCATCTCTTCAACTTGCCCAAGATTCCAAAGGGGAGCCCTCATCAGTCATACAACAAAGGATTGACACCCTACTCATTATAGAAGAAGAAAGGGAGAAATCTAAATCAAAATTCATAGCCCACCAGCAGATAGTTAAAATATGGTTTGATAAGCATAAGGCTAAAGAGAAGAATTTTGAAGTAGGAGACCTAGTCCTGAAGTGGGATAGAGCAAATGAGCCTAAAGGCAAACATTCTAAGTTCCAGAATCTATGGCTTGGACCTTTTCAGGGGATGAGAAGATTGGGTTAGGCACGTATAGACTACAAAATATGAGGGGATAATCTGACGCTCTCCTAGTAAATGGCCAAGCCCTTAAACAATATTTTCATTCAAAAAAAAAAAAAAACTGTTTTTTGTTTTTTTTTATGCTTCGATTTATCTTTTGCATTTATACCTTTTTTTGTTTTGTCTTTTGCGATCATATTTCCAAGATTTTTGAAAGTTTGTGTTGAGCAAGACAATGGTTGACCTCAAATCATGCAATATAGCGAACTCTCTTCCTAACTCGTCGCTCACATACAAACACAAGAAACGTTGAAGAACATGTGGTTGTTTCAAGGGATTCTCTATCTAACTTGCGTAGATGAACAACTTTGGGGAAATGCAGAAGTGTTTGCTTAGTGGTTTGGTAAGACCTTAAGGGAAAGAAGGAAAGCTAAAAAGGACTACATACACCTTGGAGACAGAACTAGTGAGTTTCACCTTAATCACCTCATACTTTTGCAAATAACAGACGTCCTCCTCTCCCGCTCGCTCAGGGCATTCTGCGAAAGTAAAAGTCAACTATATCAAATGAGCGCACAATAGGAGAGGGTATGCAGATATCTCTGTTGGGGCTATGGACACTCATTGGTAGAGGAGCAAGGTCTGTGACGTTGGGGTGACTCCAACGGGGCTATGGACGCTCGTTGGCAGCGAAGCAACACCGTAGCAAATAAATGAAGGTAACTAAAGGGCATAGTGTCAGTGAATGCTCTACTAGAATCTTGTCAAAATAGGGCATGAGTCAGGGTGACAGGAAAAGAAGGAGGAATAAAGGTTGAAAACCCCACATGTAGACTCAGAGGCATCAACCGAAGAATTTCAAATGCAAGGGTAAATGAGGCTCTGATTTAAAACTAGTTAAGTTCTCCACCATATTTTGCATCAGTGGAGCCCGAAGGAGGAACATAGATTCTTCTTTCGTATAGTAAGTCGCCATTTTTTGAGCACTCAACACACCCTAAAAAAGCCTATGTCAAATTTTACTTTTTTGGGTACCACTTGATCTTTTGCACTGTCTAATTCGACTTCATTGTGAAAAAATGTTGCCTTTGCTTATCATCTTGTCTCTCATTAAGTCTTTCAAAGTTTGCTTGAATCTATGAAAACTAACAACTTAAAAGGCCTAACCTTTAAATAAAGAATCAACATCCAAAACGTTCACCCGATGTGCCCAAATTCGACATCGGAAGGGTTTAAAAGATGAAGGAAAATCACTCAAAAAAAGCATAGTCATCGAGAGTCGATCTTCATCGACATCGACAAAAGGAAGTTTTCTTTCGTGACAAGCATCACACAAGGATATCACTAACAACCGATCCCCTTTGACATTGGTAAAAGGTGAAAAGAGTCAATGTTAACAAAGAAAGAAATGATATCGCCAATGGTCGATACCCAACGCGCTTAAGCGAAACGAAGAAGACCAAACTGTGACGAACGTTTGGACCGCGCTAAATTTTTTTCTCCGATCGTTGACTCCCTAAACGTTTCAGCATCGGGATTTTTGAAGATGTTAACCCAAAGGAAAATACGTGATAGGTTTATCCCCGATCGTCGATCCTCGATTCCTTTTCGGCATCGACAATCCCAGGCTTAGTTTAAGAACGCATGACTAGAGGAAAATCCCAACTTTGACTAACACTCGCGAGTCAAGTCATCGGGCTTCATCACCACGTGTCCCAAGCTAGTCTCGCCGCGTTAGAATCATACGATGAAATCGATCAGAGTCGAAGGTTTTTCAAAAGGACTGTTTGAATTTACCAACAGAACACATCACCATCTGTGCCTTCGTCGTCAACCCACGATGAATTAAATTGCAAAGATTCGAGGAGGAAAATACAAAAAGAAACTCAGAGAACCACTAAGGATGAATTCAGAGTTAACTTGGAGGAAATACGGTTTGTCTGAAGGGCGCAAACAAGGGGCGCTACGCAGCGAATCTCGGGCTCTAAATACGTTCTGAATCAGACAAAAAAATATATGGATGAAGACCACAAGAAATACATACACAAAGAAAAGAAATGATACATCCAACCGCTACAACCAGAATCCTTTCATCAAAGTTTTGGGACTTTTACATTAGGTTTCAATCGAGCTCAAATTACATACAATAGACATTGTCTACACTATTTGGCCAACCAACCCGATTTATGTTAAAAACATGGAAAATCTTCAAAACTATCAAGATTTGTACCACGTCTGAGAATACAAAATAGAGTTAGTTAATCATGTCTCTTTTGCGCGTTGACAAGATCTGCGCAAACTTTCTCCTTGACTGCTTCACGTTCTCTGAGATGTTTCATATTATGTTCTTTCGATGCCCTTTGTGCTTCGTGCAACTGCACGATTGTATCTTGCGCTTCCCGGAGCTGTCTCTTAAGACATGTCACGTTCCCTTCACAACCCTGTGATACTGACACCTCAAGGGTCTTTGTTGCCAACTGTCGTCTTAATTCTCTATTTTCTTGGTAGAGTTCGGCGATGGAAAGTTGGACCTATTTCAGCTGTTGAACCGACTCTCGAACGTTAGCGTCAGTGGCATCTATCCTCCTCATTCCACCTTCGCTTCCCCGACTTGTGGCTTCGACAGGCTCTAGCCGAATAACATGCATAAGTAATTCCTCGACAACCAATCTTGCGCACGGCTCGCTTGGGATTTGGGTTTTCCCAAATTCCTTATTCTTCCTTGGCCTTCCCCTTTTCTGGGGTATTTCTTGTTGGGGATGCATGTCTTCCAACGTCCTTCCTTCCGGCATAACTTCTTCCACTTCGGCCTTTGCACAATGTGATATCATCATTTCCGTGCATAGATAGGAACCTCCCTTTGAAACCTCGAGAATGCCCGCTGTGAATAAGAACGAATCTCAGGCGCTTTGGGGCTCAAGCCTGGCACTTCTATTGCTTCGTGTTCCCCTTCTTATGTTTTGAGGGGTTGTCATGGTGAGACACATATATTTCTTATGCGCGGGGAACTTGGAGAGGGCCCGAAGCGGAAAACTTGATCAATCTGAGCTCACAAGACGAACTACCAACAATGCATAAGCTCGGCTGGTGAGTAGAATACATGAAGAACATACATAATTTATAACAAAGTGGGAAGTGGGTGGAAAAGTGCCAGGGAACACTGAATTCATGGCGACTAGATGTTTGGAAGCGAACAAAATATTTTATGTGGCACATTCGTGCGGTGAATACGTTTCAGGGTGTGTGACATACAACCGATAGGAGTTGCAGGGCATGCGTGACACAAGCGCCGTGTTTTTTTATCCTTCAAGCCTTCATGATGAACTGATGATCGTTGCTGCACTTGCCAACGTGACTTTTGTTTGAACAACTTACCTCGACATGAGGCACCTAATGACTTCCCTTATGACAGGACCCAAGTCTTTTGGAACATACTCATACTCTTAACACATGTTTGGCTTTGACATCCTTTCCCGACTCTAGGGGCCAACCGACCACTGGCGTGACTTCGACTCTCTTGTTATTTCATACCCGATCTTTCATGTTGTGGCACACAGACCCACCCTAACTAAGAGAAAAAAATGACAACGCTAACATAAGTGAAGCAAGCAATTCAAAAGCTATAGAGATCCCGTAAGTATCGAATAACCAGGTTAGTGAGCTTTACAAGTATGTACTAGTCTGGATTTCTCATGCTTACACTTTATACATGTATTTTACCCAATGTTACTCTATACACGATCTCTAAAGGATTTCATTTTTTATTGCAGGAAAGATGCCTTCGAGTATTGGACAAGAATAGCTCGAGAGCCTCATCGGGAAATTCAAGAAAATGGGCCAAGCGCGAAAGGAAATGGATCAAAATCAACAAGGAAATGAAGGATATCGGGCTCTCCGTGTTTGGCATGCCCGATGACTTCGTCGACTTATGCGACATAGTCAAATCGTGCACCGAGCGAGATTCGTCATGGGCCGAAGAATTAGCAAAGGTGGCACACACAATGCTAGGTCAGGTGCGATGGTTTATGGAACACCCGATCAAAGCTCAGGCTATGCTACAACAGTTAAAAGCCAGTCTAGTCAAGTATCAGGCACATGCATTAGAGATAAGAGAGATTTACGAGGCCCCTATGGAACAACATAGATTCCCATACGCCAACACCTGCGAGGAGTTGTTCATCAAGTGGTCAGAGTACGAGAAGAGTCACCCTCTTAAGTGATATCTTTAGATGACTCTTAGACAAACGGATAGGAGAGAACGCCACATGGTGAATTTCAGTTTACTTATATGCACTTTAGTTGTTATTTTTAGTTAATTCTATGTTATAATTAGGAGCATCGACCGATTAGTTAAGGGTCGATGGTTGTTGCAAGAAACTCTCATTTTTGGTTTTGTTAAGAATTATTTTGGAGCTGCCTTTAATTGAGAAGTCCTTCTGGACCAGAGACAAGTTTAAGTTTTCATCAAATGCGTGTATGATTGGATGTGGAGAATAACAATTTCCTATCTCATCTCATGAATGGATGCAGTAACGAGTAAGAGCTATTAAATCTATTGATAAGTTATTTGATGCAATGTTTTATAGTTCTTTCTTTAATGATGAAAATGAATCGTTGTGTTATTATGTGATGGATGATTAGAGTTGAGTGAATTATTTTACTTGCCATTATTTATCACGTGCATGTTTTCTTTTGATAATTTGTATCTCAATCAATAATTGGATTACTCACATGGTTAACGTATTAGTACTAGGCCTGTGGTGGACGCTCATTGCCTGCACGCTATAGTGACGGGTTATCCCAAGCTCATCCTCTCCTCCAATAGTTAAACCTTTTTACCATTTTTTGTTACCTAGTTGGTTTATACTGGCTTCCATCTTATATCAGTCCCACCTAAGAGAAAATACAAAAAAAAAAAAACGTTCGCACTTAAGGAGAAACCTTTAGAAGAAAACATAAAGCCCATCGATTAATTGGCCGGATTGTAAGATCTGGAGAACCATTGCACTATTAAATGTTGCAGAGTCTAATTGGGCCTCGGTGGCAGGTTTGGTTCTTGCTATTGAGTTAAAGGGATTTAGGACCCATCAACACTTTCGTGGCAACTTACATGACTAACATCAAATATTAACATCATTACAGAGACATATATTAGCAATGGATATGTTTGCAAGAATAACACTATAGATTTATTCCCAACAAGAGTAGATGAGTAATTCTAACTTCAATATGTATAGGGGGCACTAGGAACTGGTCATTAACAACTCATCTAGACTAGTGATGACTTCCCACATTTATTATTTTACATACAGGGTTTAAAAAATGGAATACAAAGATCTGCAATCCAATACAAAACTCCAAACAACATTAATACCAAATATTGGCACAAGACATTATGTTGGAGCACACTTTTCCTACAATATGTTCGACCTTGATTACAATATCAAATCCATCACAAAGTAATGATAAGTTATCTTTAAAAAAAATATCGATTGTATTGTTTGAAAAAATAAACAATTACATCAATTTGGATTTGGAATGTACCCATTATTTGTGTTTTAGAATGGGATTGCTCTCATTAAACTTGCAAAATTAAAACATTTCTTAGAGGAAAAAGAAATTGATTTATCCCTTTTAGCTCTGGTTAGGACATTCAAACATTTTATAATGGTGGGAACTTATTAAGTATTCCATGTCATTTATGTTATTATTCTTTACTTCTTCTTATGCAAAATGGATCTTGGTCATGGTGGGAACTTATTAATTATTCCTTGTCTTTTATGCATATTATCTTTTTATGCATTCTTATGTAAAGTGTGTCTTGGTTAATTTCTAATTTGGTTCTAAACTACCATATTGTCAAATTGAATGATATTCAATATTTCTTGCCTCATTACAAGCACAAGAAATGACTCCATTAACATAAAGTAGGATTCCATGTGCATCTATATATATCATTCAATAATGGGATGCAATGAAGGAAATAAAATCACTAAAAATATCAAAACAATTGTAGAATAGGTTTTCCCTTCATTAGCAATTTTTTTTGGTGAACAAAGATGAGGGACCAGTTAGTATGGTTTATTCGAAATCTCCCCATTGTTGAACTTTATCAATATCATTCCTATTTCTAGAACCCCTCATAATAATCCCCTAGTAATGATAACCCCTTTATCAGTTATTGAGGTACCTAGAGGGTATAAACCCCATGATATAAGAAACTCTACACTTCCCTTTTTGGATAAGAAGAATTGACAAAGTTGAGATAATGCAAAATGATCAAAGGGAGGCTCCTTAATTATCATGGATTCATGGATTGATCATAGAAATAGACATTTCTTAAAGATCGTGATTTTGTCTTCTCCTAGGCCATTTTTTTTTTTACATTCATAGATTCCAAACTAAAGGAGAAAAATAGTATCTATCAATCAAAGGCTCTAATGAGAACATCATACCATAGCCCTATCACAATGATCATCGTACCACCACTTTCTATGGTTGTGTTCACTGCAACCTCTATCTATGCTCAATACTTAGTGTTATCACCTAAAAATAGCTCATATAACTATACAGGTGATCGCCGAAAAGGTCATCAATTCAATACACCAAAGTACATACTCATAGCATTAATACATTATACTCAGCAGAGCAAAAAACTATGTAAAGTGGGTTTTTAAATCATTTGTTCGACTCAACAATGTGGATTTTGTGCAATCTGTGTGTGTATGTTCCTTCGAAATCCACGCAGATTGATCAGAAGTGAAATTCCAACCATATTTGGTGCATTTATGACAAAAATACCATCATGAGTACTCTTAGGTTGAGGTACAAAGAGGTCTCGAGCTCCTTAGCATTCAAGGCTAGTACCCTAAGTGGTTCTATGTCCACCAGACATGAGAAGACACACCTAAGTAGCACCTCTTTCTCACTTGGAACCAATTGTTATTGAGATTTATCAAAGCCTATAAATAGAGGCCATGGGTATGCATACAAAATATAGAAGCAAACACATTGTTATGTTGTTTGTATCAGTCTTGGAGAATCATCTTTCTGAAGGTCTCATGCTTGCATCCATAGCACCAAGCTTGTGCATTGATATCTCCCCTTGCATATCTTTTTGTACACTTCTTGTTCAGAGAGAGAGAGAGAGAGAGAGAGAGAGAGAGAGAGAGAAGGTTCCAAGAGACAACAAAGGACCCTCCCAAGGATGAGAAGGAGATCCCACCTACTTATCCCAATCCTCTACGGTGTTATCATTTTAGTCTTTTCCATTGGTATACATCTCATCCTTGCTTATTTTTTGTTTATGTCACTTTTCATGCCCATAGTTGTTATATTTGTGCTTTCTTTTGTTTGTTTATCATGCATGGATGATTTGTGAATTTGATTTCATTTTAACATTCTAATTGTGGTGTTACTTCTACCTAGTTAACACTTAATTATCTCTTTTTGCTCGCCCAAGTGACGAAAGAGACAAAATAGATTGATGACTCCACCGATTTTCTAAGTCAAAATTATTCTCCCTTAGCCTTATGGAGCCTCTTCTCTTATTTTTATTGTGTTGTAGGTTGCAAAACTAGACTAATCATGGGTTTAAACCAAGCTTTCAGACCCCATCACTGTGGGAACTTGTGCGGAATTTTTTCATCCCTGGTGCCACACTATGTATGACTTTTAAAATAATAGACATGCAAAGTCATGCAAGTCTCTCCTATAACGATGTTTTATGCTTGCGCGATATGTTCCCATCAACACACCTTTCATCACTGTGACTTGCGCAAATCCTCTTTCTCCCTAGGTCACAAATGTTTTTCACTTCAGCCTACTAATAGGGGTTAAGAGTTAAATTAATTTCACTTTGTAAACAAATAATAAATAAAAAAAATTCATTCTTGTGTAGAGGATAGCTAACTTAGATTGGTATAGAACATAAAAAGAACCAAGTTTTCTTTTTCCTTGCCACGTGGATGGCCTCCTAAGCATATGAACTTTGTTAGTTTAAATTTGTGCTTACATCAATTACTTTTGGGATTAGGAGCTTCTCTTTTATACCTTGAGTATGCTCTCCACCTCACACTGTCTTGAGTGATCTCGGTAGATCATAAAAAGGTTTATATAATTTCTCCATCTCCCTTGTTTATTTCAAAACACATAGGAATTAAAACCAAAAGTTTGAAAGTAAGCACCCATACATGTGCACATATTCATTGTTTATTTGCAAAGTAACAACACTAGGGAATTTAAAGTATTGAAAGGACCACAATTGTCCTCATCTTTTCACAATCTAGGAGAGTTTTGATTTTTGCAAAAAACACTTAGGGAGTTAAAGGTTGTGAAAGGACCCCATATGTCCATATCTTGACAATCTAGGGCTAGCTTTAATTTCAAGTCATTTACAATTTCACAAGGTTGCAAATCACACCTAATGTTTAATTAGGAGGTTGTAAGGGCCCCATGAAGCTCACATGCTACAATTTCACACATTAGCATTTGCACAATCACACTTGCACACCATTGCACTCACACACATTAGATATCCAAACTTCACCTTTGTCATGTATGCTCTTCTCCTTGAGCCCAAAAGCGATGTAGGAGAGTCAGAATGACCAAGGAGTCCTAAAAGATCCTTCATTTAGACCCTTAAGCAAAAATATTGGTCCATGACCCCAATTCCAAACTTTTAAAAACACAACTCTAACATAACCTCTAAAATCCCCCCTTGCGAGGTCACAATTTTTTTTTTTAGTTTAGGTTAGGATTTTGGGGGTAGGCATCAAAATAACCCCATGTTATCACTTTCCATTGGAAACATAGCAGTTGGTTATTTAGGGTACTTAAATTTTTCATTTCAAGTGTGCTACACCAAGGCAGAGAGATACCCATGAAGGGGAAAAAGCTTAGGTCCAATTGTTCATGTGAGCCTTCTTGAGCCATCCAACTCTTGTGAGGTTTCCCAACCCATGAGGGATTTTTTAGGCTAAGAGTCCCATGCCCGCACTTGAAGGAGGTAACATAGTGGCCAAAAAACTAGGATTTCTACAGAGGTGGCAATTATGGGTTGCAACTTCACCTAGGTCATATTTTGAACGACTATTGGGAAATGTCACCAATTCCTCTGAGACATGCACCCTTTACCCCTCATTATAACCAATCTTTCACACCTTCACTATGTTGATGTTTTGGTAGCTGTGAGAGGTATTTTCCTCCTAGACAACTTTTCTTAGAGAAGAAGAAGATTCCAAGAAGTCAAAGGAAAACCATTAAACAGTTGAAGAATGTTAAAAATAATTAAAAAGTACCTAGGCAAGTGTTTCTCATCACCTAGGCGCCTAAGGGGTGAGAAAATGCCTAATGTGGACCCTAGTCATTTAATTTGTGAGAGACAAATTAAAAGGTGATTTTTTTAGACTTAGGGAAACTGGGTGGATAAAATGATTTTATTTCCACCGTTGATATCATCTCAACTCCACCTTTGGATGATGAGACTCTTCACCTTCCCCCATGAGGTCGACTAGGGTAGGAGGGCACACCCATTCTTGGGTAGTTGAATCATTTTTTGAGAGAGCAAGAGAAGGAGGTCGAGCTTAAGAAAGAGAGAAGGCATTTGCAGAGCTAGGACACACACTTCAAGGTAGAAAGCTAGCATGTACTTCAAGGCAACAAACAACATTTAATACAGTCTGTACAATACAGATTTATTGAGGCCGTACAACCATTAATGTGCATATAAATCGAAAAGGAAAGAAGCAAACATTTCTGAGAAGGTTGGCATGCATTCCAAGGTAGCCACATAACATTTATTGGCACATAAATCAAGGAACCTGTTGGACACAATTTTCTGGAGAAGAAAATCCGTATAGTCCGTATGGACTTGCACAGGTTTCGAGATCCATACAATCCATATTTTCTGGGCATGTTTTTCAAGGAGGTTGGCACAAGTTTTGAGGTACCATTCTACTGGGTATTCCGTACAGTCATAACATAAATTTTGGCACAAATTTCAAGACAGTCCGTACAACATTTATTGCTGGGACAACCGTACAGTTGTATAGATTTCTTGGACAGAAATCGGGGAGCATCTTTAGGACTGTTCAGAAGGAGTCTTTGCTGAAGAAAAAGTCTGAGATAAGTTTGTGTATTTTTCTAAAGATGAATATGTTGTAAAAGAATTTCTCGGAAGCTCACAAATAATAAAAATCCCTCTCTCACAGGTTTTCCCCTTGTGGGTTTTTCCAGGGTCGTTGTTAGACCAAAAATCACTATGTTATAATTTTCTGAGTTATATGTTGCTGATGTGTTTTTATTTCTGCGTTAAACGATGTTCAAAATCCTCATGTTTCAGTTCTGAAAATATTATTTTATGCTGAGTTTAATTGGCTATCATAAAACTGGGTTTGGGCACTAAACATTGGCTGAAAAATCAGTGAGACTTGAAATTGGGTGGGGTCGTAAATTTTACATGGTATCAAAGCTGAGTTAAATAGAAGCAGAGATATACTAGCAAGTCAAAAAAGTGGGACAACAATCACTTCACCAGACAAAATTTTGAATTTTTCATTTTCAACAGAAAAGGGTCAATGTTAAGGTCCTAACCTGCACATAGGTAGATCAAGGTATTCAGATGTAATAAATGTCAATATTAATAAGGCCTTTCAATAAAATAGAATAAGGCGGATGTAAGAAGGCCTAATAAAAGCTTCCGCTTCTAGAAGGATCTTCCTCTAGATGCTTCTATTAATAGACATATTTAGTATAAATAAGGGTCGAGGGTATGAGAACCCTAGCTTGGAGATTATTGTAACAGAGCGTTGCTCGACTGGAGGTTGCCCCCTCGAAGAGGCCTGTGAACATTGCTTTCTGAATCAAAGTGTTATTTCTATTGCTATTTCGTATATCATTTATGTGTATTGTGAAGATTATGCTGGATATTTTACTGTTATTCTGCCATTTCTAGCATTTTATTTTTGTTCTGCATATTTTATATATCTGGTATCTTGCAAGTGGTATCAGAGCACTTTCCTTGGCAGAAATTGTGGGTATTTTTTTTTCCAGGGTAGAGACGTATTTTGGCGTCTTTAAGCCATAGAGATCTGTCGTTACGCGCATGAACCCGTGGTTGAGGGATTCATACATGCAGGAAATACAAGTGGTTCTTAAGCGCACATCTGTTGGCCACTCTTGTAACCCATGTTGGTACCCCTTCGAGTGGTAGCGCATCAGACAACACCTGTGTACGGATCGGCCTAGATTTCCTGAAGCCCTCTTTAGATAAACCTATCGGCCGCCGGACTGCTATAGTGTCACCGAGAACAACACTCGGGAAGATACTCT
>ML782022.1:275149-287017 GCA_009831015.1 Picea engelmannii
TTCTTGGAGAATGTGTCCTGACTTCCGTGCTCTCAACAAACTAACCATCAAAGACAAATTTCCCATTCCTATCATTGATGACCTCCTGGATGAATTGAGTGGCGCCCAATTCTTTACCAAACTTGATCTTCGCTCGGGCTATCGCCAGATACGTATGAAAGAGGCCGACATTCCCAAGACCGCCTTTTGCACTCATGAGGACCACTATGAATTTTTGGTCATGCCCTTTGGTTTGTGTAACGCCCCCTCCACCTTCCAGAGCCTCATGAACCATGTCTTCCGCCCTTTTCTTCGTCATTTTGTCTTAGTTTTCTTTGATGATATCCTCATCTATAGAAAAACCTGAACATACCATCTTACTCATGTGGATCAAGTTCTCCGCCTACTCTCTCAACACCAACTTTTCCTGAAACAGTCCAAATGTGATTTTGGTGCCTCAGAAGTAGAATACTTGGGTCATCTGGTGGGAAAGGATGGCGGGACCTGAAAAAGATTGCAACTATGCAAGACTGGCCGCACCCAAAGACTCTCAAAAGCTTGCGTGGATTTTTGGGCCTCACAGGGTATTATCGCAAGTTCGTTAAGAACTACAGAAAGATTGTAACACCTCTCACGGTTCTCCTCAAAAAGAACTCTTTCACTTGGACTCCAGCAGCTGCTCAAGCTTTTCAAACCTTGAAGACGACCATGTGCACCACTCCGATTCTGGCCCTTCCCAACTTCACAAAGACCTTTGTGTTGGAATGTGATGCCTCAGGGAAAGGAATCGGCGATGTCCTTATGCAAGAGGGTTGACCTTTGGCCTTCACTAGCAAGCAACTGTCTGAAAAGAATCTGAGCAAACCCATTTATGAAAAGGAAATGTTGGCGATTCTGCATGCCGTTGAGTTGTGGCGTCTGTATCTCTTGGGGCAACGCTTCCAAATTAAGACAGACCATCAAAGCCTCAAGTACTTTCTGGAACAACGCATTTCCTCCCAGGAACAACAAAAATGGGTGACCAAGCTCTTTGGATATGATTATGAGATCATTTACAAAAAGGGCAAAGACAATGTCGTGGCGGATGCACTGTCTCGGAAATATGAAGATGAAGGATCTCTTTTTTCTCTTTCCTTCATTGTACCCGATTGGCTCCAAGATGTGTGCCAGGAATGGCTTCAAGATCCCAAAAGTTTGCATCTGATCCAGCAACTGCAGAACAAGGCTTCGGATCCCCTAGGGTACTCCTGGCTCCAGGAGGAGCTTTGATACAAAGGCCGCTTGTATTTAAGTAAACAATCTAAGCTCAAATCCATGATGCTTTCTGAGCTTCATGCTACACCCACAGTGGGGCACTCAGGGTTCACCAAAACATATGACCGAGTCAAACGTTCTTTTTTCTGGGATGGTATGAAACATGACATCCGTAAGTTCGACACTGAATGTGAGGTGTGTCAACGCAACAAGGGAGAAACAGTCAAATCTCCAGGCACCCTCCAACTGCTTCTGATTCCCCCTTCTATTTGGAAGGATATCTCTATGGACTTTATTACAGGCTTACCCAAATCGAGGAATAAATCAGTCATAATGGTGGTGGTGGATCGCCTTTCCAAGTATGCTCATTTTTGCGCTCTTCCCCACCCATTTACTGCATCCATGATGGCTCAAATTTTCATGGACTAGGTCTTCAAGCTTCATGGCATGCCGCACTCTATTGTTTCCGATCGAGACCCAACTTTCACAAGTAATTTTTGGCAAGAGTTGTTTAAGCTACAAGGCACACAATTGCATCTCAGCTCAGCTTATCATCCCTAAACGGATGGTCAAACAGAAGTTTTCAACAAGTGTTTGGAAACATATCTGAGGTGCTCTGCCTCTGAAAAACAACACCAGTGGGATCAATGGTTACCCCTCTCTGAATGGTGGTACAACACTACATACCATACAACCACTCGCATGACTCCTTTTGAAGCAATATATGGACAAAAGCCACCTTCAGTTCTCTCATACTTACTGGGTACCTCGAAGGTCCAGGCGGTTGACCAAACACTTACAGTCCGAGAGGATATCATTCATACCCTTAAAGAGAACTTGGTCATGGCACATAATAGAATGAAGCAGCAAGCAGATCAAGGTCGCTCTGAACGACAATTTGCAGAAGGGGATCAGGTGTTTCTGAGACTGCAACCATATAAGCAAACTTCCCTCAAGGCCGAGATTGTCAGAAGATAGCACCCAAATTTTATGGCCCTTACACAGTGCTCAAGCGTGTGGGACAAGTCGCATATCAGTTAGCTTTGCCCAGTCAGTCAAAGCTACATCCTTTTTTTCATGTTTCATGCTTGAAGAAGGTGATTGGAACCAAGTGCCAAATTCAAACCAACCTTCCAGAGTTAGCTGAAGAAGGATCCATTTGGCTACAGCCAGAAGCAGTTTTGGACCAGCGTGAGCATCGTCTGCATCAGAGAACCATCAAGGAAGTTCTAGTACAGTGGAAAGATATGACTCCAACAGATGCCACTTGGGAACCAACTACCATTCTGCAGAAGTTTCCACATCTCAAGCCTTGAGGACAAGGCTGTTTTTAAGGGGGCGGACATGTTAAGGTCCTAACCCGCACATAGGTAGATCAAGGTATTCTGATGTAATAAAGGTCAATATTAATAAGGCCTTTCAATAAAATAGAATAAGGCGGATGTAAGAAGACCTAATAGAAGCTTCCGCTTCTAGAAAGATCTTCCTCTAGATGCTTCTCTTAATAGACCTATTTAGTATAAATAAGGGTCGAGGGTATGAGAACCCTATCTTGGAGATTATTGTAACAGAGCGCTGCTTGACTGGAGGTTTCCCCCTCGAAGAGGCCTGTGAACATTGCTTTCTAAATCAAAGTGTTATTTCTATTGCTACTTCGTATATCATTTCTGTGTATTGTGAAGATTATGCTGGATATTTTACTGTTATTCTTCCATTTCTAGCTTTTTATTTATGTTCTGCATATTTTATATATCTGGTATCTTGCAGTCAATGGCTACAGGTTTGAGGGTTGAGGACAGACTTCATGGGGCAACAAAATTTGGTGCTTGGAAAGAGAGGACGATCTTTTTGTTGCAAGAAAATGAGTTGTGGGATATTGTTGAGAAATCCACAACACATCATGTGGTTGTACCTACTGATTCTACTCTTCTTGTGGCATACACTAAGAAGAGTATCAAGGCTAAGAGGATAATTCTTGATGCCATCAAGGACCATTTGATTCCTCATTTGACGGGGAAGACAAATTCCTATGAGATGTGGGAGTCTTTGACGAAGTTGTACCAGAGTAGAAATGAAAACCGGAAGAGGGTTTTGAGAGAAAAACTAAAGAGCATTAAAATGACCAAGGCTGAAAATGTGGTCACATATCTTACCAGGTTGACATAGGTGAGAGATGAGCTTGGAGCTATGAGGGAGGCCATAGTTGACAGTGAGCTTGTGAGGACAAAATTGAGTGGAGTTTCCAAACAATGGGTTGTTTTTATTGAGGGCATTGTGGCTAGGGAGAAGCTTCCCAATTGGGAACGTCTTTGGGATGAATTTTTTCAGGAGGAGACCCGGAGAGGTTATGTGGATGGCAGTTCATCTACAGGTCATGATGAGGAGAATGTGGCTCTTGCTTCCAACAACAAGAAGAAATTCAGAAAGGGTCCTAAGGGAGGAAACAAACCGAAGGGTGAAGGGATGAAGGACATGAGCAAAGTCAAGTGCTTTGCATGCCACACGTTTGGGCACTATGCAGGTCAGTGTCTGAACAAGAAGAAGAAACAAACAATAGCTTCAACAGTGATGGAGGAATTCTCCGCCAAGTTTGATAAGGATTTTTCCTTAGTTGTGTGTCTTTCCACAAGTTCCATTCATTCCGATATGTGGTATATTGACAGTGGGCCTCCCGCCATATGACAGGGGTTCGTGAGCACTTGAAAGATCTTAATTAGATTGGTGATATTGAGGTAGTTCTTGGAGATGACCGGGTGGTCAAGGAAATTGGTTGTGGGACTGTATCATTTCAGAGGGAGTCTTTGCCTCCCATGTTGTTGAGAGAGGTCTTATATGTTACTGGCTTGAAGAAGAATTTAGTTTCATTTTCTTCCATTGAGGAGAGGGGCTATGGGGTATTGCTTCGTGATGGGCAGGTGCTCCTTTTCCCCAAGGGGTCGAGTATCACTTCGTCCAAAGTGATTGGGACTCGACATGAGAATTTGTACAAGCTCATGTTATAGCCAACGAGAGCATTATTTAATTCTACCAGCAACAGTGACCTATGTGAGCTATGGCATAGGAGGATGGCATATTTTCACTGTGGGGATTTGAGGGTACTGAGGGAGATTGTGACTGGAGTTCCAGATTTCAGTACAAAGCACCAGGTGTTGTGCAATCGGTGTACTTTGGGAAAGTACAACAAGACTGATTTTCCTAACAATGACAATAGAGCAACATATATCCTTGATGTTATTCATTCATATGTATGTGGCCCGATGTCTTCGGCATCGTTGACTGCTTGTTTATACTATGTTATATTCATTGATGAATTCTCAAGAAAGTCTTGGATTTTCTTCATGAAGACCAAAGGACATGTCTTCAATCGATTCCAAGAGTTCAAATCTCTTGTGGAGAAGCAGACTGGGAAGAAAATCAAAGTTTTGAGAACAGATAATGGGGGTGAGTATACCTCCAAGGATTTCATGTAATTTTGTGTAGGAGAGGGCATCAGGAGAGAGTTGACTGTTCATTACAACCCACAATAGAATGGGGTTGCTGAGAGAAAGAACAGGGCCATAGTTGCGACTGCGACAACCATGCTACATGATCAGGGGCTGCCACTATTTCTTTGGGTCAAGGCATGCTACACTACAGTTTATCTGTAGAACATGAGTCCACACAGGGAAGTGGGGAGTATGAATCCCAAGGAGGATTTTTCTGGGAAGAAGCCTGAGGTGGGGAACTTTCAGATTTTTTGGTGCATCACATATTCACATGTCCCTTTTGAGAAGAGGACAAAGCTAGAACCCACGACAGAGAGAGAGATCTTTGTTGGGTATAGCGAGACTTCAAAGGCTTTCCATATATACATTCCTTTCTTGAGGAAGACATTTTTGAGGAGGGATGTGAGATTTGAGGAGGATGGAGCCTTTATGAAGTCATGAGGGACAGAGAGGGGTGAGCAGTCGTCACCTCAGATTCAGGTGAGTCCGCAACAGAATTCAATGACACAGAGTTCAGGGCCACCAATTTCGGTGATGACTGGTCCACAGGTGAGAGGGCCACAGATATCAGGATCATAGGTTACTGGTCCACAGGTTTCAAGATCGAGTACTCTAGAGTGTACTTCAGGATCACAATCTTCAAGAGATGGAGTTGAGCAGGGAGAGTCCCCTCCATGGGACACTACTTCAGAGAGGAGGAATACCAAGTGGCTTCAGGATACTTTGAGGGAGGCACAGGGTTCAGTGGGGAATCCCAGGCAGGTTGTGAGGGAGAGTAAACCTCCTGAGAGGTTTTGTAGCTACATTGATCTTGTGTTTAAACACATTAATCTTTGCTTAACCCTTAATCTTTTGGAAATTGATTATCAGATATCGCATATATGCTATCTAAACAATCTTGTTTGATAGGAAAACTCTATTTCAGATATCGGATATCAGGTATCAGGTATCGCACAATCCTTAAGTCATAAGAACCTTCAATATGATTCACCTGATATGTGATAAGTACAATGATGACATGCTAACATGATAACATATCTGGTATAGACTATTTCGTGTGTTGAGAAACTTGAGGACGATGGATCTATAGGAGATATTCAAAGATTTATTTAATCACAAGGGTTTTCTTTGCATTTTAAAACTATTTCACTATTAAAGAGAAACATAATAGCATAACTTAGGTAATGGAAGCTAATAACATGGTGTTTACACATATGTATACCATATAAGTTCATTACTTACTCTACTTAAGCTGATATCATGATAAGTAACACTATCATTGGTTAGGGAAACACAGTAAGTATGAAAAGTGAAGTACAAGATAGGTACATAACTGCAATGAATAAGGGAAATACATGAGAGTAATACTAGTGCATAAATCCCAGTCCAATCAATCTATGTGTATAATGATTAGGGGAATACATTGGA
This sequence comes from Picea engelmannii, assembly GCA_009831015.1. Lineage (NCBI taxonomy): Eukaryota > Viridiplantae > Streptophyta > Pinopsida > Pinales > Pinaceae > Picea > Picea engelmannii. Next base: position 281,296 of record ML782022.1, read on the forward strand.
TAGAACACACTTGTATAAGCATGTGATAAGCGTAATCATAATTATTGCTTTGGTATCTATAACTCCATATTACTATTGCTTCTATTTCACAATATCAATGGAATTAGAGCTTACTAGTAATGAAATCGATCATGTTACATACAGGGAAATAGTTTTTCGTGGATATGGATTTACATGCTATGATTATCATATAAGGAATGGGATTAGTACAAGGTAGATAACATTGTAACTTACTTATGAATTCATAGTGTTTATGGAAGTTATGAAATGGTAAAAGATGATTAAAAAGGAAAAAAATTGTATTATTAAAGGCATGGATTTGTGCGTAGATCCGTTTACATGTATTATAAATGGCATTTAAATGAGAGTCTTTTCACCATAACATCAGAACTTGTGTATTATTCATGAATCACAATATTGATTTATTAGAACATCCCTTGTAATCAATTATTCCTACGACAATGGGAAATGTTCAAATCATACAAATTTCAAGTGTTAATCTCATGTTTAAACACATTAATCTTTGCTTAACCCTTGATCTCTTGGCAATTGATTATCAGATATCGCATATATGCTAGATAAATGGTACTTTTTTGACAAGAAAGCTCGATATCCGATATTAGATATTGGGTATCGGGTATTGCACAATCCTTAAGTAATAAGAACATTCACTATGATTCACCCGATATGCGATAAGTACAATTAAGACAGGTTGGCGTGATAACATATCGGGTATCGACTATTTTGTGTGATGAGAAACTTGAGGACGATGGCCCGATAAACAATATTTAAAGGTTTATTTAATCACAAGGGTTTTCTTTGCATTTTTAAACTATTTCACAATTATAGAGAAACATAATAGCATAACTTAGGTAATGGAAGCTAATAACATGGTGTTTATGTTAATGTTTAAGCCATTATTATAGATGTTTTCATTTCATTAGATAACAATAGCATAATCCAAGATCACTGAGAAATACACAATCACAAGAAACACAACATTTATCCTAGGAAACCCTCTAGGGGAAGAAAACTCAGCAAAACTTCCTTCATATAGATAGACAATACAATGCCAAGAGATCTCTATGCTAAAACAGAAAGTCCTCTCCCAAGATATGCGCCTTTCTCTCTGTCCTTTGCCGGTAACAGATCAAAACTTGTCTCTCAAACTGAGCAAGTGATTTATGTTCAATTGAGGCACTAGCCTCCTTTATTTATACAAGTCTGGCACGTGTGAAGTGTCTCTTCACTGGCAGGGCCGACTTCTCCAACTGGGTGGGTAAGCCCACCTTTATTATATTTCCGGGTCTCCTTATTAACTGATGGGGCCGACTTCTTATTCTGCCTATTATAATTGTCTGTTGACCAATCCGTAAAAGGGGATTTGGTCCTATTACAATAATCGACATGATCAATCCACAATGGGGATTGATCCTATGAATAATATATCAATAATAATAAGAATACTCTTTGCAGTCACAATATTTCAACACTCCCCCTTAACACGAAGGGTTTTCTTCAGCAACATCATGTGAGAGAAAGAGGACAACATCATCAACAACATCAAATGGGAGGACAACATCATCAATATCATCTTGGCTAGCATATCTATAAATCATCGAAAGTTTTCTTCATCAACAACATCATCATTCTCAAAGGAATGCCATCATCATCTGCATCAATATGTATAAGTATAAAAACTGATACATCATGATCATCACAGCACAAGGCTGCCTCATCATAATATAAGACTAGCTTTACGTCACAACTGTCAAGTTGGAAGCTCAGTACTTGTCTCATCTCATCGTCTTTCTTTACGTCACAACACTCAAGCTGGAAGCAAGATACTCGTCCTGCTTTATGTCACAACCATCAGGTTGGAAGCATGATACTAGACTGGATTTGCGTCACAGCTATCCAGCCAAAAGATCAGTGCTAGTCTCATCATATCATCTTGTTTTATGTCTGACAACTCGGTCAGAAGTAAGGAACATCTCATCTTGCTTTACGTCTAATACTGGGTCAGAAGCAAGGAACATCTCATCTTGCTTTACGTCTGACAACTCGGTCAGAAGCAAGGAACATCTCATCTTGCTTTACGTCTGACAAATCGGTCAGAAGCAAGGAATATCTCATCTTACTTTACGTCTGAAAACTCGGTCAGAAGCAAGGAACATCTCATCTTGCTTTACGTCTGAAAAATCGGTCAGAAGCAAAGAACATCTCATCTTGCTTTACGTCTGACAACTTGTTCAGAAGCAAGGAACATCTCATCTTGCTTTACGTCTGACAACTAGGTCAAAAGCAAGGAACACATCACATCTTGCTTTACGTCTGACAACTAGGTCAGAAGTAAGGAACACATCACATCTTGCTTTACGTTTGACAGCTAGGTCGGAAGCAAGGAACATCGTCACATTTTGCATTACGTCTGACAGCTAGGTCAAAAGCAAGGAACATCATCACATCTTGCTTTATGTCTGACAGCTAGGTCAGAAGCAAGGAACATCATCACATCTTGCTTTACGTCTGACAGCTAGGTCAGAAGCAAGGAACATCATCACATCTTGCTTTACGTCTGACAGTTAGGTCAGAAGCAAGGAACATCACATCTACTCCCCCTTTCGAGGAAGGTCCTTTCAGACTATGCCAAGCTTATCTCGGAAGTACTCAAACTTTACACGAGATAGAGGCTTGTTCAACACGTCAGCAACCTGTTCATCCGTGATAATGTACTGGAGCTTCAAGGCTCCTCTTTGTACCATGTCGCAGATGTAATGATAGCAGATCTCTATTTGCTTCGACCTGTCGTGGAATACAAGATTCTCTATCATCTTTATGCAGCTTTGGTTGTCACATAGAATCACGATTGCTCTCATCTCCAAATCAAATAGGCCGGTCGACAACTTTTGAAGCTATATAGCTTGGAAGATAGCAGAACATGCAACAATGTATTCTGCTTCCATTGTGTTGAGATAAATACTATATTTCTTCCTACTCTGCCACAAGATAATAGCTGATCCCAAACTGAAACAACATCCTGAAGTGCTTTTCCTATCAGAAACACTTCCTGCCCAATCTGCATCAGTATATCCACTCAATGTGAAATCATGATCTCCATCATAGCTGAGACCATAATCTATCTCACCTTTGAGGTACCTCATCACATGTTTTTCAGTCACTAGGTGAACACATCTAGGTTCTACCAGAAATTGACTCAAGGTGTTCATGACAAAACAAATGTCTAGTCTGGTGTTTGTCAGGTACATCAACGATCCAATAATCTAACTATACAGTGTGGCATGAATCAATTCTGACAACGTATCAACCAGTAGCTTCAACTTCACTTCCCTTGGTTAAGTAAGATCCTCTCGGGACTCTGCCATACCTCAAGACCTAAGAAGTAATGCATTAGGTCGAGGTATTTCATTTCAAATTCCGAGGCAAGTCTCTTTTTACATTCATCGATGAGGTTTTCTTCTCAAGTTAAGAATAAGTCATCCACATATAGCAGTAAGATTACTGGCTCATTATCCATAATTTTGAAGTAGATATTTGAGTCTGCTTTACTCTTGGTAAAGCCTAAGCTCGTCAAGAAACTGTCTATACGGCCATACCAAGCTCTAGGAGCTTGCTTCAATCCGTCTAAGGCTTTCTTCAATCTGCAGACATGAGACTTCTTGTCTTCAACCTCAAATCTTTGAGGTTTCTCTATATACACTTCCTCTTCGATGACACCGTTTAGGAAAGTTGTCATCACGTCCATCTGGTGTAGTTTCCACTTCATCTTAGCTGCAAGAGCTATGATGGTCCTGATTGAAGTGTATCTGGCCACAAGAGTGAATGTCTCTTCATAGTCAATGCCTTCCTTCTGGGAAAAGCCACGAGCGACAAATCTTGCTTTATACTTTTCAATACTTCCATCAACAACATGTTTTATTTTGAAGAGCCATATAGAGGATACCACATCTTTATTCTTCGGTCTAGGAACTATTTCCCATACTTCGTTCTTCATTATGGATTGGTATTCCTCTGTCATGGCATATGCCCATTCTTTCCTTTGAATGGCTTCTTCAAAATAGGTAGGCTCCTCTTCTAGGAGGTCACACATCAAAGCCGTATAACTGGAGAATGGCTTTGGTCTTTTCACCTGTCTCTTGGTTCCTTGGGGAACACTGTACTTCTCTCCATCTTGAATAAGCTCTCTAGCCCAAGTTGGCTTTCTTTTATGGAGGATCGTCATCTGAGGAGGTTCTTGTACTTCTACTATATCATGGTCTTCTAGAAGTTCCTCATCAGGGAAAGTTACGACTTCCCTCTTTGGTTCTGTAGCTTTGGGAACCTCCCTCATTGCAATATGGGGGACTATGGGTTCCTCTTCATATACCTCTTCAAGCTGGCATATTTAGATTTCTTGAGTGCTGCATCTTCATCAAAGGTCACATTCCTGCTGATCTCAATGTGATGTTGACCTAGTATATAGATCCTGAAGGCCTTGGATACCTCACAGTATCCCACAAATATTCCCTTCTTTCCTGAAGGGTCCAACTTGTTTCTCTTTTCTTTAGGTATATGAATAAACATTGGACAACCAAATATTTTAAGATGGCTTACCTCTAGCTTCTTTCTGGTGAACATCTCTTCCGGTGTCTTGAGCCCAAGTGCACTATGGGATAGTCAGTTCTGCACGTAAACAACTGCCATTGCTGCTTCTACCCATAAGCACATAGGAAGATCTTGATCATGGATCATAGTCTTCACAACTTCCAGTATTGTTCTGTTCTTATGTTCAACTAGACCGTTTTGTTGGGGATTATAGGGAGTAGTGAGTTCCCTCTTGATTCCACCATATTTGCAGAAGTTCACAAACTCTTTTGAGGTATATTTTCCTCCATTATCTGACCTGAGTATCTTGATCTTTCTTTCAGAAAGGTTCTCTATTAAGGATTTGAATTCCTTGAACTTACTGAACACTTCATCTTTAGTCTTCAAGAGATATATCCAGGTTTTACGAGAGTAATCATCAATGAATGATACATAGTATACATACCCGCTAATGGAGGATGATGGCATTGGGCCACACACATCTGAATGAATGAGTTCTAGAAATCCTTATGTCTTGATGTCCCGCTTCGTAAAAGGGTTCTTGATATTATTCCCTTGCGCACATCCATTGCATACACCTTTATGATCACTTTTGAGTTCTGGTAAACCTGTGACCGCCTTACATATGTATGGTAGCAACTTGTAGTTGATGTGGGCTAGTCTTCTATGCCAAAGTTCACATGAGTTTTCAATGGCATGGGTCATAGCAGCCTCTGAGTGACCCTTTAATTTATACAAGCCATTTTCTTCATTGCCAATGACGATTGCTTGATTTAAAGTTTCTCCCTTAGCCCACATAAGAACTTCTCCATCTATAAAGGCAACTCTGAAGCCTTTCTTTTCTAAAGCTGAAATGGAGAGTAGGTTCTTCTTCAAGCCTGGTACATATAATATGTCCTTCATTTTTAGTGAATTCCTTGAATTCAGTTTATGGTTTGATTCTCCCACTCCCTTGATGGGATACTGATAATCATCACCAAGTGTCACTTTCCGAGAGAACTTCTTCTCTGAGATACAAGAGAGAATATTTCTTTGTCCTGTCATGTGCTTGGATGCACCACTATCAATGAGCCAAGATTCCTCTCTAGGTGTTACAGATCCTGAGAGGGCTGAAATC
>ML782022.1:295628-314998 GCA_009831015.1 Picea engelmannii
TGAAAGGAGGTGTTGTTATGAATCATTTTTCTTCTTGAGGCCTATCTGTCTGTTGTTGATTCTGAAATTTGAATCTTCTTGGTGGAGGAGTGTCCCTGTAATCTTCTTATCCCCTTTGATTGTTTCTACATAAATTTTTGGATATGTTTCTTACTCTGTTGTTTTGGAGCTTGATCCCTTTTCTGTCTAATTGTATCCAAGTCCAGACTTGTCAAGATGAGAATTTTGACTACTGATAATGTCATCCAGAACTTTTGAGTTATTCTCATATTTTTCTTTTGAATATCCTTTCTTAGCGCAACAATCTCTACTTCCAAGTTTCCAATGATTCTGTCCTTTTCTTCTAGCTTTTCTTTGAGTGCTTCATCAATTCTTTTATATTCTTCTATTTGAACCTTCAATTTTTTGATCATTTGTTCTAGTTCTCGAGTATCATTTTTCTTGTTTAGTTCTTCTTGTAGTTTCTTGTTTTTCTTCTTTTCTCTTCTGATAATTTCTATGACACACATTAATTATTTTCGATAGTCAACTTCTGCTTCTTCAACTTCTTCATATTCTTCTTTGACTTCTTCATATTCTTATTCAGAGTCTTCTTTGTCAGAGTCTTTTACTGCCACGAATATAACTCGTCTTGTCTCACTATCACTGACTTCATCTTCATTTGATGATGATATGTCTTCTTTGGTGCATAAGCTTTTCTTGAAAACTTAGTTATTTTGCCTTTATATGTGTGTTTGCCTTTTGAGTAACCTTCATCATTTCTCTTTTTCTTATGAGAACATTTGTTAGAAAAATGATCAATACCATCACAATTAAAACAAATTAAAGGAAGCTTACGTCTATACCTACCGTCGGTTCCCTTGTTCAGTCTTTTGACGAAGTTGGCCACTTCTTCATCATCTTCCGAGACGTCACTGTTGCTGCTATATTCTTCTTGTTCCTTTTTATTTTGCTTTGATCTTTTGGATGCTTTGAAGGCTGCTTCTTTTGCATCTGGATTTTCCTGTTCAGTTCTCATTTCATATGTTGTGAAGATTCCATGCAGTTCGTCCATGCTTATTGAGTTTAGATCCGATATTTCTTCTAGTACTGATATCTTAGGGTTAAATCTCATAGGAAGAGATCTTAGTACCTTTTGAACAATTACAGATTCTTTGATTTATTCTCCCAATCCTATGATTGCATTCACTGTTTCATCGACTCATTAGAAGTAGGCTGCAATATTCTCATCTTCCTTCATTTTTAGTTGTTTGAACTAACCTCTGTAAGTTTGAAGCTTTGTTTCTTTGACTTTTGTGCAACTTTGGTGAATACCATATCACTGAGACCATTCAAAAGTGCATTTTTGTCTTTGGAATTATTCTCACCGAGTTTCAATGCTTTGTCATTTGTTGGTGGAATTGCTGGTGCTGTGTATCCATCTAGAATTGATTGCCAAACTTGAAATACCTATGCCTATATATATGTCTTCATAATTATGCTCCAAAAAGCATACTTATGCTCCAAAAATCATACTTATGTCCATCAAACTGTGGTATTCCATTTTTATACAAATTGGTACTCTCCATGATCTACCTTTCAACGGTTAAACTGATTTCTGAAGGAACCTGCTCTGATACCAATTGTTGGATTACTAAGAAGGGGGGTGAATCAATAATAACGTAATTATAATCCTTTTTCTTCAAATAATCCAAGTGTTATATCAATGTAGAATTATTATCCAATAATGAGAATTAAGAAATGAACAACCACACACATACACAGTACACCAGTGTTTTACGTGGAAACCCAAATTGGGAGAAAACCACATAATGTTTTTTCTTATATGTCTTGAAGAATTACATTCATTGGAAGCACCAACTTCCTTTGTTTTCCAGCTACAACTGGAAGGAGGCTCCAACCCCCTAGTTTCTCAGGCAACAACCTGAGGGAAGCTCCAACTCCCCAGTTCTCTGGCTACAACCAGAAGGAGGCTACAACCCCTTATGTTCTCCAGCTACAAACGAAAGGTGGCTACAACCACCTATCATTGCCCCGTCCAACCACTTTGAAGTAGAAGTAGATTGATGGAACCACTGACACACTATCACTGTGAGATATACCATTGTAAACTTGTACCAATAAACCTGAACCATGCATCAACCTGTACCTCAACCTGTAATCAACCTGTACCATAAACAAGTTCATCAACCATGCACCAACCTGTACCAAACAATCTGTAATCAACCTGTACCATAAAAAAGTGAAACCAACCATGCACTAAGTATGTAACAATCATGTGTCAACTACTCATCAACTATGACTCATCAATATGTACCAACATCATCAACTATACACCTCATGTATGTGCCAACTCATCAACTACTTGTCTCAACCATGTACCCAACTTGTACCTCAACCAAAATCCCTCATCAATTTCATAATCCAAATATGATTTATAACTCTATAATAGACCTGATGTATATGATCACATACCTTCAAACCTTCCTTAACTTTAAACAACAAGAGACTAGCATTTACATCAAACTTTTCTTTAGTCTCACATGACTAGTTCTGGATTAGTCAACAACCCTAACTTGAAATAATCATAACTTTGTACCTATAATGAATAAAGAACTAAAACTGATACAAAATGTTTTTTAGTGTGTTTTCTGCAATTCCTCCAGGTGTCACTACTTGGAACCTCTCAGAAAAGCAATTATAGCAAAAATGGCATACCTTGCTGAATTCTGGCTTATTCTAGAGAGTGACCTTGTAGAGCGTGCCTCGCACAGAATATTTGTTTAATAGATATGAAACTGTTACATGAAAAAATACAAACTATACTATGACCAACACATTTTTTCTTACTGAATTTGGATCTTTTATGAATAACTTATGTCATTTTTACCCGAAACACTTGTTTTTGACTAGTTTCAGGACTAGCCACAAACCCTATTTTCCACGGAGTCTAACTCCAAAAATAGAATGACCCACAAGATGAATTGTTTACCACAGATACTTGGATATGTTTCCTCAATGTCATATCAATTTCACGGTCTGAATCATTCTATAAAAAAAGTTATTTCGAAAATGGTGAGATGACCTGTAAATAACATACCTTATAAAGCATCATCAAAATAATTTATCCTTCCTTGAATTTTAGCCTTCTCTTCTTCACCTTCCCTCAGAAATTAGGGTTACATATCATTTGGTTACCTCAGACACCTATAGGTATTCAATATTCTCAAGTGTGATTTAAATTAGAGAGCCTAGTCTCTTATTTATACTCTCCAAGTAGCTTCCTTAAAAACATCTTCTAGTTCACTTTGCCCACTTTCCCTATTTTAGGGTTAACCCACTTCTAATTTCTCCATTAAATTTATTATTTAAATAATTGATTTTGTATTCACTTTGAATTATAGTGCACTCATCACTTTACTTTATTATTTACCTTTAAAAACTCTTAAACCACTTTGATTACTTTGACCTTTTGGGGCTTCTAGATGACATAAGAGGGTCCTCCAACTTCGTAAGGCCATAACTCTCAAACCGTGAGGAGTTATGTGACATTCAAAATACCACCAGAAATGGAATGACATGTACTATCCGTATAGAATAGTATTACCTAAAAATATATCAAAACTCATACCGTTATCCATCAAACAAACTTGGGTCCATTACCCAAACCTGGGTTCTCCAACTTCTCATGGCCATAACTCTCTAACCGTGAGGATTTATGTGACGTTCCACATACCACTGGAAATGGAATCACAAGACATATCCATCTAGGATAGTTTCACTGAAAAAATCACTGGCAATCATCTCATTATTCCACAAATAAGCATGGGTTCTCTAACCATACTTCTAGGATAAATCAATCTGCAAAGCGTCTTCCCATGAGGGATTTCACCATAAGGGGACCACTTTGAAGTTCATCCATTTCTACTTATTATAAACCATGACAAGAAAATAACGAGTCATATTTACATCAAACAATCTTGGGTCCATTACTCAACCTTTGTGCTACAAGGCTTTTTTCAAGGGTTGACATCAATGACAACCAACCATAATAAACAATCTTCCCCTTTGGCATTGATGGAAACACTCTGATGCAATACTAAAATCATATCACTCATGATCCCACTGGAACCATGTCTCTGTCCTCTGCATCTGATAAATATGCTCCCCCTGGAACCATGCCTCTGTCCTCTGCATCTAATAAATCTCTCCCCCTTTGTCATCAATGGAAAAGGTATCTTTCCATCTGGGGATGCTTCCTCTGATTGAACTGTCTTCTTATGGTGCTTCCTCATATACATCTAAGACATATAAGATAATCATTCATTTTGGAGTAGAAATAACTCCAAGTCTCTGGCGAAGATACTCAAAGGCTTGTCGTGGAAGTGGTTTTGTAAAGATGTGTGCCACTTATTCTTTTGTTCCCACATACTCAACTCTAATGTTTTTTTCTACAACTTGTTCCTGTAAAAAGTGATACTTGATTGGAATGTGCTTCATCTTGAAGTGCATCACTAGATTCTTTGAGATACTAATGGCACTTGTATTATCACAATAGATTGGAATGGGCTCATCATACTCAACGTGTATATCTATCAGAATTTGTTTCATCCAAAGAACCCGTGTACAACATGGTGTTGCAACAATGTACTCTGCGTCGACTGTAGATAAGGATATTGATGATTGTTTATTGCTTAGCCATGATACTAAACACTTACCCAAGTAGAATGTTGCTCCACTGGTGCTTCGTCGATCATCAATACAACCTGCCCAATCTGCATCTATGTAGGCAATAAGTGATAGATCCTTTCCTTTTGGATACCATAATCCAAACTCTTATGTTACTTTGAGATATCTGAAAATCCTCTTCACTGCTAATACATGTGATTCCTTTGGTGCTGCTTGAAATCATGCCACTTTTTCAACTACTTGCATTACATCTGGTCTGGATGTTGTTACATATAGTAGGCTGCCAATCATTGACCCGTATTGCCTCTCATCTGTAGACTTTGAATCATCATCTTTGCTCAACTTGCATCTGGTTTGCATGGGAGTGATAACTGGTTTGCAATCTTCCATACCGAACCTTTTTAACATTTCTCTGATATACTTGGTTTGAGAAATAAAAATTCCTTGGTTGTTTTGGCATATATGAAGTCCCGAAAAGAAGGATAGTTCTCAAAGTAACGAGTAAAATTTCTGGCTTAACCTGTCATCATCACTACCAAAAATAATATCATCAACATAAACTTCAATTAATAAAATATTACCTTGAGTTACCTTGATGTAGAGGTTGTTGTATGTACTTCCTTTTCTGAACTCTGCTTGTTGCAAATACTTATCCAGTCTAGAGTACCATGCTCTAGTAGCCTGTTTTAGACCATACAAGGCCTTCTTTAATTTACACACATAATCTCCGTTTTTCTGACAACTGAAATCCTTCTGGTTGTTCAATGTAGACTTCTTCTTCAAGTTCCCCATTCATAAAATCTGATTTTACGTCCATTTGATACATTTTAATATTTTTGGAGCATGCATAAGCTAAAAGAAAACAGATTGTTTCCATTCTAGAAACTGGGGCAAATGTCTCTTCAAAGTTGATTCCTTCAACGTGTGCATATCCTTTACATACCAATCTATCTTTGTTCCTTGTAACCTGTCCATTTTCATTCAATTTATTCCCGAAGACCCACTTTGTGCCGATCACATTCTTATTCTTTGGTATTGGAACCAGTTCCCAAGTGTCATTTTTCTCTATTTGATCCAATTCTTCATCCATGGCCTTATTCCAAGATTCATCCTTGTTGGCTTCTTCAAAACAGTTTGGTTCAATTGTAGATAAGAGTGTTAGGTGTGTTTTTTCTGGTGAACTGATTCTTCTTATAGTCTCAACTCCTGCATCTTTGTTTCCGATAATCTGATCTGAAGGATGATTCTTCTGTACTCATTTATTGGGTGTCTTTGGAGACACTTGTTGGACTTGCTCTTCTGCTTCTGTTGGATTCTCTTCATCTTCCTCTTCTACTTCTTTTTCATCTTCTGCTTCTTCTTCTAAGGGTTGTTTCATTGATTCATTTTCTTCCTTTGATTCTGGTCTGCCTATTTTATCAATTGTTACGTTGATACTTTCCACAAATTTGTTCAATCTTAGATTGTAACACTTGTATGATTTCATTGTACTTGAGTAGCCAATAAGTACTTCTTTGTCCACATGAGAGTCAAACTTTCCCATTCCGCCATCTTCTCTTTTGATATAGCATTTGCTTCCAAAAACTCTGAAGTGCTTTACATTTGTTGGTATTCCTTTCCATAGTTCGTAAGGAGTTTTGTCAGTGTTGTTTCTGAGCATTACTCTGTTTTGAATGTGAACTGTGGTATGCACTGCCCGTGTCCAAAAAATATTTGTCAATTTCGAATCCATTAACATTGTTCGATCCATTTCTTGTATTGTCACGTTCTTTCTTTCAACAACTCCATTCTGTTGAAGTGTCATAGCAACAGAGAATTGTCTTTTTATTCCATGATTGCTGCTGTAGTCCATAAATTCCTTTGAGGTGAACTCTCCTCCATTATCAGATCTCAAGCATTTGATTTTTGAATCCATTTCATTTTCAATGATTTCCTTGTAGATCTTGAAGTTTTCAAAAGCTTATGGACTACTGCAGCAATCATGGAATAAAAAGACAATGGAATAAAAAGCATTTGATTTTTGAATCCATTTCATTTTCAACGATTTCCTTGTAGATCTTGAAGTTTTCAAAAGATTTTGACTTATTCTTGAGAAAACAAACTGCAGTCATTCTTGTATAATCATAAACTAATGACATGAAGTGTTTCTCACCTTTTAAGCCCTTTATTTTAGTTGGTCCAACTAGACTAGTATGCACAATTTCTAGTGGTCTTGTCGTTGAATATTCCTTTGATTTAAACATGGTCTTTATTTGTTTTCCTTGTTGACAATGCTTGCATAAAGTGTTGGTTGGTTTCGTGATCTGGGGAATTTCTCTGACTTCTTCTCTTTTGTTGACTTTGACAAGGTTATCAAAATGTATGTGCCCAATTCTTTTGTGCCATAGTCAACTTTCATCTTCCTTTCCTAGACAACACTTTTCATTTCCAATTTCACTTAACACATATATGTTGCTTAAAGTTCTTGCAGCTGTAACAACCAATTTCCTTGAACCTTCTTTTCTTATCTCACACTTTTGTGAATCGAAAGTAACTTTATGACCTTGGTCACACATTTGAATCACACTTAGAAGATTATGTTTCATATCTTCTACTAGTAGAACATTTTTTGCCTTTTCATTCTTTTTCCCAATTCAGACTGTGCCTTTTCCAATGATTTTGGTTGAATCATCATTCCGAAGAAGACTGATCCATCTCTTTCCTTTTGTAATGTAAGAAACTTGTCTCTATCACCTGTCATGTGTTTTGAACATCCACTGTCAACATACCAACCACGTTTCTTTTGCTTAGCTGTTAGAACAATTGTGCATTCTTCATTACTATACTGATCTTTCTTTCTTATCCATGTCATTTTCTGAGGTTCATGTCTTTGACTGTTGTTATTCTGTTGAGGTTCTTTAGGAAGAACTGTCATTCTGCAATCTTTGGCCATGTTATCACTCCAAGAAACTCTCCTAGGCTGTAAGTCAGAGATGCTTGGTAACTTAATCTTTTGGTAACTGTTTTCTTGATAATAAGTGTGGGTTTGGATCAAGTCAGAGGACTGAATCATTTCTCACTCAAATCATGCATAAACACATTTAGATGGACAAGGATTTCAACCACAAATGTTCAGAGAGTTTACAAATAAAGGGATGTATGGAGAAATAACTATTATATCAACATAATCACATATAAAGCATATATGAATGGCCAGTTACAATAATCACAAGAATACTTGCAAAGTTTAACTTATGAATGAAATGATAAGATGACAGTTATCGGGCATAAACAAGCATAACAACATGAATATAATATCCATGTGCAAGTACATAATAGATAAGAAGATGAAATCTGAACAAGTTATGGCAAAAGAAGCTTGTATTACTCAATATGAAAATGAGAAGTTTGAGTACATAATATGAAAAAGTCTCCAAAGTCGAACCTTTAGTTCATATTCTACCTTTAGCTTTATAGCTTTACAATGCAGTTTGGAGATCCTGAAAACATGGATCAAATATGCTAAAGATAGAAAATCAAAATTTAGTTTGCAAAAGATGTGGAATGATCCCCAAAAATGAGGTCAATCCCAGATTTCATGGTCTTCATCTCTTGTTGAGTGATGGTGCAGTGCAGGATAGCCTTCCAAGGCTGAATGATAACTCTCCAAGAGATACAAATTAGAATATGTTGATGTGAGTAAGCATCCAGATTTTCTGCCTTTGTCAAAGATACCAAAAACCTTTGAAACACCTCCTCTTTCCATATTCTATCAGAAATAGCTATTGGATTTGTCTTGACAATTCATCAAATGTCCATTCGAAGAGGTTTCAAACCTTTCCAACTCAAAAAACTTCGATCTGTGCAAAAACTTGATCATTCTGGAAGTGACAGGCTTTCGGTGGTTAACCGAGAAAGCTTCCGAGTAGATTATCTACCAAAAGCCCTATTTTCGGTGGTTAATGAACAGTCGTCCTATTCGCCTAAACCACCGAAACTTTAGCTTTGAGGAAACTTCAAAATTGCAAAAATGCTTACCTTGGATCCCTTTTTGATGTTCAAGGTTTCTTGGATGAAGCAACCCTCATTCGTGTGGATCTGCGAATTTCTACTGGCTGTGTGGAAGGCTCTGGTGTGTCTACCATGGTTGTAGCTAAGTTAGCTAGAGTTTCCAATCCAGTTTGCTCATGTGTTGGTGATTGAAACTCTTTTAACTTCAACCTCATAATTCTAATCTGTCTATACAGCTTCATGTTCTCCCTGATCAATACCTTGTTCCTGTCTTTAATCTTGTCATGTTTTTCTTTGAGGGTTTGGTTTATTTTGAAAAGCTCCGCATTTCTGTCGGTTAGGTATGTATTATCTTTTTTAATCACCCTTTCCAGGACTTCCATTTCATAGACCTGTTGCAGGAGTTTGTTGATTTTCCATGATCTAGCTGTTTTAGGCTTACGTGAAGAGGCTTCTGCCACTGGTGGACTGTGTGCCTCTGGAGGAGTTGGTGAAGGTAAACTGGAACAATAATCTGTACCTTGTTCAACCTATACATTACCCTGTGTCTCTGCTAATTCTTGTTCTGGTTCTGAATCACTGTAGGGTAGGTTTAAAGGGTTATTTACTGTAGCAAGGTCCTTGGACTGCTCAACCTCAAACTGCAACTTTCTTTTGATTCGTTTCTTCTTGAAAGAGGATGATTCTATTAGATCTCTTGGTGGTGAGATACCCTTCCTTTTTCTATGGCTGCTTTTGGGAGTAATAGTCTTCTTAGTGGCAGCCTTTTTACCCTTCTCCTGCTGTTGACAATCAGTCTGGAATTCATTCCAGAAGAGGAAATAGTTCCAATCTACCTGCCTTTTCTTCAATGACTCTTTGACAATAAGAGTAATGATTCCTTGATGAGATAATCTGCTTTCCACCTTAGTGGGCTTGGCCTTGACCTATTTAGACATTTTCGTGAGGGCTTTGTGCAAGAAAAATGATAGATTGTTGGGTCTCTGCCTGTAAAGTGGTTTAAAAGATTAAAGTGATAGAACATCACTCTATTGTACCGCCCCTCACATGTTATGTAAAAAAATATTGATTTCAACAAGGACTGCCACTTTGGTTCCAAGTAAGACATTGGAATATCCTTTTTCCAGATCAAATCTTTGTGTACAGGCAGCAAGTATGACGTAAATTCGATGTTTGAAGTTATGGTAGACTTGAACCAACAGTCTCCTGACCTAGGTAAACCTGTATACTCAGCAATGGCAGCTTCATCAATGATAAACTCCTCCTTTCCTATTTTAGCAGACCTCCCATCATAGGAAATGGCAAAAGACTCGGCCACTTGTTGATGAAAGTTGGTTAATTTTTCACAATATGAAAATACCCCAGCCTGTTTGAAGAATTCTGCCACCTCCGAGTGAGCTTCTAGGTACCAAACCCCATCCACCTCAGACCTCAAAACTGGACCTGCTTTTGGCATTGGTCAATGTTGACTGAAAAAATCAACCTGGCTTAATTGGCTTGAGAGCGATCACTAGACTCTAATGGCGCTTTGACAATCACCATGGGAAACGGGACTAGGATGTCTGGAAACACGTTTGATTGATGAAATCGCGAACTCACGATTATCTCAGTAATCTGTAGAATTCAAATTGATAATGAATGAGGATTTAATGAGGGATTAATGGGATCATGATAGATGGTGTACTTGTGACTGGAAATGGAGGGAGGCTTCGTGACAACATGCATGAATTTCTGTATCACCGCCGTGTCTACATTTTGAAAGACAAATGCGGTTGAAAGGACAACAGGAACTCAAACTTTCGGATAGACACAATTAGAATGTGCATACCTTCCAACTTGACGAGATTTCGACGGTTACGTTTCCATCATTGCGCCAACTGACAGTTGGCTCGTGCGAAAGCAAGGGCTTTCCATTTTTACTGTTGAAATGTTTTCGATGGTTAACCACATTTTTTCTTTGTCTTCTTAACTACCGGGAACAAAGGCTTTCGGTGGTTAATGAGCGCGTTTCAGGCTCACCTAAACCACTGAAACCTGAGATTCTGACTTTTGCTTGACCAAACCAAATCCAAAATTTCTTTTGAGCTTATTTACAAAATACAGACTCTCTAACCTACTTAAAAAAAATTACGAATAAAATTTAGACCTCAATCTATCACCTCAAAAGTAAAATTTCCACCAATTTATTTGAGGAGATAACACTGGCTCCTATTGGGGATGAACATCTCCCTGTGAGGTTTCAAGAACCATAGAATCAATGCCTTTCCTGAAAAGAAAATTAAAAACTATCTGCTAGTGTTTCCATTGGGCATGGAGTTATTCTATAAAAATAAAAACTAAGACTAACATTACAATGTCTAGGCTTCACGGCCTTAGACAAAATAGAGTTTTAAAAATCGCCCATTTACCAGGCCACCGAACATTTCTTCACCTCCCAGATTCTGCAGCATGAAAGTGTTGTTATTCTGTACTTGGGTTATCATGAAAGGATCGGTCCACAAATAATCAAACTTTTTATGCTTGCCTTTATCCTGTCTAAGAGCATCCCATTTTAGAACCTAGTCACCAATCTGAAAATTGTCCACCTTCGCCTTTCTGTCAAAAGTATTTTTGATCTTCTTTTGATGAGCCTCTGATTTGTCCACTAACTGTTCGCAGGCTTGCTGCAGTTCCACCAAATCAAGCATTCTTCTTACCATATCATTTGACTCGGTTTGTTCTTCCTGAAAGAATCTAGCCACTGGTAAAACTAACTAAACAGGAAAAATAACATCAGTCCCATAGACCAATTTGAATGGAGAGGTTCCTATGGACTTTTTTATAGTTACTCTGTCTTCCCATAGAGCAAATTTCAGTTTATAATCCCAATTCTTTTTATTTTCCTCTAATAGTTTTCTGATGATTTTGATTAAGCTCTTATTGGATGATTCATCTAAGCCATTACCTTGAGGGTAGTAGGGGGTCGAATGTACCAACTGGATTCCCATTGATTTACACATGTCTACTAATGCCTTTGCTTTGAACATCGTTGCATTATCTGTTACCATCCTTTTGGGACAACCGAATCTGCTCAAAATATTTTCATAAAGAAACTTCATGACTACCTGGTGAGTAGCATTTCGGGTGGGAATCGCCTCTATCCATTTTGTAAAATAATCTGTGGCTACTAAGATCCACTTATGCTGACCACTAGACGAAGGATTTATCTCGCCTATAAAATCTAAACCCCACTGCTGAAAAGGGCCATTCACCACTATAGGTCTCAGGGGTAAAGATTTTAGCTGTTGTTTTCCCATAAATCTTTGACATTTGTCACAAGCTTTGACGAAGGCACACACATCTGAGAAAAGGAAAGGCCAATAGTATCCAGCCCTTAGGATTTTATGGACAGTGGTCTTCCAGTAATGATGACCTCCACAAACACTTGAATGAAACTGATGTGTAACTTCGACTGACTCTTCTTTGTCTAAACATCTGAGAAGCAAACCAGTAGGATCTTTCCAATATAACATATTATTGTAAATGCAGAATTTGATGGATATGATCTTAAGGGCTCGAGCTTGAGTCATACTGAGTTCACAAGGAACTTCTAGCTTTTGCAAAAAATGTATAATACCTGAGTACCATTCACAAGAAGATAAGTGCTCTGCCACTTGTTGATTGCTATGATGTCCATGTGCTTCCAACTCCGTCTGCAAATTCACTGAACTTTCTCCTATGAAATTTATGTCCAACAGCTCATGATTTTCCTCCATTAAGAGCTTAGCAAGGCCCTGGCCTTTCACCAATTTGGTGGGCTTTACTTCAATGTTGAACTCAATCAACTTTGCAATCCATCTAGCTCTCTTTCCGTCAATATCAGGCTGAGTCAAAACATATTTCATGGAGGGTGAAGGAACACATGCAACGACTTTTGAGTGGAGGATATAAATTCTGAAGGATTTTAAAGATTTTATGAGAGCATAGGCTTGTTTTTCAATAGGATCATACCTTAGTTCAGCGTCTCTGAGTGTTTTGCTGAAGAAAGCAACAGGGCGATCCAAATTGTCACCATCTTTCTGTAGCAGGACTGCTGCCACTGTGTCGTAAGAAGCAAAGGAAAAAACGTAGAAAATCTTATTGTAATATGGAATGATCAGAGTCGGGGATTCCATGATAGCTTGCTTGATATCTTGAAATGAATTCCTTGCGTTGTCTGTCCATTTTATCTCAAACCCCTTTTTCAACATACATGTTATGTGTTTTACTAACTCTGCAAAATTTGGCACAAATCTTCTAACAAAATTGATCTTACTGAGCAGCGATTGAATATCCTTTTTTGACCTTGGCAAGGACAACCTCTGAATTACTTCCACCTGAGCTGGATCAATCTTTACACCTTCTACTGAGACGATGTGGCCTAAGAGCTTACCTTTCCTGAGAGAAAGCTGGGACTTTTTGGGATTCAATGAGATTCTGAACTGCCTGCATTTCAAGAACACTCTTTTTAGATGCTTTAGATGCTCCTCATGACTGCTGGAATAAATTGTGATGTCATCAAGATATATGAGGACAAACTTGTCCTTTTCTTCCATGAAATCTATGTCCATGGCCCTTTGGAACGTAGCCCCGACATTCATTAATCCGAATGGCATCTTGGCATACATAAAGGTACCCCAAGGAGTAGTAAATGCAGTCTTCTCCTGGTCATCGGGATGGACAAAAATCTGATTATAGCTGGAAAAACCATCTAGGAAAGACATGACATTAGCCCCTGAAATCCTTTGCAGCAAATGTTCCATTTTAGGTAGGGGATATTTGTCTTTCTTAGAGAATCTGTTTAGGTTTCTAAAGTCCACACATAGTCTGACCTCACCATTTTTCTTTCTCACTATTACTAGATTTGCAATCCATTTGGAGTATCTCAAAGGGATTATGATCTTGGCATCGAGAAGCTTTTTAATTTCTCTTTCAATCACAGGCAGAAGAAGAGGACTGATAGGTCTGAGCTTTTGTTTGAAAGGGATGGTGTCTTTCTTAAGAGGGATCTTGTGTTGAATGATATCAGGATCATAAGTCTTTAGATCACTGTATTTCCAAGAAAAAACATCAGAAAATTCTTTCAAAACGCTGCAATATTCGGACTTCTGATCAGCAGTCAATTCATAAGATAGATTTATGAATTTAGGCTGGCTTTCACCCCCTATGTTGTGCTCGTGAACAACAAGATCTTTCTCCTTTTTATCTGGCTTATAGGGAACATCATTGTGATCGAAAAGCTTTTCGAGAGGTACCAAACCTCAGGGTATATAATTGTTAGGTAGCTGAACAATATCATGCTGACCCAATCTTTGTTTTAGCTTGGGCTTATGGGATTCCTCTACATTTAGATTCTCCTGGTCAACATGCATATCAGAAAATTCATCTACCACTTGAATAAATCTGTTAAGTTCATCATCATCCTAAAAAACTTTCCAGTATTTTATATTGTCGGGCAAAGATGGTCTATATTTTACTTGGATCTCATAACTGAGCCCGGGGGGCATGGGAGGAATAAACATGTTGGCTGAAACAACAAGGGAATCAACAAGTTGATTCATATCCCTGGGTATATAAGAAATCTCAAAAATGGAAAAAGAATCTCTTACTTTCCATACCTCATCCCTGTAGGTTTTCAATCTGGCATGCTTTGCTTGGAAGGTACTGTTTACCTATTGTGTGATGAGATCCGCATCTCCGAATACCTTTAAACATTTTATCCCCATCTCCTTAGCTGAATTTAATCCCAACAGCAAGGCCTCATACTCTGCTATGTTGTTAGTAGTTCTGAAATCGAGCTTAAAAGACAAAGATATACTCTCATTTGAAGGAGAAATCAAAACTACCCCTGCACCTGCTGAATCTTTAGTACTGGCACCATCAAAATACATGGTCCAGACTAAAACGTTCTTATCATCAGTTTGTTGTTCGATAGGCTTCACAAGCTACATAGGAGTTGATTGAGAATCATCTATTTGAAGAATGCACGAGCCAAAATCTGTATCCACAGCATAAATAGGATGATTTACAGATTTTTTTGCATCGCTCATGATGTAGGCAAGTTGATTCTCTCTGTAAAGTCTTTTTAGCTCTCCCCCAAATATCGGAATCGTAGCATATGAAAGATCCATCTGCAAGGTACCTCCTAACCTTTTTCCCCATGGACGAGACAAGAGGAGCCCAAATTTAGGTGGGATATCAGCAACGACCACATCCATTACCATGCTTCTCATTGGCAATTGGGCAAGGTTTATAACAAGGTATTTTATGAGGCCAAGGCATCTGACCTTCCTAGAATCAAAATAAAAGAGATCATGATATGGTTTGGTGACCTCAAGCCCAAGCTCATCCATCACTGCTTTGGGCATAAGATTATGTGACGCCCCAGAATCAAGCAAGCAATTGTGGAGGATCTTATCATGGACATTTAGGGATATATAGAATGGTGGACAAGAATCATCTTGATCTTCTATCATAGGCCCTATAGTTATTGTTGGCTTGTCATCTTGTAGGTTAACAAAATCAGCAGATGAAGAGGTCTTTGGCTCAAGGGACTTTAGGATGGTTGACTTAAAGATTTCGTTCTTCATGAGTTCGGTCAAAGGCATAGGTATCTTTACTTTCTGAATTTCTGATTTGAAATTAAAAGAGAAAGCTGATTTATCAGAAGATTTTACCTCGTTGGAAGGAGCTTTGAGACTGACTTGATCCTTGGCTAGGGGTTGTGTTTGTTTCTGCTGTTGTTTTGCAGGAGAGGAGGTCTGTTTAACATGAGCGATAGGCTGCTTAGCAGCAACTTCTTTGTTCTTCACAGGAGCAACAAGCAATGATTTTAGGACAACATTCTTGGATATTAAATTATAACCTTTCTAATCATCTGTCAAGAAGACAGATTCTTCGATACTTGCCTCATGAATTTTCTAGTCCATCAGGGCTTCTTCATAGTCTACTTGTGTCAAAAAGGAAGAATCATTTTCGTCACCAAAATGGTTTATTTCATCTGCTTCTTCGACTTCATCGTGAGATGGCTGTTGTTCTTCATCTAACATTGCATTTTGAAAAGGTGGTCTGATTCTCTGATCATCAGCTGCATTCCTGTCTCTTTGAAGGATCTGGACTTGTGGATTGTTCCTTCTGTAAGGGAAAGCATTTGGATTTCTCGGGGCAAAAGTATTTGTCTCTTTTGTTCTTGCTGGTTGCTGATTCTGGACCTTCAATTTTGACATTTCAGATGTCAAATTGTCCAACATCTTTGCCATCTTTTCCATTTTACTATTAGAAGAAGAAGAGGGCTTAACAACAGACTTCTTTCTCTCAAACTTTCCTTTGAGCTTCTGAGATGCTGTAATGTTTGATTCAACCTCGAGGGCGACATCTTGCATTAAAGCGAGTGTGGCTGATCTTCTTTCTCTGAGGATTAGACAAAAATCTGGATCAAAGGCAACAAAGAATGTGATTTTGGCTGATGCGTCACTTGGTTTGATATCTACAAGGATCTTGCCAAACATTCTATTAAACCTTTTGATGAAGTCTGAGACTAACTCTCCATCTTCTCTCTTTAAATTTCCAAACTCAGAAATGTAATATAACAGATCTCTTCTTTCTCCCCAGTGTTTTAAAAATACCTCATCTAATTGTTCAATACCTGTGATTGAATTTTCCGGTAGCTCTTTGAACCATTTCCGGGCTTGGCCATCGAAACTCTGAACAAAAACTCTAGTCCACACATCTTCTTCTGAAATGTTAATATTTTCATCATAAGCAGAAAAAGCTTCAATATGTTCTTCAACAGTATAATCCCCCGCTCTGGTAAACTTTGGCATATATTTATGATAATCTCCAGTTGGCATAGCAGGCAAAGGATTGGGAAATACAAGTGGAGCATACCTATTTTCCAAAATATGTTCCATCTTGGTTAAAGGGGCAGCCATGGCAGTCTTGGGGGTTGATACAAAAAAAGAATTTGTAGGAGATGAAGGTGGAGATGGGATTACTGAGTTAAAATAGAATGGTTGTCTCACTTCACCTTGAACAAAATTTTCAGGAATGGGTGAAAAATAAGAAGCTTTATAAAACTGACCGAGCAACAAGGCTAAAATTTCTTCTCCCTTAGAGGACAGATCATGTAAAATATCTTCAAGAACGGGTAGATTAGTATGTGTGTAGAGAACACCTTCTGTAGGTTTGGTGGGTGAGGAATTCAAAGAAGATGAAGAAGAGGTTTCCTTTTGCTGAGAGGACCCTGTAATTATCTTTTTAGGATGGGATGAAATATCAACCTCAAGAACAGAGTCAATAATATTAGAAGAAAGTGAAGGTTCCTCTACCTTCAATATTTGAGATAAATTTTCAATTTCCTGAGAACTATGAGTTTCAGCAACAGGGGATTCGACTAGAGGCCTTTTAGATATGAAAGAAGAAGTGTCGTTTTGAATACCTGAATTTAATGTCTTTGTAGATCCGGAAGCCTGTCTTTGCAAAGATTTACCCTTACTGATGATCTTCTTAGGGTCAGGAACTGGTGTTGTCAGTGGGCCTTCTTGGTTCGCCCTGGTGTGAGCTCTTTTTGGAGCCACTTCATTTCAATGGAGTCACCAGATAGATAATTACAACCCAAATGATGTCCAGACTTTGTCTATCATCAAATCTAAATCTATGTTGTCTCCCAAGGAAGCTGAGCTTCGATCTCCTCTCCCTGGCAACGACGCCAATTTGTTATCACTCCAGGAAACTCTCCTAGGCTGTAAGTCAGAGATGCCTGGTAACTTAATCTTTTGGTAACTATTTTCTTAATAATAAGTGTGGGTTTGGATCAAGCCGGAGGACTGAATCATTTCTCACTCAAATCATGCATAAACAGATTTAGATGGACAAGGCTTTCAACCACAAATGTTCAGAGAGTTTACAAATAAAGGGATGTATGACAAAAGAAGCTTGTATTACTCAATATGAAAATGATAAGTTTGAGTACATAATATGAAAAAAGTCTCCAAAGTCGAACCTTTAGTTCCTATTCTACCTTTAGCTTTATAGCTTTACAATGCAGTTTTGAAATCCTGAAAACATGGATCAAATATGCTAAAGATAGAAAATCAAAATTTAGTTTGCAAAAGATGCGGAATGATCCCCAAAAATGAGGTCAATCCCAGATTTCATGGTCTTCATCTCCCTTTGAGTGATAGTGCAGTGCAGAATATCCTTCCAAGGCTGAATGATAACTCTCCAAGAGATACAAATTCGAATATGTTGATGTGAGTAAGCGTCCTGATTTTTTGCCTTTGTCAAAGATACCAAAAACCTTTGAAACACCTCCTCTTTCCATAATCTATCAGAAATAGCTATTGGATCTATCTTGACAATTCATCAAATGTCCATTCGAAGAGGTTTCAAACCTTTCCAACTAAAAAAGATTCGATCTGTGAAAAAACTTGATCATTCTAGAAGTGACAGGCTTTCGGTGTTTAACCTAGAAAGCTTCTGAGCGGATTATCTACCAAAAGCCCTATTTTCAGTGGTTAATGAACAGTCGTCCTGTTTGCCTAAACCACCGAAACTTCAGCTTTGAGGAAACTTCAAAATTGCAAAAATGATTACCTTGGATCCCTTTTTGATGTTCAAGGTTCCTTGGATGAAGCAGCCCTCGTTTGTGTGGATCTACGAATTTCTAGTAGTTGTGTGGAAGGCTCTGGTGTGCCTACCATGGTTGTAGCTAAGTTAGCTAGAGTTTCCAATCCAGTTTGCTCCTGTGCTGGTGATTGAAACTCTTTTAACTTCAACCTCAGAATTCTAAGCTGTCTATACAACTTCATGTTCTCCCTGATCAATACTCTGTTCCTGTCTTAATCTTGTCATGTTTTTCTTTGAGGGTTTGGTTTATTTTGAAAACTTTGCATTTCTGTCGGTCAGGTCTGTATTAGATTTTTTAATCACCCTTTCCAGGACTTCCATTTCATAGACCTGTTGCAGGAGTTTGTTGATTTTCCGTGATCTAGCTGTTTTAGGCTTACTTGAAGAGGCTTCTGCCATTGGTGGACTGTGTGCCTCTAGAGGAGTTGGTGAAGGTAAATTGGAACAATAGTCTGTACCTTGTTCAGCCTGTACATTGCCCCGTGTCTCTGCTAATTCTTGTTCTGGTTCTGAATCATTGTAGGGTAGGTTTAAAGGGTTATTTTCTGTAGCAGGGTCCTTAGACTGCTCAACCTCAAACTACAACTTTCTTTTGATTATTTTCTTCTTGACAGAGGATGATTCTATCAGATCTCTTGGTTGTGAGATACCCTTCCTTTTTCTATGACTGCTTTTGGGAGTAATAGTCTTCTTAGTGGCAACCTTTTTACCCTTCTCCTGCTGTTGACAATCAGTCTGGAATTCATTCCAGGAGAGGAAATAGTTCCAATCTACCTACCTTTTCTTCAATGACTACTTGACAATAAGAGTAATGAGTCCTTGATGAAATAATCTGCTTGCCACCTTAGTGGGCTTGGCCTTGACCTGTTTAGACATTTTCGTGAGGGATTTGTGCAAGAAAAGTGGTAGATTGATTGGGTCTCTGCCTGTAAAGTGGTTTAAAAGCTTAAAGTGATAGAACATCACTCTATTGTACCGCCCCTCACATGTTATGTAAACAAATATTGCTTTCAACAAGGACTGCCACTTTGGTTCCAAGTAAGACA
>ML782022.1:321339-334929 GCA_009831015.1 Picea engelmannii
CATATCCAACCAAGAGGGTATGGCTTAGGATGTGGACTTGTTTCCAACTTAAGTTTCTTAACAGTCTCTTCTGAAATAAGATTTGCTTGTGACCCCAAATCAAACAACGTGTCTATCTTAGTATGTTTTGAAACAACCCTTATGTGAAAAAGTTCAATTCTCATTTTCTCTTGTTGAGTTACATCAACATTAGCATTACTCGAAGAGCTAGTGCTAGCAACATAATTATTACCTTGGTAACCCATGGCTACGATCTTCGTCTCATCACCAGAATCTGAACCCAAATCTTGTAAAACAGTCGCAATAGTCTTTGAATTCCCTTTACCGTTGTTGCCAAACTTTTTGGGTCTTTGTTCAGGATGAAGCTTCCAACAGTGGTCTTCATCATGGCCATCCTTTGAACAGTGTTTACATGTGAACTTTTCTCCTTCCTTCTTCACAACAACATTCTTCCTGCCATTGCCTTTGAATTTCTTCTTCCTTTTGTCTCCCTGGCTGTATGTCTTCTTGAAACCTTCATGAGTATCGTTCTTTCCCCTTGCTTCCAAATGAGTAGCATGTACACAAAATTCATCTAGATTCGTGGAATTAAACATAAGTATAGTATGCCTCAAATAACTATGCAAAGAACCAATATATTTGAGCAATGTTTCCTGTGAAGACAAATCAACTCCCAAAACCAAAGCTCTTCTCCTAAATTCTTGAGTAAAACTTTGTACATTTTGTCCTTTTGCTTGTCTAAAATTATGCCATTCCATGGTTGCCTTTTGTTTATACGCTAACGGATAAAATTGTTTTTTAATTGCTATTATGAAATCATTCCAAGAAAGCAAAATTTTTCCATTCTTTTTCATTTCTTCCNGTGTCTTAGATTCCCACCAAATAAGTGTTGAACCATCTAATCTTAAAGAAGCTAACTGAATTTTGATTTCATCATCTTGAATCTTTTGTATTCTATAATATACTTCAATTTGACGTATCCAGTTATCTAACTTTTCAGCGTTAACTTCTCCATTATAAAGTGGCAACTCAAATTTTATATCAAGATTTAATGAAGGAATTTGCGAAGGAGTTTTACCATGCCCATTGGGAAGATGTTTCGAACCGGTAGAAGAAAAAGAAGAAGAAGATGATGGAGGAGGAGAGGGTGGTGGAGAAGCACCATTCCCTCCATCTCTGCCTGGAGTCTTGTCACCAGCGCCTCCCTTATGCATTGAAGGGTTAGAGCCTTCACCCTGTGACATCATGTTCCGTTCCATCATGACCTTCATCATATCTCTCAACTATATGATAGTCTGCCTGAAGTCTTCTTCTTCATTCGGAACACGTTCATGATCTTCTGCATGAGCCATGCCTGGTGAATGTCTCTCTGCAACTTGCGGTGAATGAAACTGCTTCCTCCTTGTCAGATAAGAACTCGGCTCCACAAGTTGGCCTTCTCCTCTTGTGAGTTTCAACCTTGTGAGCATCAGAAACAAAACTTGCAAACAATCAAGTCTTCAAAACCAGTGCTCTGATACCAACTTGATCTAAAAATGAAGAAGACTTGAAAAACTTGAATAATTATTGGAAGTGAAATGTTATGTGTTTAAAGCAACAGGATCAATTTGCAACACATAAATTAAGGATTACTTATGCAAAATACACATATATAGTAGCATAAACATTGAACATAAACACATGTGCACACCAATTGATAAAGGAGTTCACCCCTCTTATGGGCTACATCTCCTGGTCCAGCTTCCAATGGATCATTATTATTAATTGCTCAAAAACATGTCTTACAATGCTCAAATTGACAAACCGACTACTCCAATGGCTTCCCAGCGTCCCAAAACCCCTGTCTGGGCTCTTTCGACACCTCAATCGGTCGAAAAATGAAGAAGTTAGGCCTCCTGGAAGTCTCCCTCTTCAAGCTTGCTATCTTTGGTTCTACAATTCGCACCCTCCTTGAACAAACCTGGCTCACACGCTCTTTTAAGCATAAAAACCCAACACCGGGTGCAACTGCGCCAACGGTGCAAACCGTAGGACGGTTAAGGCGCCTCCAGCCCCTAACCGCCTCGGCACCTGGGCATATGGCCATGTGACCTCGCGCTGGGCAAAAATGGTGGTTAAACCGTTTGAAAACCATGCAACATCAGCTTTGGGTCCTGCGCCAACATTTAACACACGGTTACATAGAACCACGGGTTGTGGTTTCAAACCCCACGCATACACATGATATATATATATAAAATCCAATGCATTGCAATACAATGCAATACAATGCAATTGCGCGTGCGCCAAACAGTCGGGCTATATGTTATATGTTGGGTCATATGTAATACAAAACGACCATGGGTCGGGGCTTAGCCCCGGCCCAACCCCCCGCCCGATATACAACACATCAAACATAAATAGAATGTTTCCCGTAATGATAACAAGGAACAAACGATGGTGTAATGGCTAGTGAAGTTTCGTGAAGGCGTTAGTGTGGGGGGAGGTCCGGGGGTCGAATCCCACAGGCTCCCAATACAATTTTATACAACCAAATAAACAATAATGAGGGGGACACGTGGCACCCAGGGATTGGGCCACCTGTCCTCATATTACTTGCCACCAACCAGACATGTGTCTCCACCTAATTCGCCAACAAACAAGCAATAAAAAACTGCCACGTCATCACCGTATGGCCTATACGGTCCTTCCACGTCACCGTACGGACTGTACGGACAGGTACAATCAGCATCCAAATTTTTTGCCTATTTAGCTTGGCGGACAAATTGCGATATCTCCTCCATACGGACTCCGTTTGAGAAAGTAAATATACCACCAGAATCAGGAAGACGAGACGGACGCAATGGCACCATTTTCATCGCATTCCAAGCACTTTGAAAATTGAGCAAAATTTGATCCCCTGATCACTATCACTGTGAGATATACCGCTGTAAACCTGAACCATGCATCAACCTGTACCTCAACCTGTAATCAACCTGTACCATAAACAAGTGCATCAACCATGCACCAACCTATACCAAACAATCTGTAATCAACTTGTACCATAAACAAGTGCAACCAACCATGTACCAGGTATGTACCAGTCATGTGTCAACTACTCATCAACTATGACTCATCAATATGTACCAACATCATCAACTATACACCTCATGTATGTGCCAACTCATCAACTACTTGTTTCAACCATATACCAAACTTGTACCTCAACCAAAATCCCTCATCAATTTCATCATCCAAATATGATTTATAACTCTATAATAGACCTGGTGTATATGATCACATACCTACAAACCTTCATTAAGTTTAAACAACAAGAGACTAGCATTTACATCAAACTTTTTTTTAGTCTCACATGACTAGTTTTGGATTAGTCAACAACCCTAACTTGAAATAATCATAACTTTGTACCTGTAATGAATAAAGATCTAAAACTGATAAACAATGTTCTTCAGTGTGTTTTATGCAATTTCTCTAGGTGTCACTACTTGGAATCTCTCAAAAAATTAGTTATAACAAAAATGGCATACCTTGTTGAATTCTGGTTTATTCTAGAGAGTGACCTTGTAGAGTGTTCCCCACACGAAATATTTGTTGAATAGATCTAAAATTGACACAAATCATACTAAAGATTGTACTCTAACCAACACATTTGGTCTTATTGAATTTGGATCTGTTATGAATAAGTTATGACGTTTTACTCGAAACACTTGTTTTTGAATAGTTTCAGGATTAGCCACAAACCCTATTTTCCACGGAGTGTAACTCCAAAAGTACAACGAACCACAAGCTGAATTTTTTTATCACAAATACTTGGATATGTTTCCTCAATGGCATAGAAATTTCATGTTCTGAATCATTCTAGAAAAAAAATTATTGCGAAAATGGTGAGATGACCTGTAAACAACATACCTTAAAAAACATCATCAAAAGAATTTATCCTTCCTTGAATTCCGACTTTTTGTTCTTCACCTTCCCTCATAAATTTGGATTAGATATCCTTTGGTTACCTTGGACACCTATAGGTATTCAATATGCTCAAGTGTTATTTAAATGAGAGAGCCTTGCCTCTTATTTATACTCTCCAAGTAGCTTCCTTAAAAACATCTTCTAGGTCACTTTGCCCACTTTTTTTATTTTAGGGGTAACCCACTTCTAATTTCTCCATTAAATTTATTATTTAAAAATTGATTTTGTATTGACTTTGAATTCTAGTGCACTCATCACTTTACTTTATTATTTACCTTTAAAAACTCTTAAACCACTTTGAATACTTTGACCTTTTGGGGCTTCTAGATGACATATGAGGGTCCTCCAACTTCGTAAGGCCATAACTCTCAAACCGTGAGAAATTATGTGATGTTCCACATAACACCAGAAATGGAATGACATGTAATATCCATATAGAATAGTCTTACCTAAAAATATATCAAAAATCATATCATTATCCATCAAACAAACTTGGGTCCATTACCCAAACCTAGGTTCTCCAACTTCTCATGGCCATAACTCTCTAACCGTGAGGAGTTATGTGACGTTCCACATACCACTGAAAATGGAATGACAAGAACTATCTATCTAGTTTAGTTTCATTGACAAATTCACAGGAGTTCATCTCATTATTCCACAAATAAGCATGGGTTCTCTAATCATACTTCTAGTATAACTCAATTCGCAAAGCATCTTTCCATGAGGGCTTTCACCATAAGGGGACCACTTTGGAGTTCATCCATTTCTACTTATTATCAACCATGCAAGACAATAACAAGTCATCTTTATATCAAACAATATTGGGTCCATTATCCAACCTTTATTGCTATGAGGCTTTCTTCAAGGGTTTACATCAATGACAACCAACCATAATCAACAATCTCCCTCTTTGGCATCGATGGCAACACTCTGATGCAAGACTGAAATCATATCACTCATGCTCCCTTTGGAACCATGCCTCTGTCCTGTGCATATGATAAATATTCTTCCCCTGGAACCACGCCTCTGTCCTCTGCATCTAATAAATCTCTCCCCCTTGATCATCAATGACAAAGGTATCTTTCCATCTAGGGCTGCTCCCCTTGATTGAACTGTCTTCTTATGGTGCTTCCTCGTGTACATATAAGACATATAAGATAAAAATTTAAAATCATTCATTTTGGAGTAGAAATAGCTCTGAGTCTCTGGTGAAGATACTCAAAGGCTTCCCATGGAAGTGGTTTTGTAAAGATGTCTGCCACTTGTTCTTTTTTTCCCACATACTCAACTCTGGTGTTATTTTTTGCAACCTATTCCCGTAAAAAATGATACTTGATTGAAATGTGCTTCGTCTTGGAGTGCATTACCGAATTCTTTGAGATACCGATGGCACTTGTATTATCACAATAGATTGGAATGGGCTCATCATACTCATCCTGTATATCTGTCAGAGTTTGTTTCATCTAAATAACCTGTGTACAACATGGTGTTGTTGCAATGTACTCTGCCTCGGCTGTAGATAATGATACTTATGATTGTTTCTTACTTAGCCATGATACTAAACACTCACCCAAGTAGAATTCTGCTCCACTGGTGTTTCGTCGATCATCAATACAACTTGTCCAATATGCATCTATGTAGGAAATAAGTGATAGATCCTTTCCTTTTGGATACCATAATCCAAACTCTTATGTTCCTTTGAGATATCTAAAAATCCTCTTCATTGCTAATACATGTGATTCATTTGGTGTTGCTTGAAATCGTGCCACCTGTCCAACTGCATGCATTACATATGGTCTGGATGTTGTCACATATAGTAGGTTTTCAATCATTGACCTATATTTCCTCTCATCTGTAGACTTCGAATCATGATCTTTTCTCAACTTGCAACTGGTTTGCATGGGAGTGATAACTAGTTTGCAATCTTCCATACTGAACCTTTTTAGCATTTCTCTGATATACTTGTTTTGAGAAATAAAAATTCCTTGGTTGCTTTGGCATATCTAAAGTTCTAGAAAGAAGGATAGTTCTCAAGTAACGACATTTCAAATTCATTTTGCATATCTTTTGCAAATTCCTGGCTTAACATGTCATAATCACTACCAAAAATAGTATCATCAACATAAACTTCAATTAATAAAATATTACCTTGACTTACCTTGATTTAGAGATTGTTTTATGCACTTCCTTTTAAGAACCCTTCTTGTTGCAGATACTTATCCAGTCTAAAGTACCATGCTCTAGTAGCCTGTTTTAATTCACACACATAATCTGTGTTTTCCAACAACTGAAATCCTTCTGGTTGTTCAATGTAGACTTCTTATTCAAGTTCCCCATTCAGAAAACTTGATTTTCCATCCATTTGATACAATTTAATATTTTTGGAGCATGCATAAGCTAAAAGCAAACGGATTGCTTCCATTCTGGCAACTGCGGAAAATGTCTCTTCAAAGTCGATTCCTTCAACATGTGCATATCCTTTACATACCAATCTATCTTTGTTCCTTGTAATGTGTCCATCTTCATTCAATTTATTCATGAAGACCCACTTAGTGCCGATCACATTCTTATTCTTTGGTCTTGGAACCAGTTCCCAAGTGTCATTTTTCTCTATTTGACCCAATTCTTCATCCATGACCTTATTCCAAGATTTATCATTGCTGGCTTCTTCAAAAGAATTTGGTTCAATTGTAGATAAGAGTGCTAGGTGTGTTTTTTCTGGTGAACAGATTCTTCTTCTAGTCTCAACTCTTGCATCTTTGTTTCTGATAATCTGATCTGAAGGATTATTCTTCTATACTCGTTTACTGAGTGTTTTTGGAGACACTTGCTGAACTTTCTCTTTTGCTTCTGTTGGGTTCTCTTCATCTTTCTCTTTACTTATTTTCCATCTTCTTCTTTTTCTTCTAAGGGTTGTTTCATTGATTCATTTTCTTCCTTTGATTATGTTCTGCTTGTTTCATCAATTGTTATGTTTATGCTTTCCACAACTTTGTTCAATCTTAGATTGCAACACTTGTATGATTTCATTGTACTTGAGTAACCAACAAGTACTCCTTTGTCCACATGAGAGTCAAACTTTCCCATTCCGCCATCTTCTCTTTTGATATAGGATTTGCTTCCAAAAAATCTGAAGTACTTTACATTTAGTGGTCTTCCTTTCCATAGTTCGTAAGGATTTTTGTCAGTGCTTTTTCTGAGCATTACTCTGTTTTGAATGTGAACTGTTGTATGCACTGCCTGTGTCCAAAAAATATCTGTCAATTTCGAATCCATTAACATTGTTCTATCCATTTCTTGTACTGTCGTGTTCTTTCTTTCAACAACTCCATTATGTTGAGGTGTCCTAGCAATGAAGAATTGCCCTTTTATTCCATGATTGTTGCAGTAGTCTATAAATTCCTTTGAGTTCAACTCTCCTCCATTATCAGATCTCAAGCATTTTATTTTTGAATCCATTTCATTTTCAACCATTTCCCTGTAGATTTTGAAGTTTTCAAAATATTTTGACTTGTTCTTGAGAAAACAAACTGTAGTTATTCTTGTATAATCATCAACTAATAACATGAAGTATTTCTCACCTTTTAAGGCCTTTGTTTTAGTTGGTCCAACTAGATTAGTATGCACAATTTCCAATGGTCTTGCCGTTGAATAGTTATTTGATTTAAACCCGATCTTTGTTTGCTTTCGTTGTTGACAATGCTTGCATAAAGTGTTGGTTGGTTTCGTGATCTGGAGCATTTCTCCGATTGCTTCTCTTTTGCTTATTTTACAAGGTTATCAAAATGTGTGTGCCCCATTTTTCTGTGCCATAGCCAAATTTCATCTTCCTTTCCTAGACAACACTTTTCATTTCCAATTTCACTTAACACATATATGTTGCTTGAAGTTATTCCAACTGTAGTGACCAATTTCCCTGAACCTTCTTTTCTTATCTCACACTTTTGTGAATAAAAAGTAACTTTATGACCTTGGTCACACATTTAACTCACATTTAGAAGACTATGTTTCATATCTTCTACTAGTAGAACATTTTTTGTCTTTTCATTCTTGTTCCCAATTCAGACCGTGCCTTTTTCCAATGATTTTGGCTGAATCATCATTTCCGAAGGAGACTGATCCATCTCTTTCGTTTCGTAATGTAAGAAACTTGTC
This sequence comes from Picea engelmannii, assembly GCA_009831015.1. Lineage (NCBI taxonomy): Eukaryota > Viridiplantae > Streptophyta > Pinopsida > Pinales > Pinaceae > Picea > Picea engelmannii. The sequence continues at coordinate 329,461 of ML782022.1, forward strand.
TCTATCACCTGTCATGTGTTTTGAACATCCACTGCCAACATACCAACCATGTTTCTTCTGCTTAGCTGTTAGAGCAATTGTTCATTCTTGATTGCTATATTGATCTTGTTTTCTTGTCCATGTTATTTTTTGAGGTTCTTGTCTGTGACTGTTATTATTCTGTTGAGGTTATTTAGGAAGGTCTATCATTCTGCAATCTTTGGCCACATGTCCAAAATTGTTATATTTGTAACATTCCACTTCAGTTCTCAAATATTCAAACCTATTGTAACTTCTTTGTGTTTCACTAGGTCTTCTTGAATAACCCCTTTGTGTATGATTCTGAAATTTGTTATTGTACCTGTTGTTAACTCTGCAATTGACAACTTTATGTCCAAAATTATTACATGCATAACATAAACCAAAAAATATAGTTTGATACCCGGGAGTTGAAGATCCTTTGAAAGGAGATGTTATTATGAATCAGTCTTCTTCTTGAGGCCAATCTGTCTATTGTTGATTCTAAAATCTGAATCTTCTTGGTGGAGAAGTGTCCCTGTAATCTTCCTTGTATATCTTCCTATCCCCTTTGATTGTTTCTGCATACATTTTTGGATATGTTTCTTGCTTTGTTGTTTTGGAGCTTGATCCCTTTTTTGTCTTATTGTATCCAAGTCCAGACTTGTCAAGATGAGATTTTTGACTACTGATAATGTCATCCAGAACTTTTGAGCTATTCTGCATATTTTTCTTTTGAATATCCTTTCTTAGTGCGACAATCTCTGCTTCAAAGTTTCCAATGATCCTATCCTTTTATTTTAGCTTTTATTTGAGTACTTCATCAATTCTTTTATCTTCTTCTATTTGAACCTTCAATTTTGTGATCATTTGTTCTAGTTCTCGAGTATCAATTTTTTTGTCTAGTTTTTCTTCTTTTCTCTTCTGACAACTTCTATGGCACACATTAATTCTTTTCGATATTCAATTTCAACTTCTTCATATTTTTCTTCGGCTTCTTCATATTCTTCTTCGGAGTCTTCTTTGTCAGAGTTTTTTACTGCCATGAATAGAACTCTTCTTGTCTCATTGTCACTAACTTCATCTTCTTCTGATGATGAGATGTCTTCTTTGGTGCAAAAGCTTTTCTTGAAAAATTTCTTTGTAGTTCTTTTGCCCTTATATGTCTGTTTGCCTTTTGAGTAAACTTCATCATTTATCTTTTTCTTATGAGGACATTTGTTAGTAAAATGACCAATACCATCACAATTAAAACAAATTAAAGGAAGCTTACCTCTATACCTACCGCCGATTCCCTTTTTCAGTCTTTTGACGAAGTTGGCCACTTCTTCATCATCTTCCAAGATGTCACTGTTGCTGCTATATTCTTCTTGTTCCTTTTTATTTTGCTTTGATCTTTTGGATGCTTTGAAGGCTGATTCTTTTACATCTAGATTTTCCTGTTCAGTTCTCATTTCATATGCTGTGAAGATTCCATGCAGTTCGTCCATGCTTATTGAGTTTAGATCCCATCTTTCTTCTAGTACTGATATCTTAGGGTTAAATCTCATAGGAAGAGATCTTAGTACCCTTTGAACAATTACAAATTTTTCATTTTCTTCTCCCAATTCTATGACTGCATTCACTATTTCATTGACTCGTAAGAAGCAGGCTGCAATATTCTCATCTTTATTCATTTTTAATTGTTCGAACTGACCTCTGTAAGTTTGAATCTTTGTTGCTTTGACTTTTGTATCTCCTTCATAAATATTTTGAATCTTGTCCCAAATCTCTTTAGTGGATTTACAATGTGCAATTTTGGTGAATACCGTATGACTAAGACCATTCAAAAGTGCATTTTTGGCTTTGGAATTATTCTCACTGAGTTTCACTACTTTTTCATTTGTTGGTTGAACTGCTAGTGTTGTGTATCCATCTACAATTGATTTCCAAACATGAAATCTCTGTGCCTGTATATATGTATTCATCCTTATGCTCCAAAAATCATACTTCTGTCCATCAAACTGTGGTATTCCATTATTATACAAGTTGGTACTCTCCATGATCTACCTTTCATTGGATTAACCGATTTCTGAAGGAACCTGCTCTGATAACAATTGTTGGATTACTGAGAGGGGGGGTGAATAAGTAATAGCGTAATTATAATCATTTTTCTTCAAATAATCCAACTGTTATATCAATGTAGAATTATTATCCAATAGTGAGGAATAATAAATGAAGAATCACACACATACACAGTACACCAACATTTTATGTGGAAACCCTAACCGGGAGAAAACCATGGAATGCTTTTTTTTTATATGTCTTGAAGAATTATATTCATTGGGAGCACCAACTTCCTTTGTTTTCCAGCTGCAACTGGAAGGAGGCTCCAACCCTCTAGTTTCTTAGGCTACAACCAGAGGGAAGCTCCAACTCCCAAATTCTCTGGATACAACCAGAAGGTGGCTACAACCCCCTATGTTCTCCGGCTACAACTGAAAGGTGGCGACAACCACGTGTCCTTGCCCTGTCCAACTACCCTGAAGTAGAAGTAGATTGATGAAACCACCGTCACACTATCATTGTGAGATATACCACTGTAAACCTGTACCAATAAACATGAACCATGCATCAACCATGCATCAGCCTGTAACTCAACCTGTAATCAACCTGTACCATAAACAAGTGCATCAACCATGCACCAACCTGTACCGAACAATCTGTAATCAACCTGTACCATAAACAAGTGAAACCAACCATGTACCAAGTATGTACCAATCATGTGTCAACTACTCATCAACATTGACTCATCAATATGTACCAACATCATCAACTATACACTTCATGTATGTGCCAACTCATCAACTACTTGTCTCAACCATGTACCCAACTTGTAACTCAACCAAAAGCCCTGGTCAATTTCATCATCCAAATATGATTTATAACTCTGTAATAGACCTGGTGTATATGATCACATACTTGCAAACCTTCCTTAACTTTAAACCACAAGAGACTAACATTAACATCAAACTTTTCTTTAGTCTCACATAACTAGTTTTGGATTAGTCAACAACCCTAACTTGAAATAATCATAACTTTGAACCTGTAATGAATAAAGATCTAAAAATGATACACATGTTATTTAGTGTGTTTTATGCAATTCCTGCAGGTGTCACTACTTGGAACCTCTCATAAAAGTAGTTCTAGCAAAAATGACATACATTGTTGAACTCTGGCTTATTTTAGAGAGTGACCTTGTAGAGCATGCCTTGCATGGAATATCCGTTGAATAGATCTAAAACTGTTACAAAAAATACTATAGACTGTACTCTAACCAACACATTTGGTCTTACTGAATTTGGATCCTTTATGAAGACGTTATGACGTTTTTACCCGAAACACTTGTTTTTGACTAGTTTCAGGACTAGCCACAAACCATATTTTCCACATAGTGTAGCTCCAAAAATACAACGAACCACAAGCTAATTTTTTTACCACAGATACATGGATATGTTTGTTTAATGAAATATCAGTTTCACAGTCCGAATCATTCTAGAAAAAAGTTATTGCAAAAATAGTGAGATGACCTGTAAATAACATACCTTAGAAAGCATCATCAAAAGAATTTATCCTTCCTTGAATTTCGTCCTTCTTTTCTTCACCTTCCATCAGAAATTTGGCGTAGGTATCCTTTGGTTACCTCAGACACCTATAGTTATTCAATATTTTCAAGTGTGATTTAAATGAGAGAGCCTTGCCTCTTATTTATACTCTCCAAGTAGCTTAAAAACATCTTCATGTCACTTTGCCCACTTTCCTTATTTTAGGGTTAATCCACTTCTAATTTCTCCATTAAATTTATTATTTAAATAATTGATTTTGTATTCACTTTCAATTCTAGTGCACTCATCACTTTACTTTATTATTTACCTTTAAAAACTCTTAAACCACTTTGACTACTTTGGTTTTTTGGGGCTTCTAGATGACATATGAGGGTCCTTAAACTTCGTAAGGCCATAACTCTCAAACCGTGAGGATTTATGTGACGTTCCAAATACCACCAGAAATTGAATGACATGTAGTATCCATATAGAATAGGATTACCTAAAAATATATCAAAACTCATACCGTTATCCATCAAACAAACTTGGGGCCATTACCCAAACCTGGGTTCTCCAACTTCTCATGGCCTTAACTCTCTAACTGTGAGGAGTTATGTGACATTCCACATACCACCGGAAATGGCATGACAACAACTATGCATCTAGGATAGTTTAATTGATAAATTCATTGGCATTCATCTCATTATTCCACAAATAAGCATGGGTTCTCTAACCATACTTCTAGGATAACTCAATCTGCAAAGCGTCTTCTCGTGAGGGCTTTCACCTTTGTGCTATGGGGATTTCTTCAAGGGTTGACATCAATGAAAACCAACCATAATCAACAATATCCCCCTTTGGCATTGATGGCAACACTCTGATGCAATACTGAAATCATATCACTCATGCTCCCCCTGGAACCATGCCTTTGTCCTCTACATCTGATAAATATGCTCCCTCTAGAACCATGCATTTTTCCTCTGCATATGATAAACATCTCTCCCTTTGTCATCAATGGAAAATGTATCTTTCCATCTGGGGTTGCTCCCCCTGACTGAACTGTCTTCTTATGGTGATCTCTCGTGTACATCTAAGACATATAAGATAAGCATTCAAAAGCATTCATTTTGGAGTAGAAATAACTTCGTGTCTCTGGCGAAGATACTCAAACGCTTCCAGTGGAAGTGGTTTTGTAAATATGTCTGCCACTTGTTCTTTTGTGCCCACATACTCAACTCTGATGTTCTTTTTTGCAACCTGTTCCCGTAAAAAGTGATACTTGATTGGAATGTGCTTCGTCTTGTAATGCATCACCGGATTCTTTGAGATACTAATGGTGCTTGTATTATTACAATATATTAGAATGGGATCATCATAATCAACCTGTATATCTGTCAGAGTTTGTTTCATCCAAAGAACTTGTGAACAACATGATGTTGTTGCAATGTACTCTGCCTCGGTTGTAGATAAGGATACTGATGATTGTTTATTGCTTAGCCATGATACTAAACACTCATCCAAGTAGAATGTTGCTCCACTGGTGCTTCGTCGATCATTAATACAACCTGCCCAATCTGCATCTGTGTAGGAAATAAGTAATAGATCCTTTCCTTTTGGATACCATAATCCAAACTCTTCTCTTCCTTTGAGATATCTGAAAATTCTCTTCACTGCTAATACATGTGATTTCTTTGGTGCTGCTTGAAATCGTGTCATCTGTCCAACTACCTGCATTACATCTGGTCTGGATGCTATCACATATAGTAGGTTTCCAATCATTGACCTGTATTGCCTATGATATGTAGACTTCGAATCATCATCTTTTCTCAACTTGCAACTGGTTTGCATGGGAGTGATAACTGGTTTGCAATCTTCCATACCAAACCTT
>ML782022.1:347237-357531 GCA_009831015.1 Picea engelmannii
CATCTGTGTTCCAGCATCTGTGTTTCAGCATCCGTGTTCCAGCATCTCTTGTGCGTGCTCCTTAACCAACCAATTGCCATCAATGACAACCTTGACCGTCTGTGTCATCTCTGCTATAGCCATATTTCCAACAGAATATTCCTTTGATTTAAACCGAGTATTTGTTTTCTTTCCTTGTTGACAATGTTTGCATAAAGTGTTGGTTGATTTCATGATCTGGGGCATTTCTCTGATTGCTTCTCTTTTGCTAACTTTGACAAGGTTATCAAAATGTATGTGCCCCATTCTTCTGTGCCATAGCCAACTTTCATATTCCTTTCCTAAACAACACTTTTTATTTCCAATTTCACTTAACACATATATGTTGTTTGAAGTTCTTGCAGTTGTAGCGACCAATATCCTTGAACCTTCTTTTCTTATCTCACACTTTTGTGAATCGAAAGTAACTTTATGACCTTGGTCACACATTTGACTCACACTTAGAAGAATATGTTTCATATCTTCTACTAGTAGAACATTTTCTGCCTTTTCATTCTTGTTATCAATTCAGACTGTGCATTTTCCAATGATTTTGGTTGAATCATCATTTCCGAAGGAGACTGATCCATCTCTTTCCTTTCATAATGTAAGAAACTTGTCTCTATCACCTGTCATGTGTTTTGAACATCCACTGTCAACATACCAACCATGTTTCTTCTGCTTGGTTGTTAGAGAAATTGTGCATTTCTTCATTTCTATATTGATCTTGCTTTCTTATCCATGTCATTTTCTGAGGTTCCTCTCTTTGACTATTGTTATTCTATTGAGGTTCTTTAGGAAGCATTGGCATTCTGCAATATTTGACCACGTGTCCAAAATTGTTACATTTGTAACATTCCACTTCAGTTCTCAAATATTCAAACATGTTGTAACTTCTTCTCTGTGTTTCACTAGGTCTTCTTGAATAACCCATTGTGTATGACTCTCAAAGTTGTTATTGTTCCTGTTGTTAGCTCTACAATTCACACCTTTATGTCCAAAATTATTACATGCATAAAATAAACCAAAAAATATAGTTTGATACCAGGGAGTTGAAGATTTTCTGAAATGAGGTGTTGTTATGACACCTTATTCTTGAGGCCTGTCTGTCTATTGTTGATTCTGAAATCTGAATCTTCTTGGTGGAGGAGTGTCCCGTAATCTTCCTTGTATATCTTCCTATCCCCTTTGATTGTTTCTGCATAAAATTTTTGAATATGTTTCTTGCTTTGTTGTTTTGGAGCTTGATCCCTTTTTTGTTTGATTGTATCCAAGTCCGGACTTGTCAAGATGAGAATTTTGGCTACTAATAATGTCATCGAGAACTTTTGAGCTATTCTTCATATTTTTCTTTTCAATATCCTTTCTTAGTGCGACAATCTCTACTTCCAAGTTTCCAATGATCATGTCCTTTTCTTCTAGCTTTTCTTTGAGTGCTTCATCAATTCTTTTATCTTCTTCTATTTGAACCTTCAATTTTGTGATCATTTGTTCTAGTTCTCGAGTATCATTTTTCTTGTCTAGTTCTGCTTGTAGTTTGTTGTTTTTCTTCTTTTCTCTTCTGATAACTTCTATGGAACATATTATTTCTTCTTGATAGTCAACTTTCGCTTCTTCAATTTCTTCTTCAACTTTTTCATATTCTTCTTCAGCTTCTTCATATTCTTATTCAGAGTCTTCTTTGTTAGAGTCTTTTACTGCCATGAATAGAACTCTTGTTGTCTCACTGTCACTGACTTCATCTTCATCTGATGATGAGATGTCTTCTTTGGTGCATAAGTTTTTCTTGAAAACTTTCTTTGTAGTTTTTTTTCCTTTATATGTGTGTTTGCCTTTTGAGTAACCTTCATCATTTCTCTTTTTCGTATGAGGACATTTCTTAGCAAAATGACCAATACCATCACAATTAAAACAAATTAAAGGAAGCTTACCTCTATACCTACCGTCGGTTCCCTTGTTCAGTATTTTGACGAAGTTGGCCACTTCTTCATCATCTTCTGAGGCATCGTTGCTGCTGCTATATTCTTCTTGTTCCTTTTTATTTTGCTTTGATCTTTTGGATGCTTTGAAGGCTGCTTATTTTACATTTGGATTTTCCTGTTTAGTTCTCATTTCATATGCTGTGAATATTCCATGTAGTTTGTCCATGCTTATTGAGTTTAGATCCGATCTTTCTTCTAGTGATGATATCTTAGGGTTAAATCTCATAGGAAGAGATCTTAGTACATTTTGAACAATTAGAGATTCTTCGATTTCTTCTCCCAATCCTATGATTGCATGCATTGTTTCATCGAATCGTAATAAGTAGGCTACAATATTCTCATCTTCCTTCATTTTTAATTGTTCGAACTGACCTCTATAAGTTTGAAGCTTTGTTGCTTTGACTGTTGTATCTCCTTCATAAATATTTCGAAGCTTGTCCAAAATCTCTTTAATGGATTTACATTGTGAAACTTTGGTGAATACTGTATCACTGAGACCAGTCAAAAGTGAATTTTTGGCTTTGGAATTATTCTCACTGAGTTTCACTGCTTTGTCATTTGTTGGTGGAACTGCTGGTGCTTTGTATCCATCTACAATTGATTGCCAAACTTTAAATCCCTGTGCATGTATGTATGTCTTCATCCTTATGCTCCAAAAAACATACTTCTATCTATCAAACTGTGGTATTCCATTTTTATACAAGTTGGTACTCTCCATGATCTACCTTTTAGTGTTTAAACTGATTTCTGAAGGAACCTGCTCTGATACCAATTGTTGGATTACTGAGAGGGGGGGTGAATCAATAATAGTGTAATTATAATCATTTTTCTTCAAATAATCAAAGTGTTATATCAATTTAGAATTATTATCCAATAATGAGCAATAAGAAATGAATAATCACACACATACACAGTACACCAGTGTTTTACATGGAAACCCAAATCGGGAGAAAACCACAAAATGTTTTTTTTTATATGTCTTGAAGAATTACATTCATTGGAAGCACCGACTTCCTTTGTTTTCCACTTGCAACTGGAAGGAGGTTACAACCTGAGGGAAATTCCAACTCCCCAATTCTCTGGCTACAACCAGAAGGAGGCTACAACCCCCTATGTTATCCGACTACAACCGGAAGGTGGCTACAACCACCTGTCCTTGCCCCGTCCAACAGCCCTGAAGTAGAAGTAGAATGATGGAACCAATGTCACACTGTCACTGTGAGATATATCGCTGTAAACCTATACCAATAAACTTGATCCATGCATCAACCATGCATCAACATGTATCTCAACCTGTACCATAAACAAGTGCATTAACCATGCACCAACCTGTACCAAACAATATGCAATCAACTTGTACCATAAACAAGTGAAACCCACCATGTACCAAGTATGTACCAATCATGTGTCAACTACTCATCAACTATGACTCATCAATATGTACCAACATCATCAACTATACACCTCATGTATGTGCCAACTCATCAACTACTTGTCTCAACCATGTACCAAACTGGTACCTCAACCAAAATCCCTCAACAATTTCATCATTCAAATATGATTTATAAATCTGTAATAGACTTGGTTTATATGATCACATACCTGCAAACCTTTTTTAACTTTAAACAACAAGATACTAGCATTTACATCAAACTTTTCTTTAGTCTCAGATGGCTAGTTTTGGATCCTAACTTGAAATAATCATAACTTTGTACATGTAATGAATAAAGATCTGAAACTGATACACAATGTTCTTCAGTGTGTTTTATACAATTCCTGCAGGTGTCACTACTTGGAACCTCTCAAAAAAGTATTTATAACAAAAATGACATACCTTGTTGAATTTTGGCTTATTCTAAAGATCAACCTTGTAGAGAGTGCCCCACACATCATATTTGTTGAATAGATCTTCAACTGTTACACAGAATACTACAGTCTCTATTCTAACCAACACATTTGGTCTTACTGAATTTGGATCTATTATGAAGAAGTTATGACGTTTTTACTCGAAACACCTGTTTTTGACTAATTTCAGGACTAGCTACAAACCCTATTTTCCAGGGAGTGTAACTCCAAAAATACAATGACCCACATGCTGAATTTTTTACAATAGATACTTGGATATGTTTCCTCAATGGAATAGCAATTTTACGGTCAGAATCATTCTAGAAAATAATTTATTGTGAAAATGGTGAGATGACCTGTAAATAACATACCTTAGAAAACATCATCAAACGAATTTATCCTTCTTTGAATTACAGCCTTCTTTTCTTCACCTTCCCTCAGAAATTTGGCTTAGATATCATTTGGTTACCTCAAACACCTATAGGTATTCAATATGCTCAAGTGTGATTTAAATGAGAGAGCCTTGCCTCTTATTTATACTCTCCAAGTAGATTCCTTAAAAACATCTTCTAGGTCACTTTGCCCACTTTTATTATTTTAGGGTTAAACCACTTCTAATTTCTCCATTAAATTTATTATTTAAATAATTGATTTTGTATTCACTTTGAATTATAGTGCACTCATCACTTTACTTTATAATTTACCTTTAAAAACTCTTAAACCACTTTGACTACTTTGACCTTTTGGGGCTTCTAGATGAGATATGAGGGTCCTCTAATTTCGTAAGGCCATAACTCTCATGTGAAGTTCCACATACCACTAGAAATGGAATGACATGTACTATCCATATAGAATAGTATTACCTAAAAATATATTAAAACTCATACCGTTATCCATCAAACAAACTTGGGTCTATTACCCAAACCTGGGTTCTCCAACTTCTCATGGCCATAACTCTCTAACCGTGAGGAGTTATTTAACGTTCCACATACCACCGGAAATTGCATGACAAGAACTATCCATCTAGGATATTTCACTGACAAATTCACTGGCGTTCATCTCATTATTCCATAAATAAGCATGGGTTCTCTAACCATACTTTGAGGATAATTCAATCCGCAAAGCATCTTCCCGTGAGGGCTTTCACTATAAGGGGACCACTTTGGAGTTCATCCATTTCTTCTTATTATCAACCATGACAAGACAATAACGAGTCATCTTTACATCAAACAATCTTGGGCCCATTACCCAACCTTTTTGCTATGGGGTTTTCTTCAAGGGTTGACATCAATGACAACATAGCATAATCAACAAAGGAGAGCCCACCTGCTTATCCCAATCCTCTACGGTGTTATCATTTAAGTATTTTCCATTGGTATACATCTCATCCTTGCTTTTTTTTTTTTTATGTCACTTTTCATGCCCATAGTTGTTATATTTGTGCTTTCTTTTGTTTGTTTATCATGCATGGATTATTTATGAATTTGGTTTCATTTTAACATTCTAATTGTGGTGTTACATCTGCCTAGTTAACACTTAATTATCTCTTTTTGCTCACCCAGGTGACGAAAGAGACAAAATAGATTGATGACTCCACCAATTTTCTAAGTCAAAATTATTCTCCCTTAGCCTTGTGGAGCCTCTTCTCTTATTGTTATTGTTTTGTAGGTTGCAAAACTAGACTAATCACAGATTTAAACCAAGCTTTCAGACCCCCATCACCGTGGGAACTTGTGCGGAATTTTTTCATCCCTGGTGCCACACTATGTATGAATTTTAAAAGAAAAGACATGCAAAGTCGTCCAAGTCTCTCCTATAACGATGTTTTATGCTTGTGCAATATGTTCCCATCATCGCACCTTTCATCACAGTGACTTGCGCAAATCCTCTTTCTCCCTAGGTCACTGATGTTTTTCACTTCGGCCTACCAATAGGGGTTAAGAGTTAAATTAATTTCACTTTGTAAACAACAAAAAAAAAATTAAGTTCATTCTTGTGTAGAGGATAGCTAACTTAGATTGGTATAGAACATAAAAATAACCAATTTTTCTTTTTCCTTGCCACGTGGATGGCCTCCTAAGCATATGAACTTTGTTAGTTTAAATTTTTGCTTACATCAATTATTTTTGGGACTAGGAGCTTCTCTTTTATACCTTGAGTATGCTCTCCACCTCACACTGTCTCAAGTGATCTTGGTAGATCATAAAAATGTTTATAGGATTTCTCCATCTCCCTTGTTTATTTCAAAACACATAGGAATTAAAACCAAAAGTTTGAAAGTAATCACCCATACATGTGCACATACTCATTGTTTATTTGCAAAGTAACAACACTAGGGAGTTTAAAGTATTGAAAGGACCACAATTGTCCTCATCTTTTCACAATCTAGGAGAGTTTTGATTTTTTCAAAAAACACTTAGGGAGTTAAAGGTTGTGAAAGGACCTCATATGTCCATATCTTGACAATCTAGGGCTAGCTTTGATTTCAAGTCATTTACAATTTCACAAGGTTGCAAATCACACCTAGTGTTTAATTAGGATATTGTAAGGGCCCCACGAAGCCTGCGTGCTACAATTTCACACATTGGCATTTGCACAATCACACTTGCACACCATTGCACTCACACACCTTAAGGTATCCAAAGTTCACCTTTGTCAAGTATGCTCTTCTCCTTGAGCCCAAAAGCGATCTAGGAGAGTCAGAATGACCAAGGAGTCCTAAAAGATTCTTCATTCACACCCTTAAGAAAAAATATTGGTCCATGACCCCAATTCCAAACTTTTAAAAACACAACTCTAACATAACCTACTAAAACCCCCCCTTGCGAGGTCACAAAACAAAATTTTAGTTTAGGTTAGGATTTCGGGGGTAGGCATCAAAATAATCCCATGTTATCACTTTTCATTGGAAACATAGCAGTTGGTTATTTAGGGTACTTGAATTTTTCATTTCAAGTGTGCTACACCAAGGTAGAGAGATACCCATGAAGGGGAAAAAGCTTAGGTCCAATTGTTCATGTGAGCCTTCTTGAGCCATCCAACTCTTGTGACGTTTTCCAACCCATGAGCGCTTTTTGAGGCTGATAGTCCCATGCCAACACTTGAAGGAGGTAACCTAGTGGCCAAAAAACTAGAAATTCTACAGAGGTGGCAATTATGGGTTGCAACTACACCTAGGTTATATTTTGAACGACTATAGGGAAATGTCACCAATTCCTTAGATATATGCACCTTTTACCCCTCATTATAACCAATCTTTCACACCTTCAGTATGTTGATGTTTTAGTAGCCGCGAGAGGTATTTTCCTCCTAGACAAATTTTCTTAGAGAAGAAGAAGATTCCAAGAAGTCAAAGGAAAACCATTGAACAGTTGAAGAATGTTAAAAATAATTAAAAAGTACCTAGGCAAGTGTTTCTCATCACCTAGGCACCTAAGGGGTGAGAAAATTCCTAATGTGGACCCTAGTCATTTAATTTGTGAGAGACAAATTAAAAGGTGACTTTTTGAGACTTGTTGGCCCTTGACCAAGTTTTGAGAATTCTTGGTCATGTTTGACCTAATTTTGGGACTTTGACAGGCTGTTGAAGGTGGAGCGCAAGACGAAGCGGAGATCACGAGATCTTGGCCCCTTTTAGGGCCCTTTTTGGGATTCGATATAATGTAATGGGTATGGGATGATGGCCCATGGGTTTACCCATGATGTATAAATAAGTAGCTAAGCGATGTAAGAGAAGAGAGAGACCTAGTAGGCTGGTGTGCTAAGTGCTAGAGTTTGATCTATGTGATCAAGAGTTGTAAGAGCTTGTGCATATTGTGTGAGGCTTGCAAGGCTAGTGCAAGTAACTGTAAGAGATTGTGTGAAGTCTTGGTGATGTACCCTAGCTAGAAGAAGGAGGATCTGGCGGAGTCTGCTCAGATCTCCTGTCTTCTGCGGAGTAGAACTTGGATGCTATGTGCCTGTAAGAATCTTGACCAAAGATAATAAAGAAGAGAAGAGTTGGTGGGGGTGAGCTACGTAAATGTTGTGTTGCTATGCTTTGTGTGATGTGTTGATGTGTTGATGTGTTTACTTGCTTAGTGCTTTAATATAGATGAATGATAGATATATTTGTTGATGCTTAGTGCTTAATAATATGGATGGATGTTAGATCTGACTTATGTACACATGCTTAATGCTTAAATACCTTAGATTTGAATGAATTTTTTGATACTTTGTAATTAGGGTTTAATTGTGCTGTAACTAAGAGTGGATATTGATGAATGTTAACTATTGAGTGCTCTATTAAGTGTTAGAATCATAGATCCGTGTCTAAGATAAGAGTGAAAACATCTGAGTCCTGCAACCACCCATGCTTCTACCTCGAGTGAGACTTCATTTACTTCACAGGTGTTGCCTATAGAGCTGGTAGTTAGGATTTTGTTGGTGCACTATTGTAGCGTTGAACCATAGGTCTTCCCCTGTGCCAAAAAATAGTTCCGTTGTTGGGACTTGAAACTGTGATTGTTGGGAATTGAGGAAGAAGAATCTTTGTGCAAAGATCCGACCTGAAACTATGATTGTTGGGAACTGAGGAAAAAGAAGCTTTGTGCAAAGATCTGAACTGTAAAAGAGAAAAGCTCCATGCATATAAATATTGCCCTAATACAAATCACTACTTGATCCATGGAGATTTGTGCCAAGAGGAAGGGTCATATCTAAAGAAAAGAGGTCAAAACTGAAGAAAAGAGGTAATATATGGGAGCTTTGTGCCCTGATAAAGGTGAAAGTGAGACTAAAGAGGTAAGACATGTAAGTTTTGTGCTCTGTAGAAGTAAGATAATTTAAATTTTTTGTTTCTAGAGTATGAATCTAGGTATGTTTGAAAAGATTTGTCCTAGCTTCAAAACTAGGGCACTGATAGAAGAAAGAATATTTGATATGAGTAGATCTGATAAGAATAGTGAAAGATATGTTATACCTATGCATAGAGAGAATGTTTGGACTAACAAATGGATGCAGGACCCTAGAAATAATTTGTTGCAGGTTAGCTACCATGATCCTAGCGCGCAGTACATGAGAGGTTGGGGATCATTTAAAAGAGAGAGAGGATTAACCCTTTGTTACAGTTGCAGAAAACTAGGACATCTTGCTAAGGAATGCCCTGGAAGAAGACCTAGTTGCCTATGTTGCAAAGCTATGGACCATGAAGTATTGGATTTCCCTAGAATGATTGCTAAGGTTGAAAGGATGAATATGAGACAAGAAGACCACAAGAAAGGTCAAGCAACTGAGATTATGGCAGAACCCCAGAAAGAATAAAAAAAAGTATTGCTACAGATGAAAGAAACCCTGAATGACCACCGACATATCCATTTATTAGATATCTTCAAAGAAAAAGAGTGCATTGAAACAAGAATATGAGACTTCGACATTGACTGTGTTCTGGATGAGGAAACACAGGTGAATATCATGATAGAAAGAACTTGGGAACTTTTAGGGGAGCCTGCTATGATTCCTTCATTGGGAGGAATATGATTATTTAGAGGAAAGATGATAACCCTATGTGGAAGACTTACCCAGATATCTATGAGTGCTCATGGAACTTCGACAGAGGAAGAATTTGAAGTTGTTAAATTTATTGAGAACAACGCTCTGTTTGCTATGTTACTAGGAAAACCTTGGATTGAAGGTGATTAGGCCAGAAAGAAATAAGAAGAAGTCTTAGAACAAAAGAAGCAAGAGTTGAAAGATTTCATGACTAGGAGGATCGCACACTTGATTGAAGAACAGGAGAATCAAGCGAAGCTATTTAAAACCAGAGACTTGGATGTCGAAGTGGGAAGAACACTAGAAGACCTAAAGAAGATTGAAGTACCTATTCCAGATACAGATGAAGTATTACCCTTGATTTCTAGGCAAGAATATCAACAACGCAAAGTTACTCTACCAAAAGAAGATAAGAATTAGAATGAAAAAAATGAATTCTGAGATGAAGCTCATCGGAAAGAAGGCTAGAAAACTAAGTAAGAAGAGAGCTAAGATCGAAAAGTTACAAAAGGTTCCAGAAGGAACTTCGCAGAAGGAAAATTTGAAAAATTGGAATTTCGTCGACATATCATAACTGCGTCACATGGCACTTCGCCATGGCGAAGCAATATAGTCATTGGGGACAGTATAACCGTTCAACCGACGGCCCAAATGTGTAGAAAGTCATTTATGGTCAGAAAGTTTGCCACCAGACCGTTGTGTTAAGAACCAAATATCAATATAGCATAGAAAATCCTCAGAAAAAGTACTCAACGCCTTGAAAAAGAGATAATTTCAAATAAGCCTCTTTGAGGGGGCAACCTCCTTTTACCCCATTTAAATGTTCAAGTACAAGATGATTCAAAATGAAAATGTCTCCTTGGTATATATAGGAGACTAGGAGGTATAATTACAACTAATGGCCTAAAGCCGACATAAAT
>ML782022.1:360733-385183 GCA_009831015.1 Picea engelmannii
TTTCCTCCAATTGTTGAGGTGTCAACCTTGTAGGTTGAGGTGTTTTAGGAGAAGGAGCATTGTTCTCTCTATAGATGTTAGGATTGGTCCTTCTAGTAGCCATAGCCATATTTTTACTTTCAACATTTCTTGCCACCTTAAATCCATTCTCCAATGATTTGGGTTCCCAAAGGCGGACCTCATGTTGACTGTTATCCTTTAAATTTCCTATGAATACAGCAATCAAGTGCTCATCTGGAATATCGATTACCTTTATATTCAATCTTTGGAAGTTCTCAGTGTGCTCGGTAACTGAACCCTTTTGCTTGAGATTTATCAATTGGATAAAGAAGGTATTGCTCCTTGTATCCTCATAGTGTGCTATCATTTCTTCCGTGAAAATTTCCCAAGTGGCGAGTGATTTGCGAGAACAAAGCCATCGATACCATACAAATTGATTAGGTTCTAAATATAAAGAAGCAATTCGTACCTTTTGTGTATGTGGCACATTATGGAGATCAAATAATTGCTCCATCTGAAGTATCCATGTGATTGGGTCCTTGCCATCAAACTTCCTCATATCAATCTTAGGAATGTGGTTGGTCTTCAAACCAAAGTTGGAGTTTCTCCATTCTTGATTCACCTTCCTCGTGTCCTCATCATGAATTTCATGGGATGCATTTTCACTTTCAGGTGTCTTCTCTATTACGAAATTTTTCAATACTTCCATGATCTCCCCTTTTAAACCATCTATCTTAGTATCCAACTTAGCTTCCATTAAACCCCACCTCTGGCTGGCACGATGATTCATGATAGTGTGCCAAGATATTTTGAGTACACCATGGTTACTGCGTACCTCCTGAAGGGGATACATGCAGTTCGAGTGCAACAGGACAAGATCAAAACATTGAAGTTCAATGACTTCAACCTCGGAGATCGCAAGAACTATAGTATGTTCGCCTCATATAAATACCTAACCAGGACGAAGGGGAAGAACTCAAAGATAATCCCCCAACCATGGATGATGAACCTCACACAATCCACCCTATTAAATGTAATGAAAATCCCACACTTTGGAAGGCACCAGGAAGTCAACACTTGTGTCAAGCTACTCCTTTCATGTTACCATGGCGTCTACTTATGGCTATACCACCATATCATAGTTGATCCAATGTTGATACATAGGATCATTGAATTAAGTATGCAAGGACCCGACCCGAAGGAGTTCTATCCAGGAAAAGCCACATATCACGCACTAGCACAGAAGATCAAGGATACATATGGTGACCTTGAAAAGGGGATGAGAGGCTACAAGGTAGCCCCCATCCAGAATGCCACAGTGCACCTAGCCTGCTAGTTAATAGCTGAAAAGTTAGTAAGGAAGAACCAACCCACACATGTCACATGCTTTGTTTTTGACCTTGCAGGGAAGTGTGTGGAAGGTCTACAGATGAACTGGGCAAAGTACCTAGTTAATCAGCTGCAACTAGACTGCCACGAAGCACAGGATTAGGGCTATGAGTTTCACTTTAGCTGGCTCCTGATCCTCATCGCCTTTGTTGCCTAGGAGATGGCAGAAGGTGTGACCTTCCCAGATATCGAACCGTTCAAGCCACTTGCTGTGAAATTCACCACACTCTGGTACTCAAGTGATATGAACAAACAATGGAAGTCGAACGTTGTTTTTCACCCATATTAACTTCAGCTAAAGAGATCCATCGAAGTTGAACCTCACATGACTCCAAACACCCTACAAAGGTTCTGACCCCTGATGAAGTTTTGCGCAGATTGGCACTTCATCTACATTACAACGCGAGCCGATGAACATAAGGAGAAACTTCAGTCGTACTATAAACTCACAGAAGAGGACCTTGTGGAGATCCCTAAGGACTGGTCCACATAACTCCTTATCCCCGCTAACCCTACATAGACGTCTGACCCTGAACTGGATAGCCTGGAGGCCACCCACAAAGAACAGAACACACCCAGCACCAACAGAAGGAAGAAGACTGAAGAGGTCCAAGACTTAAGCAACGCCTCATGTAAGACTGCTTCAGTATCACCTGACCGAGGGGGTGATGAAGAAGTAGAAGAGATAAATGGCAAAGGAGTTGAACAGAAGCAAGGCGAAGTAACACCTCCCAGAGACGAGGTTGATCCCTTGAAGAAGAGGAAGGTTTCTCCCACGAAACCTTCTTCCCATAAGAAATCCAGAGCCATTGTTACCAAGATGAAGACTGTGCTAACTACAGATGATTTTGACTTCATCATAGCAGCCCTAAATGACGTTTCGCTGAAAATCGTGGAGAAACAAGAAGCTAAGCAGGAGGAAATGTACGACAGAATTAAGGTCGACCTTCGAGGGGTATAGCAGGCCGTTCAGCCCAGCTGCGCAGTGTCCACTGCGCCCCTGCCATCATGAGAACCGGAGTTGGGAGATGAGCCAGCCCAACTCTGCCACTAGTTGATGCGGTCGAAGCTTGCCTTCGTCGCGCACAAGAAGAAACAGAACAAGCCACCCAGGCCTTGAATCAAGTGCAAGGAGTACTCGTAGAACAATGTTGACTTGCAAAACATGAGAAGGTTTCTCTCCAGGCAAATTTTGAAGAATAAAAAGCACAGATGCAACAAGAAAAAGAATAGTTGCTTGAAAATCAACTCGAAGTAAAAGAAGCAGTCAGCAGAGCACTCCACTCTATGACAGGATTAGAACCACAGGAAAAAGACTGAGTCACGCATCAAGTAGAGCAGCTCGTAGAAGCTACCCAACAACTACAACAATGAATAGTAGACTTAGAGATCTGCACCATACCCGACACCCCATAGGATGTAAGGGATTAAAGAGAAGCAACTACTCGAAGCGCGGTTGAAAGAATCAAAGTCTTTTCCATGGAATGCAAGAAAATGAGTGATCACATTGCCCAGATGTATGAGCGACTCACTGAAAATACAGAATTGAAGGCACTAGACTCACAACTACAGGAAGCGAAGCAACAAACAGAGACAATACAGGCGCAGTTGAATCTCCTGTCAGCTGTGGAAAGAATGAAGGGATCCCAAGAGAAGCGCACTGCCCAGCAGCAAGTCCACATTATTAAGAGAAGAGTTATGGAAGTAAATCAAAGGCTCCAACCTGTACAGGATGAGGCTTACCAACTGTTCACAAAGATCGAAGGCCGAGGAGCAGAACTAGAGCAAGTCATCACTGCAGCTGAACAACTCCTGGAGGGACCTACCAACAAAGCAATCATACAAGATTTCGTTGAACAGGAGGTCGTCACATAACAACAAGTCAAAGCATCTCGAGCCAAGCTCAAGGTTTTTGAAGTAGAACTAGTCAGATCAGAGTGACTCAAGACGAGTCACAGGTGAGTGTTGGGGGCATGTTGGTCCTTGACCAAGTTTTGAGGATTCTTGGTCATGTTTGACCTAATTTTGGGACTTCGAGAGGTTGTCAAAGGAGGAGCGCAAGACGAAGCAGAGATTGCGGGAGCTCGACCCCTTTTAGGGCCCTTTTTATGTAATGGGTATGGGATGACAGCCCATGGGTTTACCCATGATTAGGCTTATTTTGTAATGTATAAATAAGTAGCTAAGCGATGTAAGAGGAGAGAGAGACCTAGTAGGCTGGTGTGCTAAGTGATAGAGTTTGATCTATGTGATCAAGAGTTGTAAGAGCTTTGTACATACTATGTGAGGCTTGCAAGGCTAGTGCAATTAACTGTAAGAGACTGTGTGAAGGCTTGGTGTTGTACCCTAGCTAGAAGAAGGAGGATTTGGTAGAGAGCACGCATTTCTCCTGTCTTCTGTGGAGTAGAACTTGGATGCTATGTTCCTGTAAGAATCTTGACCAAAGATAATAAAGAAGAGAAGAGTTGGTGGACGTAGCCCTAGGGTGGGGGTGAACCACGTACATGTTGTGCTACTATGCTTTGTGTGATGTATTGATGTGTTTATGTGTTTACTTGTTTAGTGCTTTAATATAGGTGAATGATAGATAGATTTGTTGATGCTTAATGCTTAATAATATGGATGGATGTTAGATCTGACTTATGTACACATGCTTAGTGATTATATAACTTAGATCTAAATGAATAATGTGATACTCTGTAATTAGGGTTTAACTGCGTTGTAACTAAGATTGGATATTGATGAATGTTAACTATTGAGTGCTCTATTAAGTGTTATAATCACAGATCTATGTCCCAGCTAAGATTGCAGACATTTGAGTCCTGCAACCACCCCTGCCTCTACCTCAGGTGACACTTCATCTTCTTCGCAGGTGTTGCCGAAAGGGTCGATAGTTAGGGTTTTGTTGGTACGTTGTTGTAGCGTTGAACCCTAGGTCTATCCCTATGCCAACAAGACTTAGGGAAACTGGGTGGATAAAGTGATTTTATTTCCACCGTTGATCTCATCTCATCTCCATCGTTGGATGAGGAGACTCTTCACCTTCCCCCATGAGGTCGACTAGGGTAGGAGGGTGCACCCATTCTTGGGTAGTTGAATCATTTTTTGAGAGAGCAAGAGAAGGAGGTCGAGCTTGATAAAGAGACGAGGAATTTGCAGAGAAAGGGCACACACTTCAAGGCAGAAAGATAGCATGTACTTCAAGGCAACAAACAACATTTAATACAGTCTATACAGTACGAATTTATTGAGGCCATACAACCATTAATGTGCTTAGAAATCGAGAAGGATAACAACAAACATTTATGAGAAGGTTGGCACCCATTCCAAGGCAGTCACATAAAATTTATTGGCACACAAATCGAGGGACCTACTGGGCATGATTTCCTGGAGAAAAAAATTCATACAGTCCACACGGACTTGCACAGATTTCGAGGGTCGTACAATCCATATTTTTTGGGCATGTTTTTCAAGGAGGTTGGCACAAGTTTTGATGTATCATTCTGTTTGGTATTCCATACAGTCATAAAATAAATTTTGGCACAAATTTCAAGATAGTTCGTACAACATTTATTGTTGTGACAATTGTACAGTTGTACGGTTTTCTGGGACATAAATCAAGGAGCATCTTCAAGACTGTTCAGAAGGAGTCTTTGCTGAAGAAAAAGTCTGAGATAAGTTTGTGTATTTTTCTAAAGATGAATATGTTGTAAAAGAATTTCTCTTAATCTCACAAATAATAAAAGTCTCCCTCTCACAGGTTTTCCCCTTGTGGGTTTTTCCTGGGTTGTTGTTAGACCAAAAATCATTGTGTTATAATTTTCTGAGTTATATGCTGCCGATATGTTTTTATTTCTACGTTAAACGATGTTCAAAATCCTCGTGTTTCAATTCTAAAAATAGTATTTTATGCTGAGTTTAATTAGTTGTCATAAAACTGGGTTTGGACATTAAACATTGTCTGAAAAATCAGCGAGACTTGAAAATGGGTGGGGTATGAAATTTGGTATTAGAGCTAAGTTAAAGAGAATCATAGATATATCAACAAGTAAAAAAAGTGGGACAACTGTCACTTCACTGGACAAAATTTTGAATTTTTCACTTTCAGTAGAAAAAGGGTCAATGGCTACAGGTTTGAGGGTTGAGGATAGACTTGATGGGGCAACAAAAATTGGTGCTTGGAAAGAGAGGATGATCTTGTTGTTGAAATAAAATGAGTTGTGGGATATTGTTGAGAACTCCACAACACATCATGTGGTTGTACCTACTGATGCTACTCTTCTTGCAACATACACTAAGAAGAGTATCAAGGCTAAGAGGATTATTCTTGATTCCATCAAGGACCATTTGATTCCTCATTTGATAGAGAAGACAAATTCCTATGAGATGTGGGAGTCTTTGACGAAGTTGTACCAGAGTACAAATGAAAAACAAAAGATGGTTTTGAGAGAAAAACTAAAGAGCATTAAAATGACCAAGGCTGAAAATGTGGTGACATATCTTACCAGGTTGACACAGGTGAGAGATGAACTTGGAGTTGTGGGGGAGGCCATAGTTGACAGTGAGCTTGTGAGGACAACATTGAATGGAGTTTCAAAACAATGGGTTGTTTTTGTTGAGGGCATTGTGGCTAGGGAGAAGCTTCCCAATTGGGACCGTCTTTGGGATGACTTTGTTCAGGAGGATACCTAGAGAGGTTATGTGCATGGCAGTTCATCTACAGGTCATGATGAGGAGAATGTGGCTCTTACTGCCAACAACAAGAAGAAATTTAGAAAGGGTCCTAAGGGAGGAAACAAACCGAAGGGTGAAGGGAAGAAGGACATGAGCAAAGTCAAGTGCTTTGCATGCCACAAGTTTGGGCACTATGCAGGTTAGTGTCAGAACAAGAAGAAGAAAAAATCAATAACTTCAACAGTGATGGAGTTGTTCTTTGCCAAGTTTGATAAGGAGTTTTCCTTAGTTGTGTGCATTTCCACAAGGACCACTCATTCCGATATGTGGTATATTGACAGTGGGGCCTCCCTCCATATGATAGGGGTTCGTGAGCACTTGACAGATCTTACTCAAATTGGTGATGTTGAGGTAGTGCTTGGAGATGATTGAGTGGTCAAGGCAGTTGGTTATGGGACTGTATCATTTCAGAGGGAGTCTTTGCCTCCCATGTTGTTGAGAGAGGTATTATATGTTTCGGGCTTGAAGAAGAACTTAGTTTCAGTTTTTTCCATTGAGGAGAGGGGCTATGAGGTGTTTTTCTGTGATGGGAAGGTGCTCCTTTTCCCCAAGGGGTCCAGTATCACTTCGTCCAAAGTGATTGGGACTCAACATGAGAATTTGTACAAGTTCATGTTCCAGCCAGCAAGAGAATTATTTCATTCTACTAGCAGCAGTAACCTATGTGAGCTATGGCATAGGAGGATGGCACATTTTCACCCTGGGGCTTTGAGGGTACTGAGGGAGATTGTGATTGGAGTTCCAGATTTCAGTGCAGAGCACCAGGAGTTGTGCAAGGGGTGTGCTTTGGGAAAGTACACCAAGAGTTATTTTCCTAACAGTGACAGTAGAGCAGCAGGTATCCTTGATCTTATTCATTCAGATGTATGTGGCTCAATGTCTTCAGCATCGTTGACTGGTTGTTTATACTATGTTATATTCATTGATGAATTCTCAAGGAAGTCTTGGATTTTCTTCATGAAGACAAAAGGACAGGTCGTCAATCAATTCCAAAAGTTTAAAGATCTTGTGGAGAACCAGACTGGGAAGAAAATCAAAGTTCCAAGCATAGACAATGGGGGTGAGTATACCTCCAAGGAGTTCATGGAATTTTGTGCAGGAGAGGGCATCAAGAGAGAGTTGATTGTTCCTTACAACCCACAATAGAATGGGTTTGTTGAGAGGAAGAACAGGTCCATAGTTTGGGTTGCGAGAACCATGCTACATGATCAGGGGTTGCCACTATTTCTTTGGGTTGAGGCATGCTACACTGCAGTTTATCTGCAAAATAGGAGACCACACAGGGCAGTGGGGAGTATGAATCTCGAGGAGTATTTTTTTGGGAAGAAACCTGAGGTGTGGCACTTTCGGATATTTGTGTGCATCACATATTCGCATGTCCCTTCTGAGAAGAGGAAAAATCTAGAATGCACGACAGAGAGAGAGAGAGAGAGAGAGAGAGAGAGAGAGAGAGAGAGAGAGAGAGATCTTTGTTGGGTATAGCGAGACTTCAAAGGATTTCTGTATATACATTCCTTCCTTGAGGAAGACAGTTTTGAGGAGGGATGTGAGATTTGAAGAGGATGGAGCCTTTAGGAAGTCACAAGGGATAGAGAGGGTTGAGCAGTAATCACCTCAGATTTAGGTGATTCCACAACAGGCTTCAATGGCACAGATTTTGGGGCCACCAGTTTTGGTGACGACTGGTTCACAGGTGACAGGGCCACAGATATCAGGATCGCAGGTTACTGGTCCATAGGTTTCAGGATTGAGTACTCCAGAGTCTACTTTAGGATCACATTCTTCAAGAGATGGGGTTGAGCAGGGAGAGTCTCCTCCATGGGACACTACTTCAGAGAGGAGGAAGCCCAAGTGGCTTTAGGATACTTTGAGGGAGGAACATGGTTCAGTGGGGAATCCAAGGCAGACTGTGAAGGAGAGTAAACCTCTTGAGAGGTTTTGTAGCTACATTAATCTCGTGTTTAAACACATTAATCTTTTCTTAACCCTTAATCTCTTGGAAATTGATTATCAGATATCGCATATGTGCTATATAAATAGTCTTGTTTCATAGGAAAGCTCGATATTGGATATTGGGTTTCGGGTATCGCACAATCCTTAAGTCATAAGAACCTTCAATATGATTCACCTTATATGTGATAAGTACAATGATGACATGCTAACATGATAACATATCAGGTATCGACTATTTCGTGTGATGAGAAACTTGATGACGATGGATCCATAAGATATATTTAAAGATTTATTTAATCACAAGGGTTTTCTTTTCATTTTAAAACTATTTCACTATTAAAGAGAAACATAAAAATCATAACTTAGGTAATGGAAGTTAATAACATGGTGTTTACACATACGTATACCATATAAGTTCATTACTTACTCTACTCTTGTTGATATCATGATAAGTAACACTATGATTGATTAGGGAAACATAGTAACTATGAAAAGTGAAGTACAAGATAGGTACATAACTACAATGAATAAGGGAAATACATGAGAGTAATACTGGTGCATAAATCCCAGTCCAAGCAATCTATGTATGTAATGATTAGGGGAATACATTGGATAGAACACACGTGTATAAGCATGTGATAAGCGTAATCATAATTATTGCTTTGGTATCTATAACTCCATATTACTATTGCTTCTATTTCACAATATCAATGTAATTATATCTTATTAGTAATGGAATCGATCATGTTACATACAAGGAAATAGTTTTTCATGGATATGGATTTACATGCTATGATTATCATATAAGGAATGGGATTAGTACAAGGTATATAACATTGTAACTTACTTATGAATTCATAGTGTTTATGGAAGTTATGAGATGGTAAACAACGATTAAAAAGTAAAAAAATTGTATTATTAAAGGCTTGGATTTGTCCGTAGATCCATTTATAGGTATTATAAATGGCATTTAAATGAGAATCTTTTCACCATAACATCAGAACTTGTGTATTATTCTTGAATCACAATATTGATTTATTAGAACATCCCCTGCAATCAATTATTCCTGTGACAACGAGAAATGTTCAGATCATACAAAATACAAGTGTTAATATCGTGTTTAAACACATTAATATTTGCTTAACCCTTGATCTCTTGGCAATTGATTATCGGATATCGCATATATGCTAGATAAATGGTCTTGTTTGACAGGAAAGCTCGATATTCGATATTGGATATCGAGTATCGAGTATTGCACAACCCTTAAGTAATAAGAACCTTCATTATGATTCACTCGATATGCGATAAGTACAATGATGACAGGTTAACGTGATAACATATCAGGTATCGACTATTTCGTGTGATGAGAAACTTGAGGATGATGGCCCGATAGGCAATATTTAAAGGTTTATTTAATCACAAGGGATTTCTTTGCATTTTTAAACTATTTCACAATTATAGAGAAACATAATAGCATAACTTAGGTAATGGAAGATAATAACATGGTGTTTACACATACATTTACCATAGAAGTTCATTACTTACTCTACTTAAGCTGATATCATGATAAGTAACACTATCACTGGTTAGGGAAACACAATAACTATGAAAAGTGAAGTACAAGATAGGTACATAACTACAATGAATACAGGAAATACATGAGTGTAATAGTAGTGCATAAAGCCCAGTCCAAGCAATCTATGTGTATAATGATTAGGGGGATACATTGGATCGAACACACTTGTATAAGCATGTGATAAGTGTAATCATACTTACTGCTTAGGTATCGATAACTCCATATTACTATTGCTTCTATTTCACTATATCAATGGAATTAGAGCTTACTAGTAATGAAATCTATATCATGTTACATACGGGGCAATAATTGTTCATGGATATGGATTTACAAGCTATGATTGGCATATAAGGAATGGGATTAGTACAGGGTAGATAAGATGGTAGCTTACTTATGAATTCATAGTGTTTATGGAAGTTATGAGATGGTAAAAGACGATTAAAGAGGAAATAAATTATGTTATTAAGGGCCTGGATTTGTCTATAGATCCATTTACAGGTACTATAAATGGCATTTAAATGACACCATAACTTCAAAACTTGTGTATTATTCATGAATCGAAGTGTTGATTTATTGGAAAAACCCGTGTAATCAATTATTCCTGTGACATTGGGAAATGTTCAATTCATACAAATTTTAAGTGTTAATCCTATGTTTAAACACATTAATTTTTGCTTGACCCTTAATCTCTTGGAAATTGATTATCGGATATTTCATATTTTCTAGATAAATGGTCTTGTTTGATAGGAAAGTCTGATATCTAATATCAGGTATCGTGTATTGCACAATCATTAAGTCATAAGAACCTTCAATATGATTCGTCGAATATGCAATAAGCACAATAATGACAGGCTGGCGTGATAACATATCGGGTATCAACTATTTCATGTGATGAGAAACTTGTGGACGATGGCTCGATAGGTGATATTTAAAGGTTTATTTAATCACACGAGTTTTCTTTGCATTTTTAAACTATTTCACAATTAAAGGGAAACATAATAGAATAACTTAGGTAATTGAAGCTAATAACACGGTGTTTACACACACGTATATCATAGATGTAAAAGTACAAGATATGTACATAATTGCAATGAATAAGGGAAATACATGAGAGTAATACTAGTGAAAAAATCTCAGTCCAAGCAATCTATGTGTATAATGATTAGGGGAATTCACTGGATAGAAAACAGATGTTTAAGCATGTAGTAAGTGTAATCATATTTACTACTTAGGTATCTATAACTCCATATTACTATTGCTTCTATCTGACTATATCAATGGAATTAGAGATTATTAGTAATGAAATCGATATCATGTTACATGCGTGGAAATAGTTGTTGATGGATATGGATTACATGTTATGATTATCATATAAGGAATGGGATTAGTACTAAGTAGATAACACTGTAACTTACTTACATACAAGGATAGTAATTGGAATCACTCATATGAATCAACACCATGTATCAACAAGGATAAGTTAGTTAGAACTAGAGCCTACTATGTATATATCAATCACTAATGAGGAAACTCCATTACTTACTGTATACTATTGCTATGATGGTGTAAGTAATGCACACTGTATACATTGGCCATATCTCTTAGTTTAATGGACATGGATTGCATAGAGTTGAGACAGTAAGATCATCATAACTAGTAAGGGTTATGTAAGATGTAATGGAGATAGTACTATCTTAATCATATCTAGCAGTGTAACATATATTGTAATCTATAGCATATTCTATTCCATCATCTATCATTAGTCAACACACCTGTAAGCTAAATACCTACACTTTTATGTTTCTACGAAAATGATGGGAAAAATAGCCCACTAATTGATGGTGGTTCCCAACCAAACATTATGTCAAAGTTATCATGGAACAATTAGGTCTATCATGCATGATTGAAACAAAGAATAAGATGATCTTTAACAAAAATATGCAACCAACTGACAGCTACATCAAAGATTTCATTGTAGTAACGAATACCCTTCCTAAGATCCGCACCACTTGTAATTTTCAAGTAGTAGACATAATGTAGGAAATTAATCTAACATTTTTAGGATGAGAATGGAAACAATTAACATTAGGTTACCTCAATCTATATGGCTTCAACATGATAGTGCATTGAAGCCTAAGAAAATTGTCATTGTTAGGGATCTAAGAATTGCATCTTATTTCAAAATTTTACCAAAATCCAATGTTTATTTTGTAGAAACTAGCCTAGGTACCTATTATGTTTTCATCGAAGAGCAGACTGTATTAGTCTTCCATCCCAGTGATGATGAAGATGATCAAACAAGGCACATGTAGTTTGACAATGCCTCCTCTAGTGAAGGTTATGGTGTTGGAATCATACTCTACTCTCCCCTAGGAAAATCTCACTTCTCTTTTTGCTTAAATTTTGAATCTACCAATAATATACTAGAATTTGAAGCCTTATTCCTCAAGTTAAACAAAGTTGTTAATTTAAGATGAAAATTCATCCATGGTTTCGATGATTTTGAACTTATTATTAACCTAGTCATGCAGATTTATTCACTAGCCAAAAATATTTATAAACAATATACCAAACTCACGCAACATCTAACCAAAAATTACTTGTATTTCAATCTAAATTACATTAAAAAAGAATTAAATGAAATTCAAATAATCCTATTGTATATGCTCCTAATCCAAATAAACAGGATTTAAGAGATAAATCATAATGTTTTGTTATATTCCTATATTGTCTTCATGTGCCTGATAAGAAAGAATCATGGAAAATCTTTGATCATGATGATGACATTTGTTGTTTCCAAACATATCAAGATGGAGAAGTTTTCAAGTCTTCTAGAGTCATCAACTTAAAACATGATGTTTTTCCCAAGGGATTAACCCCTTTGGAAAACATGTTTTTAGCCAGTGATTCTTCTGAAAAGAGCACTCCTACTAATGAATTTTATAACAGATCTTGAAAGTTTGTATATAGGGGCCTTATTCATAGAAACATTGTCATAATGCTTCACAAAAGGTGTTCCAAGTAGTAATGCACTTGCAACAAATTTGAAAGAAGCCTCATGATCGAGTTTAATGTAACTAACTAATGCATGAAATAAATACTACACAATGTAACTAACAATGTACATAACTAATGACGCAAGAGATGTAAATGATTTGTAGCTTGTCGGAAATGCGTTGTAGATTGTGGAGGTGACCGCCCTTCAAAATTTTCATTTGTCGAAGACAATGATAGGTTAAATAATTGAATAATAACTAAACATTTATGAGATTTCATTTGACAAATATAATTAAACGTTATATGATTGAATAATAATTAAACATGTACGACGCTATATAAATACTAAAAGGGAATACCTCATAAATGAGATCCTTTTGGTTTCGAGAATAATTTGTTTTGTACTAAACATGACCAACCACGTGAAGGTGGAATCTCGTTTGTCCCCCCCCCCTCGCAACACTCTCAATTCCCCATACCCAATAATGCATGACAAGTAGAAAAACAAGAATTAAAGGTAAATGAAAGAAAGAAGGTACATGCATATAGAACATATAAGCTTCCCAGAGCTGTCTCTTGAGCCATGTCACGTTCCCTTCACGACCATGTGATACTGACACCTCAAGGGTCTTTGTCGTCAACTGTCGTCTTAATTATCTATTTTTCTGGTAGAGTTTGGCGATGGCGAGTTGGGCCTATTTCAACCACTGAGCCAACTCTCGAACGTTAGCATCTGTGGCATTTGTCCTCCTTGTTCCGCTCCCACTTCTCCAACTTTTGGCTTCGACGGGCTCTAGCTGAATAACACGCATAAGTAATTCCTTGACAACCGATCTTGCACACGTCTCGCTTGGGATTTGGGTTTCCCCAGCTTCCTTATTCTTCCTTGGCCTTCCCCTTTTCCATGGTATCTGCTTTTGGGGAGGCATGTTTTCCAACATCCTTCCTTATGGCACAACTTCTTCCACTTCGGCCTTCACACAGTGTGATATCATCATTTCCGTGCACAGATAGGAACCTCCCTTTGAAACCTCAAGAATGTCTGCTGCGAGTAAGAACAAATCATGGGCTCTTTGGGGCTCAATCCTATAACTTTTGTTGCTTCGTGTGTGCCTTCTTATGTTTTTAGGGGTTCTCATGGTGTGACACATATCTTCCTTATGCACAGGGAACTTGGAGAGGGCCCGAAGCGAAAAACTTGATCAATCTGAGTTCACGAGATGAACTACCAATAGTGCATAAGATTGACTGGTGAGTAGAATACATGAAGAACATCCAGAATTTATAACAGAGCGGGCAGTGGGTGGAAACGTGCCAGGGAACACTGAATTCATGGAAACTGGATGTTTGGAAGCGAACAAAATATTTTATGTGGCACATCCGCGCGATGAATACGTTTCGGGGCGTGTGAGATACAGTCGATAGGAGTTGTAGGGCATGCATGACACGTGCGTCGTGATTTTTATCCTTCAAGCCTTCATGATGAGTTGATAATCATTGTTTCACTTGCCGACATGACTTCCATTTCAACAACTTGCCTCGACATGAGGCACCTAACGAGTTCCCTTATGATAGGACCCGACTCGTTTGGAACATACTCGTACTCTTAACACATGTTTGTCTCTAACATCCTTTCCCGACTCCAAGGGCCAACCGACCACTGGAGTGACTTCGACTCTGATGTTATTTCATGACCGATATTTCATGTTGTGGCACACAGACCCACACTAACTAAGAGAAAAAATGACGGCGCTAACAGAAGTGAAGCAAGCAATTTGAAAGCTGCAAAGATCCCGTAAGTATCAAATAACCAGGTTTAGCGAGCTTTACAGGTATGTACCAGTCTGGATTTCTCATGCTTACACTTTATACATGTTTTTTACCTAGTGTTACTCTATATGTGGTCTCTAAAGGATTTCATTTTTTGATTGCAGGAAATATGCCTCTGAGTATTGGACAAGAATAGCTCGAGAGCCTCATCGGGAAATTCAAGAAAATGGGCCAAGTGCGAAAGGAACTGGATCAAAATCAACAAGGAAATGAAGGATATTGGGCTCTCCGAGTTTAGCATTCCCGATGAATTCGTCGACTTACGTGACATAGTCAAATCACACACCGAGCGAGATTTGTCATGGGATGAAGAATTAGCAAAGGTGGCAAACACAATGCCAGGTCAGGTGCGACGGTTTATTGAACACCTGATTAAAGATAAGGCTATGTTGCAACAATTAAAGGCCAGTCTATTCAAGTATCAGGAACATGCGTTAGATATAAGAGAGATTTACGTGGCCCCGATGGAACAACATAGATTCCCATATGCCAACACCTGCGAGGAGTTGTTCATCAAGTGGTCGGAGTATGAGAAGAGTCACCCTCTTAAGTGATATCTTGAGATGACTCTTAGACAAATAGATAGGAGAGAACGCCATGTGGCGAATTTCATTTTACTTATCTACACTTTATCCATTATTTTTAGTGAATTCTATGTTATAAATAGAAGCATCGACCGATTAGTTAAGGGTCGATGGTTGTTGCAAGAAACTCTCATTTTTTGTTTTGTTAACAATTATTTTGGAGCTGCCTTTAATTGAGAAGTTATTCTAGACCAGAGACAAGTTTAAGTTTTCATCAAATGTGTGTATGATTGGATGTGGAGAAGAACTATTTCCTATCTCGTCTCATGAATGGATGCAATAATGAGTGAGTTATTAAATCTATTGATAAGTTATCTCATGCAATGTTTTACAGTTCTTTCTTTAATGATGAAAATGAATCATTGTGTTATTATGTGATGGATGATTAGAGTTGAGTGAATTATTTTACTTGCCATTATTTATCACATGCATGTTTTCTTTTGATAATTTGTATCTCAGTCATTAATTGGATTATTCACACGGTTAACATATTAGTACTAGGCATGTGGTAGACGATCATTGCCTTCACGCTAGAGTAATGGGTTATCCCAAGCTCAACCTCTCCTCCAACAGTTAAACCTTTTTGCCATTTTTTTTTACCTAGTTGGTTTATACTGGCTTCCATCTTATATCAGTCCCACCTAAGAGAAAATACAAAAAAAAAAGAGAATGTCTGAACTGAAGGAGAAACCTTCACAAGAAAATGTAAAGCCCATCGATTAATTGGCTGGATCGCAAGATCTGGAGAACCATTCCACTATTAAATGTTGCAGAGTCTAATTGGGCCTCGATGGCGGGTTTGGTTCCTGTTGTTGAGTTAAAGGGATTTAAGACCCATCAACACTTCCCTTACAACTTACATGACTAACATCAAATATGAATATAATTATAGAGACATATATTAGTTTGCAAGCATAACACTATAGACTTATTCCCAAACAAGAGTAGATGAGTAATGCTAACTTCAATATGTATATGGGGCACTGTTAACTCGTCATTAACAACTCATCTAGCCTAGTGATGACTTCCCACATTTATTATTTTACATATAGGGTTTCAAAAATGTAATACAAAGATCCGCAATCCAATACAAAGCCCCAAATGAAATTAATACCAAATATTGGCACAAGACATTATGTTGGATCACACTTTTCCTACAATATGTTCGGCCTTGATTACAATATCAAATCCATCACAAACTAATGATAAGTTACCTTTAAAAAAAATATTGATTGTGTTGTTTGAAAAAATGAACAATTACATCAATTTGGATTTGGAATGTACCCATTATCTGTGTTTGAGCATGCGATTGCTATCATTAAACTTGCAAAATTAAAACATCTCTTAGAGGAAAAAGTATGTGATTTGTCCCTTTTAGCTCTGGCTAACATTCAAACATTTTACAATGGTGGGAACTTATTAAGTATTCCATGTCATTTATGTTATTATTCTTTACGTCTTCTTATGCAAAATGGATCTTGGTCATGGTGGGAACTTATTAATAATTCCTTGTCATTTATGTATATTATCTTCTTATGCATTATTATGTAAAGTGTGTCTTGGTTAATTGCTAATTTGGTTCTAAACTACCATATTGTGAAATTGAATGATATTCAATATTTCTTGCGTCATTAAAATCACAAGAAATGACTCCATTAACATAAAGTAGGATTCCATGTGCATATATATATATATATCATTCAATAATGGGATGCCAAGAAGGAAATAAAATCACTAAAAAGGTCAAAACAGTTGTAGAATAGGTTTTCCCTTCATTAGCAATTTTTTTTGGTGAACAAAGATGAGGGACAAGTTAGTATGGTTTATTCAAAATCATTCCATTGTTGAACTTTATCAATATCCTTCCTATTTCTAGAACCCCTCATAGTAATCCCCTAGTAATGATAACCCCTTTATCGGTTATTGAGGTACCTAGAGGGTATAAACCCCATGATATGAGAAACTCTACACTTCCCTTTTTGGATAAGAAGAATTAACAAAGTTGAGATAATCCAAAATGATCAAAGGGAGGCTCCTTAATTATCATGGATTCATGGATTGATCATAGAAATAGAAATTTCTTAAACATCGTGATTTTGTCTTCTCCTAGGACATATTTGGTTTACATTCATATATTCCAAACTAAAGGAGAAAAATATTATATATTAATCAAAGGCTCTAATGAGAACATCATACCATAGCCCTATCACAATGATCATCGTACCACCACTTTCTATGGTTGTGTTCACTACAACCTCTGTCTATGCTCAATACTTAGTGTTATCACCTAAAAATAGCTCATAGAACTATACATGTGATCACTGAAAGGGTCATCAATTCAATACACCAAAGTACATACTCATAGCATTAATACATTATAGTCAGCAGAGCAAAAAACTATGTAAAGTGGGTTTTTAAATCATTTGTTCGACTCAACAATGTGGATTTTATGCAATTTGTGTGTGTATGTTCCTTCGAAAGCCACACAAAATGATCGGAAGTGAAATTCCAACCACATTTGGTGCATTTATGACAAAAATACCGTCATGAGTACTCTCAGGTTGAGGTACAAAGAGGTCTCGAGCTCCTTAGCATTCAAGGTTGGTACCCTGGGTGGTTCTATGTCCACCAGACATGGGAAGACACACCTAAGTAGCACCTCTTTCCCACTTGGAACCAATTGTTATTGAGCTTGATCAAAGCTTATAAATAGAGGCTATGGGTATGCATACAAGATATAGAAGCAAACACATTGTTATGTTGTTTGTATGAGTCTTGGAGAATCATCTTTCTGAAGGTCCCATGCTTGCATCCATAACACCAAGCCATTGCATTGATATCTCCCCTTGGAGATCTTTTTGTACATTTCTTGTTCAAATACACACACACACACACACACATAAGGTTACAAGAGAAAACAAAGGACCCTCCCAAAGATGAGAAGGAGAGCCCACCTGCTTATCCCAATCCTCTATGGTGTTATCATTTAAGTATTTTCCATTGGTATACATCTCATCCTTTCTTACTTTTTGTTTATGTCACTTTTCATGCCCATAGTTGTTATATTTTTGCTTTCTTTTGTTTGTTTATCATGCATGGATGATTTGTGAATTTGGTTTCATTTTAACATTGTAATTGTGGTGTTACTTCTGCCTAGTTAACACTTAATTATCTATTTTTGCTCGCCCAAGTGAGGAAAGAGACAAAATAGATTCATGACTCCACCGATTTTCTAAGTCAAAAGTATTCTCCCTTAGCCATGTGGAGCCTATTCTCTTATTGTTATTGTGTTGTAGGTTGAAAAAATAGACTAATCACGGGTTTAAACCAAGCTTTCAGACCCCCATCACCATGGGAACTTGTGCAGGATTTTTTCATCCCTAGTGCCACACTATTTATGACTTTTAAAAGAAAAGACATGCAATGTCG
This sequence comes from Picea engelmannii, assembly GCA_009831015.1. Classification (NCBI taxonomy): domain Eukaryota; kingdom Viridiplantae; phylum Streptophyta; class Pinopsida; order Pinales; family Pinaceae; genus Picea; species Picea engelmannii. The sequence continues at coordinate 379,226 of ML782022.1, forward strand.
TGCAAGTATTTCATATAACGATGTTTTATGCTTGCGCGATATGTTCCCATCAACGCACCTTTCATCACTGTGACTTGCGCAAATCCTCTTTCTCCCTAGGTCAAAAATGTTTTTCACTTCAACCTACTAATAGGGGTTAAGAGTTAAATTAATTTCACTTTGTAAACAACAAAAAAAAAAAAATTAAGTTCATTCTTATGTAGAGGATAGCTAACTTAGATTGGTATAGAACATAAAAAGAACCAAGTTTTCTTTTTCCTTGCCACGTGGATGGCCTCCTAAGCATATGAACTTTGTTGGTTTAAATTTTTGCTTACATCAATTATTTTTGGGACTAGGAGCTTCTCTTTTATACCTTGAGTATGTTCTCCACCTCACACTGTCTTGAGTGATCTTGGTAGATCATAAAAAGGTTTATAGGATTTCTCCATCTCCCTTGATTATTTCAAAACACATAGGAATTAAAACCAAAAGTTTGAAAGTAATCACCCATACATGTGCACATATTCATTGTTTATTTGCAAAGTAACAACACTAGGGAGTTTAAAGTACTAAAAGGACCACAATTGTCCTCATCTTTTCACAATCTAGGAGAGTTTTGATTTTTGCAAAAATCACTTAGGGAGTTAAAGGTTGTGAAAGGACCCCATATGTCCATATCTTGACAATCTAGGGCTAGCTTTAATTTCAAGTCATTTACAATTTCACAAGGTTGCAAATCACACCTAGTGTTTAATTAGGAGATTGTAAGGGCCCCACGAAGCCTGCATGCTACAATTTCACATATTAGCATTTGCACAATCACACTTGCACACCATTGCGCTCACACACATTAAGGTATCCAAAGTTCACCTTTGTCAAGTATGCTCTTCTCCTTGAGCCCAAAAGAAATCTAGGAGAGTCAGAATGACCAAGGAATCCTAAAATATCCTTCATTCACACCCTTATGTAAAAATATTGGTCCATGACCCCAATTCCAAACTTTTAAAAACACAACTCTTACATAACCTACTAAAATCCTCCCTTGCGAGGTCACAAAACAAAATTTTAGTTCAGTTTAGGATTTCGGGGGTAGGCATCAAAATAACCCCATGTTATCACTTTTCATTGGAAACATAGTATTTGGTTATTTAGGGTACTTAAAATTTTCATTTCAAGTGTGCTACACCAAGGCAGAGATATACCCATGAAGTGGGAAAAGCTTAGGTCCAATTGTTCATGTGAGCCTTCTTGAGGCATCCAACTCTTGTGAGGTTTCTGAACCCATGAGCTCTTTTTGAGGCTGAGGGTATAATCCCCGCACTTGAAGGAGGTAACCTAGTGGCCAAAAAACTAGGATTTCTACAGAGGTGGCAATTATGGGTTGCAACTACACTTAGGTCATATTTTTAACGACTATTGGGAAATGTCGCCAATTCCTCCGAGACATGCACCCTTTAACCCTCATTATAACCAATCTTTCACACCTTCACTATGTCAATGTTTTGGTAGTGGTGAGAGGTATTTTCCTCCTAGACATCTTTTCTTAGAGAAGAAGAAGAATCCAATAAGTCAAAGGAAAACCATTGAACAGTTGAAGAATGTTAAAAATAATTAAAAAGCACCGAGGCAAGTGCTTCTCATCACCTAGGTGCCTAAGGGGTGAGAAAATGCCTAATGTGGACCCTAGTCATTTAATTTGTGAGAGACAAATTAAAAGGTGACCTTTTGAGACTTAGGGAAACTGGGTGGATAAAGTGATTTTATTTCCACCCTTGATCTCATATCATCTCCACCGTTGGACGAGGAGACTCTTCACCTTCCCATATGAGGTCGACTAGGGTAGGAGGGTGCACCCATTCTTGGGTAGTTGAATCAATTTTTGAGAGAGAAATAGAAGGAGGTCGAGCTTGATAAAGAGAGGAGGCATTTGAAGAGCTAGGGAACGCACTTCAAGATAGAAATCTAGCACGTACTTCAAGGAAACAAACAACATTTAATACAGTCTATACAGTATGGATTTATTGAGGTCGTACAACCATTAATGTGCACAAAAAAATTGAGAAGGAAAGAAGAAAACATTTCTGAGAAGGTTGGCACACATTCCAAGGCAGCCACATAGCATTTATTGGCACATAAATTGAGGGACCTGTTGGGCACGATTTTCTAGAGAAGAAAATATGTACAGTCTATACGGGCTTGCACAAATTTTGAGGGTCGTACAGTCCATATTTTCTGGGAATGTTTTTCGAGGAGGTTGGCACAAGTTTTGAGGTACCATTCTGTTGGGTATTTTGTACAGTCATAACTGAAAATTTTGGCACAAATTTCAAGACAGTCTGTAAAAAATTTATTGTTGGGAGAGCCGTACAGTTGTACAGATTTCTGGGACAGAAATCGAGGAGAATCTTCAGGAATTTTTAGAAGGAGTCTTTCCTGAAGATAAATTCTGAGATAAGTTTGTGTATTTTTTTGAAGATGAATATGTTGTAAAAGAATTTCTTTGAAGCTCACAAATAATACAAATCCCTCTCTCACTAGTTTTCCCCTTGTGGGTTTTTCCAAGGTCGTTGTTAGAACAAAAATCACTATGTTATAATTTTTTGAGTTATATTCTACTGATATGTTTTTATTTCTGTGTTAAACGATGTTCAAAATCCTCATGTTTCAGTTCTGAAAATATTATTTTATGCCAAGTTTAATTGGTTGTCATAAAACTGGGTTTGGGCATTAAACATTGGATGAAAAATCAGCGAGACCTTAAATTGGGTGGGGTCTGAAATTTTACATGGTATCAGAGCAGAGTTAAAGAGAAGCATATATATATCAGCAAGTCAAAAAAGTGGGACAACAGTCACTTCACCGGACAAAATTTTGAATTTTTCATTTTCAGCAGAAAAGGGTCAATGGATACAGGTTTGAGGGTTGAGGATAGATTTGATGGGGCAGCAAACTTTGGTGCTTGGAAAGAGAGGATGATATTGTTGTTGTAAGAAAATGAGTTGTGGGATATTGTTGAGAACTCCACAACACATCATGTGGTTGTACCTACTGATGCTACTCTTCTTGCAGCATACACTAAGAAGAGTATCAAGGCTAAGAGGATTATTCTTGATTCCATCAAGGACCATTTGATTCCTCATTTGACAGGGAAGACAAATTCCTATGAGATGTGGGAGTCTTTGAAGAAGTTGTACCAGAGTACAAATGAAAATCGGAAGATGGTTTTGAGAGAAAAACTAAAGAGCATTAAAATGACCAAGGTTGAAAATGTGGTCACATATCTTACCAAGTTGACACAGGTGAGAGATGAACTTGGAGTTGTGGGGGAGGCCATAGTTGAAAGTGAGCTTGTGAGGAAAAAATTGAATGGAGTTTCCAAACAATGGGTTGTTTTTGTTGAGGGCATTGTGGCTATGGAGAAGCTTCCCAATTGGGAATGTCTTTGGGATGACTTTGTTCAGGAGGAGACCTGGAGAGGTTATGTGCATGGAAATATATCTAGAGGTCATGATGAGGAGAATGTGGCTCTTGCTCCCAAAAACAAGAAGAAATTCAGAAAGGGTCCTAAGGGAGGAAACAAATCAAAGGGTGAAGGGAAGAAGGACATGAGAAAAGTCAATTTCTTTGCATGCCACAAGTTTGGGCACTATGCAGGTCAGTGTCTGAACAACAAGAAGAAACAAACAACAACTTCAGCGGTGATGGAGGTGTTATCCGTCGATTTTGATAAGGAGTTTTCGTTAGTTGTCTATCTTTCCAAGAGGTCCACTCGTTCCAATATGTGGTATATTGACATTGGGGCCTCCCGCCATATGACAAGGATTCGTGAGCACTTGACATATCTAACTCAGATTGGTGATATTGAGGTAGTGCTTGGAGATGACCAAGTGGTCAAAGAAATTGGTTGTGGGACTGTATCATTGCAGAGGGAGTCTTTGCCTCCCATGTTGTTGAGAGAGGTCTTATATGTTATGGGCTTGAAGAAGAACTTATTTTCAGTTTCTGCCATTGAGGATAGGGGCTATGAGGCATTGTTCCATGATGGGAAGGTGCTCCTTTTCCCCAAGGGGTCTAGTATCACTTCGTCCAAAGTGATTGGGACTCAACATGAGAATTTGTACAAGCTCATGTTCCAGCCAGCGAGAGCATTATTTCATTCTACCAGCAACAGGGACCTGTGTGAGCTATGGCACAGGAGGATGACACATTTACACCATGGGGCTTTGAGGGTACTAAGGGAGATTGTGACTGGAGTTCCAGATTTCAATACAAAGAACTAGGAGTTGTGAAATGGGTGTGCTTTAGGAAAGTACACCAAGACTATTTTTCCTAATAGTGACAGTAGAGCAGCAGGTATCCTTGATGTTATTCATTAATATGTATGTGGCCCGATGTCTTCGACATCGTTGACTGGTTGTTTATACTATGTTATATTCATTGATGAATTCTCAAGGAAGTCTTCGATTTTCTTCATGAAGACCAAAGGACAGGTCTTCAATGGGTTCCAATAGTTCAAAGCTCTTTTGGAGAACCAAACTAGGAAGAAAATCATATTTCTAAGGACAGACAATGGGGGTGAGTATACCTCCAATGCATTCATGGAATTTTCTGCAGGAGAGGGCATCATGAGAGAGTTGATTGTTCCTTACAACCCACAACATAATGGGGTTACTGAGAGGAAGAACAGGTCCATAGTTGGGGTTGTGAGAGCCATGCTACATCATTAGGGGTTGCCACTATTTCTTTGGGTTGAGGCATGCTACACTACAGTTTATCTGCAGAACAAGAGTCCACACAGGGCAGTGGGGGGTATGAATCTTGAGGAGGCGTTTTCTGGGAAGAAGCCTGAGGTGGGGCACTTTGGGATTTTTGGGTGCATCACATATTCACCTGTCCCTTATGAGAAGAGGACAAATCTAGAACCCACGACAGAGAGAGGGATCTTTGTTGGGTATAGAGAGACTTCAAATTCTTTCCATATATACATTCCTTCCTTGAGGAAGACAATTTTGAGGAGGTATGTGAGATTTGAGGAGGATGGATTCTTTAGGAAGTCATGAGGGACAAAGAGGGGTGAGAAATCATCACCTCAAATTCAGGTGAGTCCGCAACAGACTTCAATGACACAGAGTTCAAGTCCACCAGTTTCAGTGACGACTGGTCCACAGGTGATAGGGCCACAAATGTCAAGAACGCAGGTTACTGGTCCACAGGTTTTAGAATCAAGTACTCCAGAGTCTACTTCAGGATCACAGTCTTCAAGAGATGGGTTTGAGAAGGGAGAGTCCCCTCCATGGGACACTACTTCAGAGAGGAGGAATCCCTAGTGGCTTCAAGATACTTTGAGGGAGGCACAGGGTTCAGTGGGGAATCCCAGGTAGGTTGTGAGGGAGAGTAAACCTTCGGAGAGGTTTTGTAGGTACATTAATCTCATTTTTAAACACATTAATCTTTGCTTAACCCTTAATCTCTTGGAAATTGATTATCAAATATCGCAGATATGCTAGATAAACAATCTTGTTTGATAGGAAAGCTCGATATCGAATATCAGGTATTGGGTATTGCACAATCCTTAAGTCATAAGAACCTTCAGTACGATTCACCTAATATGTGATAAGTACAATGATGAAAGTATGACATGATAACATATCGGGTATCAGCTATTTCGTGTGATGAGAAACTTGAGGACGATGGATCGATAGGAGATATTTAAAGATTTATTTAATCACAACGGTTTTCTTTGCATTTTAAAACTATTTCACTCTTAAAGAGAAACAAAATAGCATAACTTTGGTAATGGAAGCTAATAACATGGTGTTTACACATGCCAGATACCAGATATAATAAATATGGAGAACATAAATAAAATGCTAGAAATGGCAGAATAACAGTAATATATCCAGCATAATCTCCACAATAACACAGAAATGATATAGGAACATGATCCGGATTTATGTAGGAACACAATGAAATACA
>ML782022.1:390552-500343 GCA_009831015.1 Picea engelmannii
ATCTCAAAAAACCTTCATTTAGGCCCTCAAAATGGCCCCGGAAGTTAAACCTGCTAAAAATAGTAAATTGCCAAAATTGCCAGAAAACTAATTTGAGCCAGTCGGAAAAGGTGGGTGGCCACCAATATCCACCTGGATCAGAACAACAACAGAAATAACACTTCGATTTAGAAAGCAATGTTCACATGCCTCTTCGAGGGGTCAACCTCCAATCAAGCAACGCTCTGTTACAACAATATCCAAGCTAGGGTTTTCATACCCTCAACCCTTATTTATACTAAATATGTCTATCAAGAGAAGCATCTAGAGGACGATCCTTCTAGAAGCGAAAGCTTCTATTATGTCTTCTTACATCCTCCTTATTCTATTTTAATGAAAGGACTTATTAATATTGACCTTTATTACATCCAAATATATTGATCTACCTATGTGCGGGTTAGGACCCTAACATGTCCGACCCCTTAAAAAAAACCTTGTCCTTAAGGCTTGAGATGTGGAAACTACTGCAGAATGGTAGTTGGTTCCCAAGTGGCATCTGCTGGATTCATATCTTTCCACTGGACTAGCACTTCCTTGATGGTTCTCTGACGCAGGCGACACTCACGCTGGTCCAAAACTGCTTCTGGTTGTAGCCAAATGGATCCTTATTCAGCTAACTCGGGAAGGTTGGTTTGAATTTGGCACCTAGTTCCAATCACCTTCTTTAAGCATGAAACATGAAAAACTGGATGTGCTTCGACTGACTGGGTAGAGCTAACTAATATGCGACTTGTCCCACACGCTTGAGAACTGTATAAGGACCATAAAATTTGGGCGCTGGCTTCTGACAATGCTCTGCCTTGAGGGAAGTTTGCTTGTATGGTTGCAGTCGCAGAAACATCTGATTCCCTTCTGCAAATTGACGTTCAGAGAGACCTTGATCTGCTTGTTGATTCATGCAATTGTGTGCCATGACCAAGTTCTCTTTAAGGGTACGAGAGTATCCTCTCGAACTGTAAGTGTTTGGTCAACCACCTGGACCTTCGAGGTACTCGGTAAGTATGAGAGAACTGAAGGTGGCTTCTATCCATATACCACTTCAAAAGGAGTCATGCGAGTATTTGTATGGTAGGAAGTGTTGTACCACCATTCGGCTAGGGGTAGCCATTGAGACCACTGATGTTGTTTTTCAGAGGCAAAACACCTCATATATGTTTCCAAACACTTGTTAACAACTTCCGTTTGACCATCAGTGCGGGGATGATAAGATGTGATGAGATGCAATTGGGTGCCCTAGAGCTTAAACAATTCTTGCCAAAAATTGCTTGTGAAAGTTGGGTCACGATAAGAAACAATAGAGTGTGGCATGCCATGAAGCTTGAAGACCTGGTCCATGAAAAGTTGAGCCACCATGGATGTAGTAAATGGGTGTTGAAAAGAGAAGAAATGAGAATACTTGGAAAGGCGATCCACAACCACCATTATGATTGATTTATTCCCTAATTTGGGTAAGCCGGTAATAAAGTCCATAGAGATATCCTTCCAAATAGCAGGTGGAATCAGAAGCGGTTGTAGTGTGCCCGGATATTTAACTGTTTCTCCCTTGTTGCGTTGACACACCTCACATTCAACGACAAAATTACGGATGTCCTGTTTCATACCATCCCAGAAAAAAGAACGTTTGACTCTGTCATATTTTTTGGTGAACCCTGAGTGCCCCGTTGTGGGTGTAGCATGAAGCTCAGAAAGTACCATGGATTTAAGCTTTGATTGTTTACTTAAATACAAGCGACCTTTGTATCAAAGCTCATCCTAGAGCCAAGAGTACCTTGGGGGAGTTGGAGCCTTGGTCTACAATTGTTGGATCAAATGCAAACTTTTGGGATCTTGAAGCCATTCCTGGTGCATAGCCTGGAGCCAATCGGGTACAATGAAGGAAAGAGAAAAAAGGGATCCTTCTTCTTCATATTTTTGGGACAGTGCATCTGCCACTACATTGTCTTTTCCCTTCTTGTAAATGATCTCATAATCATAACCAAAGAGCTTAGTCACCCATTTTTGTTGCTCCTAGGAGGAAATGCATTGTTCCAGAAAGTACTTGAGGCTTTGATGGTTGGTATTAATTTGGAAGCGTTGCCCCAAGAGATAAGGGAGCCACAGATCAACGACATGAAAAATAGCCAACATTTCCTTTTCATAAATGGGTTTGCCCAGATTCCTTTCAGACGGTTGTTTGTTGGTGAAGGCCAAAGGTCAGGCCTATTGCATAAGGACAACGACGATTCCTTTCCCCGAGGCATCACATTCCAACACAAAGGTCTTTGTGAAATCAGGAAGGGCCAGAACCAGAGTGGTGCACATGGTCATCTTCAAGGTTTGAAAAGCTTGAGCAGTGGCTGGAGTCCAAGTGAAAGACTTCTTTTTTAGGAGAGCAGTGAGAGGTGCTGCAATCTTTTCGTAGTTCTTAACAAACTTGCGATAATACCCTATTAAGCCTAGAAATCCATGCAATCTTTTGAGAGTCTTTGGGTGCGGTTGATCTTACATAGCTTCAATCTTTTTTGGATCCACCCTGACGCCATCCTTGCCAACCAGATGACCCAAGTATTCTACTTTTGAGTCACCAAAAGCACATTTAGACTATTTCAGGAAAAGTTGGTGCTGGGAGAGGAGATGGAGAACTTGATCCACATGAGTAAGATGGTATGTCCAGGTTTTTCTATAGATGAGGATATCATCAAAGAAAATTAAGACAAAATGACGGAGAAAGGGACGGAAGACATGATTCATGAGGCTTTGGAAGGTGGAGGGGGCATTACACAAGCCAAAGGGCATGACCAAAAACTCATAGTGGCCCTCGTGAGTGAAAAAGGTCATCTTGGGAATGTCTGCCTCTTTCATACGTATCTGGTGATAGCCCGAGCAAAGATCAAGTTTAGTAAAGAATTGGGCGCCACTCAATTCATTCAGGAGGTCATAAATGACAGGAATGGGAAATTTTTCTTTAATGGTCAGCTTGTTGAGGGCATGGAAGTCAGGACACATTCTCCAAGAACCTTCTTTCTTCAAGACCATGACTACAAGAGAAGAGTAAGGGCTTGTACTAGGGCGGATAACGCCTGCATTAAGGAGTTCCTGGACCATTTTCTCAATTTCATTTTTTTGTGAAAAGGGGTGGCGATATGGACGGATATTGGGAGGAAGGCTTCCGGGTACAAGGGGAATGGAATGATCATGAACACCGTGGGAAGGAGGGAGGCCTTGGGGAGTGGAAAATACCATTTGATGTTTAGAAAGGAAAGCTTGGAGGTCATGTGGCACCGGGGGTGTCTCTGTTGCTTGAATGGCATGGAATTGGGCAATGACACCAGAATGACCTTTTTTGAGCAGTTTTTCCATGCGATGGGAACTAATGACCTCAGGTGAACCAACAGTGATGCCTTGGAATTTATATTGGTGGCCTTCCTGGTCGAATTGCATGGTTAATGCCTTAAAATCCATGAGAATGGGACCCAAATTTCTTAGCCAGTCTGCACCCAACACAATGTCACAACCACCCATGTCGATAGAAAACATATGGGATTTTAGGTGGTAGTCACCGATTTGGAGACGCACATTTTCATAGCGCCCTCCACATTTCATGGAACCACCATTGACAATCATGATTTGGAAATTGTTGACAGCATGGATGTAGCAATGAGTTTCTTGGGCAATGTGGCAATGAATAAAATTATGGGTGCTTCCACTATCAACCAGAATGATGACCTTATGATTCTTGATGTAACCGATTAACTTGAGGGTTTGGGGAGCAGAAAATCCAGTGAGAGCATTGAGGGAAATGACGGGTTCTACTTCGGGAGGGTCTAAGGGAGGGGTTATGTCAGTGATTTCAAGTGACTCAGCCACAAGGGGAGTTTCAACATCCTCTTCTGAAATATCCTTAGAGATGACCATAAAAATCTTTTGTTCCTTACACTTGTGGCCCGGGAAATATTTGTCATCACAATTATAACAAAGGCCTTTGAGTTGGCGTTTATCCATTTCATCCCTGATCGATTTTTGGATTTTTAATGGGGCGGAGGGAGTAGTGGGAGTGATGGGTTTAGGGCGAGGTATAAAGGAGGGTTTTCAGTTTTGAGATGATACAACTTGTTGTGCTTCTTTAGCTCTTTTAGTATCCTCCACCCAAGTCGAGGGTCGAGCCATGAGGACATGGGCCCAAATCTCCTCCTTGAGGCCACTGATAAAACACTCTCGAAAGAAAGCATCAATCATGCCCTATGTTCGAAAAGCCAGGCACTCAAAGGCAGCTATGAAGTCTTCTACTGTTCCAGATTGTTTCAATTTTGTCAAACGACCCAAATGGTTGGTGTCCGTGTCAAAGCATTCATAAAGCTCAGTCACAAATTGGGTCCAAGCAATATACCCTTGACAAGAAGTTTTTCTCCGTTGCCACCATTGCCAATGTTCTTGATCTAGATGGAGAACACCATACCGGAGTTTGGCCAAGTCATCTGTAATGTTGTATAAAGAGAAATAATGTTCCATTTGGGTTACACAACCAGTGGGGTCCAAGCCATCAAATTTGGTCACATCCACCCGCGGAAGGCGTATGTCACGTTGAAAGTGATGGGACTGAAAGGTATGGGAATGAGAGGAATTTTCACCTTCATTCTTTGGAGGTGCTTCAAAGAAATGGTCATTTGTAGGGATCTTCAGTTTGGTGCAGAGTGATGCAAAGACAAATTCGAGTTGGGTGGTCAAGTCTTGTTTGACTTCCTCCATTGAGGACTGCATGGTTGTATTTATGGTAGCATTGATGGACGAATCGATGGAGGCAACAATAGCACTGAATTGTTTCACTTCTTTTTGGGTTTCGAGGAAACCAGATTGCATGGTGTTGAAGCGAGCTTCCAGATCTTGGCTATGGGTATGTGCCATAAGGATGGGTGAACTGAAAAGGGGCGGGTGGGGTCAATTTTTTTTCCGAAAAATGATATGGATGAATGTGATAAGGGTGAAGAGATGAATCCAATGGAATAGGTCTCAAATAATGGTGAAAATTTTTCCAGGCCTTTTTTTTTTTATACACCTGCGGAGTTAGACTTCGGTCTGAAGAATACTGCAATGATGAAATCCCCAAATGCTTAACCAGAGAGAAATGTGTATTTACTTGGCAACCCGAACACAGTTGTGCGGCAATATATCTAATCTGTTTTAATTTGTTTATGTTTCTATCCCCCAAGGGTTAGGTATTCAAGGGTTCTACAAACAAGGGTTTGCCCTGTGCTATAGCTCTCTGATATACATGCAGGGTCCAACAATAGTACTCGGCCCAATATCTCAGGGCACTAACTAAGGAGGATAGACCGTACCCTTAGTCGTACTACCCGACTACCCAGGTACTTGAGAGTGTCTTCCCGAGTGTTGTTCTCAGTGACACTATAGTAGTCCAATGACCGAAAGGTTTATCTAAAGAGGGATTCAAGAAATCTAGGTCGATCCGTACATAGGTGTTGTTTGATGTGCTACCACTCGAAGGGGTACCAACAGGGGTTACAAGGGTGGCCAAAAGATGTTCTCTTAAGAATCACTTGTATTTCCTACGTGTATGAATCCCTCAACTGCGGGTTTGTGTGTGTAATGACAGATCTCTATGGCTTAAAGACGTCGTAATACGTCTCTACCCTGAAAAAAAAATTCCCACAATTTCTGCCAAGGAAAGTGCTCTGATACCACTTGCAAGATACCAGTTATAATAAATATGCAGAACAAAAATAAAATGCTAGAAATGGCAGAATAACAGTAATATATCCAGCATAATCTCCACAATAACACAAAAATGATATAATAACAACAACATAAATAACACTTTGATTCAGAAAGCAATGTTCACGGGCCTCTTCGAGGGGGCAACCTCCAATCGAGTAGTGCTCTGTTACAATAATATCCAAGCTAGGGTTTTCATACCCTCGACCCTTATTTATACTAAATATGTCTATCAAGAGAAGCATGTAGAGGAAGATCCTTCTAGAAGCGGAAGCTTCTATTAGGTCTTCTTACATCCGCCTTATTCTATTTTATTGAAAGGCCTTATTAATATTGACCTTTATTACATCTGAATATATTGATCTACCTATGTGCGGGTTAGGACCCTAACAACACATACGTATACCATATAAGTTCATTACTTACTCTACTTAAGTTGATATCATGATAAGTAACACTATGATTGATTAGGGAAACATAGTAACTATGAAAAGTGAAGTACAAGATAGGTACATAACTACAATGAATAAGGGAAATACATGAGAGTAATACTAGTGCATAAATCCCAGTCCAAGCAATCTATGTGTATAATGATTAGGGGAATACATTGGATAGAACACACTTGTATAAGCATGTGATAAGCGTAATCGTAATTATTTCTTTGGTATCTATAAATCCATATTACTATTGCTTCTATTTCACAATATCAATGGAATTAGAGCTTACTAGTAATGAAATCGATCATGTTACATACAAGGAAATATTTTTTCATGGATATGGATTTACATGCTATGATTAACATATAAGGAATGGGATTAGTACAAGGCAGATAACATTGTAACTTACTTATGAATTCATAGTGTTTATGGAAGTTATGAGATGGTAAAAAATGATTAAAAAGGGAAAAAATGTATTATTAAAGGCCTGGATTTGTCCATAGATCCATTTACAGGTATTATAAATGGCATTTAAATGAGAGTGTTTTCACCATAACATTAGAACTTGTGTATTATTCATGAATCACAATATTGATTTATTAGAACATCCCATGTAATTAATTATTCCTGCGACAACGGGAAATGTTCAAATCATACAAATTTCAAGTGTTAATCTCGTGTTTAAACACATTAATCTTTGCTTAACCCTTGATCTCTTGGCAATTGATTATCAACTATCTCATATATGCTAGATAAATGGTCTTGTTTGACAGGAAAGCTCGGTATCCGATATTTGATATCGAGTATCGTGTATTGCACAATCCTTAAGTAATAAGAACCTTCATTATGATTCACTCGATATGGGATAAGTACAATGATGACAGGTTGACGTGATAACATATCGGGTATCGACTATTTTGTGCGATGAGAAACTTGAGGACAATGGCCCGATATGCAATATTTAAAGTTTTATTTAATCATAAGGGTTTTCTTTGCATTTTAAACTATTTCACAATTATAGAGAAACATAATAGCACAACTTAGGTAATGGAAGCTAATAACATGGTGTTTACACATACATATACCATAGAAGTTCATTATTTACTCTACTTATGTTGATATCATGATAAGTAACACTATCACTGGTTAGGGAAACACAGTAACTAAGAAAATTGAAGTACAAGATAGGTACATAATTGCAATGAATACAGGAAATACATGAGAGTAATACTAGTGCATAAAGCCCAGTCCAAGCAATCTATGTGTATAATGATAAGGGGAATACATTGGATCAAACACACTTGTATAAGAATTTGATAAGTGTAATCATACTTACTGCTTAGGTATCTATAACTCCATATTACTATTGCTTCTATTTCACTATATCAATGGAATTAGAGCTTACTAATAATGAATTCGATATCATGTTACATACGGGGCAATAATTGTTCATGGATATGGATTTACAGGCTATGATTGGCATATAAGGAATGGGATTAGTACAAGGTAGATAACATTGTAACTTACTTATGAATTCAAAGTGTTTATGGAAGTTATGAGATGGTAAAAGACGATTATAGGTACTATAAATGACATTTAAATGAGATTATTTTCACCATAACTTCAAAACTTGTGTATTATTCGTGAATCGCAGTGTTGATTTATTGGAAGAACCCGTGTAATCAATTATTCTTGCGACATTGGGAAATGTTCAATTCATACAAATTTTAAGTGTTAATCCTATGTTTAAACACATTAATCTTTGCTTAACCCTTAATCTCTTGGCAATTGATTATCGGATATTGCATATTTTCTAGATAAATGGTCTTGTTTGACAGGAAGGTCCGATATCTAATATCAGGTATCATGTATTGCACAATCCTTAAGTCATAAGAACCTTCAATATGATTCGCCCGATATGCAATAAGTACAATGATGACAGGCTGACGTGATAACATATCGGGTATCGACTATTTCGTGTGATGAGAAACTTGAGGAAAATGGCTCAATAGGTGATATTTAAAGGTTCATTTAATCACAAGGGTTTTCTTTGCATTTTTAAACTATTTCACAATTAAAGAGAAACATAATAGAATAACTTAGGTAATTGAAGCTAATAACATGGTGTTTACAGGCACATATATCATAGAAGTAAAAGTACAAGATATGTACATAACTGCAATGAATAAGGGAAATACATGAGAGTAATACTAGTGCAAAAATCCTAGTCCAAGAAATCTATGTGTATAATGATTAGGGGAATACATTGGATAGAAAAAATTTGTTTAAGCATGTAGTAAGTGTAATCATATTTACTACTCAGGTATATATAACTCCATATTACTATTGTTTCTATTTCACTATATCAATGGAATTGGAGATTATTAGTAATGAAATCGATATCATGTTACATACGTGGCAATAGTTGTTGATGGATATGGATTACATGTTATGATTATCATATAAGGAATGGGATTAGTACTAAGTAGATAACATTGTAACTTACTTACATACAAGGTTAGTAATGGGAATCACTCATAGGAATCAACACCATGTATCAACAAGGCTAAGTTAGTTAGAACTAGAGCCTACTATGTATATATCAATCACTAATGAGGAAAATCCATTACTTAATGTATACTACTGCTATGATGGTGTAAGTAATGCACATTGTATACATTGGCCATATCTCTTAGCTTAATGGAAATGGATTGCATAGAGTTGAGACAATAAGATCATCATAACTAGTAAGGGTTATGTAAGATGTAATGGAGATAGTACTAGCTTAATCATATCTAGCAGTGTAACATATATTGTAATCTATAGCATATTTTGTTACATCATCTACCATTAGTCAACACACATGTAAGCTAAATACCTACCCTTTTACGTTTCTACGAAAATGATGGGAAAAATAGCCCACTAATTGATGGTGGTTCCCAACCAAACATTATGTCAAAGTTATCATGGAACAATTAGGTCTATCATGCATTAATGAAACAAAGAACAAGATGATCTTTAACAAAAAAATGCAACCAACTGACAATTAAATCAAAGATTTCATTGTAGTAATGAATACCCATACTAAGATCCGCACCACTTGTAATTTTCAAGCAGTAGACATAAAGTAGGAAATTACTCTAACATTTTTAGGATGAGAATGGAAACAATTAACATTAGGTTACCTCAATCTATATGGCTCCGACATGATAGTGCATTGAAGCTTAAGAAAATTGTCATTGTTAGAGATCTAAGAATTGCATCTTTTGTCAAAATTTTACCAAAATCCAATGTTTATTTTGTAGAAACTAGCCTAGGTACCTATTATGTTTTCATCGAAGAGCAGACTGTATTAGTCTTCCATCCCAGTGATGATGAAGCTGATCAATTATGGCACATGTAGTTTGACAATGCCTCTTCTAGTGAAGGTTATGGTGTTGGAATCATACTCTACTCTCCCCTAAGAAAATCTCACTCCTCTTTTTTCTTAAATTTTGAATCTACCAGTAACATACTAGAATTTGAAGCCTTATTCCTCAAGTTAGACAAAGTTATTAATTTAAGATGAAAATCCATCCATGGTTTCGATGATTTTGAACTTATTATTAACCTAGTCATGCAGATTTATTCACTAGCCAAAAATATTTTTAAACAATATACCAAACTCATGCAACATCTAATGAAAAATTTATTGTATTTCAATCTAAATTACAGTCACAAATAATTAAATGCAATTCAAATAAGCCTATTGTATATGCTCCTAATCCAAATAAATAGGATTTAAGAGATAAATTGTAATGTGTTCTTATAGTCCTATATTGTCTTCATGTGCCTAATAAGAAAGAATCATGGCAAATATTTTATCATGATGATGACATCTGTTGTTTCCCAACATATCGAGATGGATAAGTTTTCAAGTCTTCTAGAGTCATCAACTTAAAACATAATGTTTTCCCAAGGGATTAACCCCTTTGGAAAACATGTTTTTAGCTAGTGATTCTTCTAAAAAGAGCACTCCTACTAATGAATTTTATAACAGATCTTGGAACTAACAGATCTTGAAATTTTGTATATAGGGGCCTTATGTCATAGAAACATTGTCATAATTATTCACAAAAGGTGTTCCAAGTAGTATTGCACTTGCAACAGATTTGAAAGAAGCCTCATCATCGAGTTTAATGTAACTAACTAATGCATGAAATAAATACTACACAGTGTAACTAACAATGTACATAACTAATGACGCAAGAGATGTAAATGATTTGTACCTTGTCGGAAATGCGTTGTAGATCGTGGAGGTGACCGCCCTTCAAAATTGCATTTTTTGAAGACAATAATAGGTTAAATAATTGAATAATAACTAAACATCTATGAGATTTCATTTGACAAAGAGAATTAAACGTTACATGACTAAATAATAATTAAACATGTATGACGCTATATAAATACTAAAGGGGAATACCTCATGAATGAGTTCCTCTTGGTTTTGAGAATAATTTATTCTCTACTAAACATGACCAACCACGTGAAGGTGGAATCTCGTTTGTTGTCCCACCCCTACCCCTTGCATCACTCTCAATTCCCCATACCCAATAATGCATAACAAGTAGCAAAACAAGAATTAAAGGTAAATGAAAGAAAGAAGGTACATGCATATAAAACATATAAGGTTCACGCACAAATAGCAAAAAAAAAAATTGTACAGTCAATAATTTATATTAATAAAATTTGTCCTAAAAGTATGTACAATCACTTCTTTTTTTGTTTCTTCTTCTTGATAAAATTCATGAGTAAATCATCATCACATTCATTTTGATCTTGACCTTCAACTATTGGGACCTGTTCTTCTACTGGAAGGCGATGGGTCATCTAAAGCATTGTACTACTTCTAGTGGCAGGATGTGGACGTCGATTCACTACAAGGGCATCCACTACAATAACAAAAAGCATTAAAAGGACATGATTAGTTATTATTCATAGCAGTGTTTCATTAGTAAGAATATCATTACTATGTTTTTTACCTGGAGGAGTAATCGACACCATTGGTTGGATTTTCATCGGTTCCTCTTCTCTCCGAACACCCTCATCTACATGCTCTACCATTGAAACAAGAAAAGTTATAAATACACCATCTGAAGGAAATATTTATAATCGTCATATTATATATTTTATTTTAAATACATGAATACTGTGATCGGTTTACGAACCACTAGTATCATGAGGTCATTTTCCACCACTATCAAAACAATTGGTGTTCCTTTCATTCTTAAAAAAAACAGACACGTAATTAATTGATGGCTTAAATCAATCGTCAATATATTTGACAAGTAAGCAACAACTACAATCTTGTCATTTTATTTACCAACTCATTTGAAGGGTCAATTTGTGTCTATGATCCCTTTCTTTGTCAATTTTCCACCACAGATTGAAAGTCGAACTTGAAGCCAAGAATCAAGTCTTATTCGGTGGTGGCAGTGTTGAATGTATTCCCCTGCATCACATGGCATAATATATGGATTTTCGCTTACTGGATTCAATTAGATAAAATTTTCATGATGATATGTATAACATGAATAAACTATTTGGTACTTATTGTTATAGCAATTTTTTCCACACTCCATGAATCTTGCTTTGATGGCCTTACCATTCCCTCTGCAGAATCAAATTTCCCTTTTTCTCATTCCAGAGTAAAAAATTCAAAATTTTGTACATATAAGCGGGCCACATTTAGACATATCATGTATACACGGGTTCTCCATTACAGCCCACATACATCGGGCTTTGTGCTCAAAAATTAAAAAATATGTTGAGTTTCCATGCCATGTCACGAGATCCATGATCCCTTACCTTCCATATACTGGAAACGCTTTGTCTCAACTCTTCAATTCCATTTGAAGGCTGTAAAATTGATGTTGGATCATGTTGTCATTGATGCCAATGGTTTGATTGATTGATGTCATTGTTTGATGTCAAGTCATTGATTGATGTCAAGTGATTGATTGAGTGATGATTGATGTAATGTAATATGTAGTGTCCTTGATGAGAATGCATAGATGGATTAATGAGTTGTCATTGATATAATGAAGAATATGGATCACCCTTGATGAGAATACATATATGGATCAATGATACATGATTGGTACATGATGCATAGTCGATGTATATGATGCATTGTTGGAAAGATGTATAGATGACCCATTATTGTCTTATCATGATTGATAAGGTGCACAAATGGATGAACTCCAAAGTGGCCCCCTTATGGTGAAATCCCTCACGGGAAGACACTTTGCGGATTGAGTTATCTTAGAAGAATGGTTGGAGGACCCATGCTTGTATGAGGAATAATGAGATGAAGATCAATGAATTTGTTGGTGAAACCATCCTAGACGGATAGTGTTTTTCCTACCATTTCTGGTGGTATGTGGAACGTCACACAACTCCTCACAGTTTGAGAGTTATGACCTTATGAAGTTGGAGGACCCCCATATGAAGGCTTGAAGCCCCCAAGGTCAAAGAAATCAAAGTGACCTAAAAGAAGAAATCATTATTTAAATGATAAAGTAAAGTGACAAAGTCAAGGTGGATTATTTAAATAATATAGAGAAGTGACAAAATCAAGAAATATTATCTAAATGATAAAGTAAGGTGACAAAATCAAGAAGGAATATTTGAATGATAAAGAATTGGAGAACTTTCTATTTATAGAAAGTGGTTAACCCTAAAATAAGGAAAATAGGTTGAGTGACCTAGAAATGGGTTAAGCAACCTAAAAGTGGGTAAAGTGACCTAGAGGATGCAAGTATAAATAATATAGCTATGGACTCTTGCATTTCACTCTTGTGTGTGGATCAATGGAGAGCTTCTAGTGAGAATATCTTTTGAAGTATTGATGGAGAGATTCTTGTGAGATAATTTTGGTGTGGATCTCTTGAGCATGATTTAAGATCTATTTTGAGAAAGAGAGCATGAGAAGGATCTCATGGACGCATCAAAGTTTCAGCAATATCGGAGATCTTTACGGCAAAAGTCTCGGAGCTTCAGAAACCCTATTTTTTGGTGTGTACGCGGGTTGTATGTGTATAGGGTGCATATACACAAGATTTTTGTGTACAAGGTGCGTATAATACATGGTATGTTTGTGTACAAGGTGTGTATATGTGGGTTGTCTATGCATAGGGAGCGTACAGTGGATAAAATCATGGAGATTTTTGGTTGAGCTGATGACAAGTCGTTTAAGACTAAAGCAGGTTCCTGATATGCACTCTATGGGCTCAGATCTATCACTGAGACACTGGTATGGTTACATTATTGTCTTGATGGATAACATTTTTTATTGTGTTTTAAATGCCTAGGGCATTCTTGGTATGTTTTCTATGATGTGATATATGTTGGTTGATGGAGTGAGCAACACTCTTATGATTCAGTACTGATATGATGGTTGTAGTATGTTGATTGCTTATGCATGATTGAGTAGCATTCATATTGATTGGTTGTGGAGTATGAGTAAGCTATTGGAGAGATTATATGTATTATGATTGGCTGGTGGTCAGTTTGGACAATGAAAAATAGAAGAGAATGATAAATTGGTTGTAGAGGATCTGAGTTGATTTTGAAGGACAAACCCTAATAGCTTAGAAGGTATACGCAGGTTGTAGTACTAGTTGATAGCGTATACACAGGTTGTAGTACTGCTTGGGTGCGTATACACGTGGTTTGTACTACTGGTAGGGCGCATACACATGCATGATGCACTACTGACAGGTCGCGTACCTGTTGCAGATTGACATCTGTTGAGGATTGTTGTCTCATCTCAGTTGATGTTGAGAGTGTAAGTTGAGTCTTGCATTATAGAGCTGGTGCTCTTGTACAATTGTACTCTATTCAATTGTTGCTGATAAACCCCCAGATTATTGTCCATAATAAAAATAAAATTGTACATACATGTTGTGTTCTTTATGTTCCTTGTGGTAATGACTTGTTGATGATATATTGTTGATATGTCCTCACATCTAACTGGTTATAAATGACAACAATGAGTAATGAGTAAAGTGTTGAATGCTAACTAAAGAGTTT
Source organism: Picea engelmannii (assembly GCA_009831015.1). Classification (NCBI taxonomy): domain Eukaryota; kingdom Viridiplantae; phylum Streptophyta; class Pinopsida; order Pinales; family Pinaceae; genus Picea; species Picea engelmannii. The sequence continues at coordinate 404,811 of ML782022.1, forward strand.
TGTGTAAGAGGGAAGTTTGGGAAAAAGAGCCCCACACTCATTCACCCCACCTCTAAGTTTGGTAGGTGTGTCCAACAATTGGAATCAGAGTGGGCCTTCACTACAAGAGTTAACAAGCTTGAAGGAGATCCATAGACACACAAATGGATGATGAAGTTCCAATCCTTGATGAGGAAAACTATTCTAATTGGAGAATAGAGATGAGAATATATTTGAAGACAATGGGAGAAACAATTTGAAAGGCATCCATTGGTGGATTAGTTCCATTGAAGAACAAGTCAAAGTTTGCAACTCAAAGGGAAGGAAAGAAGAATGATGCATTGGCTCTCAAGACCATTCTTAGTGGACTTTCAAGCCCTATCAAAGAGAGAATGGGACACTGCACTTCCACCAAGGATCTATGGCTAAAGCTAGAGGAGACATATCAATAAAAGAAAGAAGATGTTGAATACCACTCTGTCAAGATTATCAAAGGTAAAGAATCTTTAACTCTTGATTGCATATGTGATGATTTTAAAAGAATTTCAAATGAAGGAAAAGAATCATGTGATGATGTTGGCAAGAAGGAAGATATTAAAGGAATTTCAAATGAAGGAAAAGAATCATGTGATGATGTTGGAAAGAAGGAAGATATTGAAGATACATCAAATGAAGGTAAAGAATCTCCAAAGACTCTTGATTGCAATGATTCAAAATGTGATGATGTTGAATTTTTCTCAAGTGAAGAAAATGATCTAGAAACAATTTGTGTAAAGTTTGATGATAGTTATCCCATGGAAAGAATATAAAAAAATCTATTAGAACTTCAAAAGGAAATTGAAGAAGGTTTATATAGATATAGAAGTGATCATTTTTATACACACTATAACTATCTTTCAGATAACACTAAGAAGTTTCTTAGGAGGAATCAAAGATACATCTTGAAGTTAAAGGGAATGCTCAAAGAACAAGAAAATAGTTCTAAGACTCAATTATGAGAAAATGAAGAAGAGATCACAAGACTAAAGAATGAAAAAGAAGATATGAAGGTAGAGGATGAGATTAGAAAAAAAATTGAAACTATTGTCCATCTGAAGACCCAAATTGAAGAAGCCAAAAGGGTAGAAGAATTTTTGAAGAATCAAATTAATGAAAAAGAAGAGTCATGTCATAAGTTAGAAGCCGAAATTGTTGACCTTAGAAAGAAGGTAGAGAAGTCAAACAAATTCTTGAATAGCTCAATAATCTTGGATGAGATATTGGAAAGTCAAAGATCACCATGTGATAAATCAGGTCTTGGGTACAAAAAGGAAACTACACATGCTGAAGCAAGCACCTCAAAGGAGCATGAGGTAAGTCCATCAAAGAAGGAAGACAATGTTGCAAAGAAACCATCTACGGAAGACAAAGAAAATTTCAAAAGAACAAAGCAAGAAATACATCAAGAAGTCATTCTTGGGACACCAAAGCAAAGTTATGAAAGTGTTTTCCATGGGCATTGCTATTCATGTAATGGATATGGTCACAAAGTTTTTGAATGTAGATCTTATGAAATGAGATATAATGGAAGATTTCATAACACCATGAGGTGTTGGAGATGTGATCAAGTAGGACATATTGTTGTTCACTGTAACACCATGAGATGCTACAACTGTAATGGATTTGGCCACAAATCCCAGGAGTGCTGGAACACAAAAAGAAAGTCTGTGATGAGAACTTCACATAGCATGGATAGAAGAAGGAATGAAGTAAGGAAAGGAAACATTTTGAAAAGATGGATGCTTAGAGCTCAAGTTCTAAGGAGAAGAGACACCTACAAAAGTGGGTGAAGAAGACAGGGCATCCAGAACAGAATGAAAGACTAAAGGAAAGCTCAAAAGTGTCATCTACTAAGGTATGTGCAGGTGACAGTGGTGACAATCGCGTACATATGCAGGCTGACCTTGAATAGGTCACGTACATACACGATCTGTTGTGCAGCAGGCCGCATATATGTGTTAAAGCCTTGGGAAAAAGGTAATGCACATGGCTTGGAGTTTGATGTTATGGTATAACTCTGTGATGCAAGGTCTAACATGGTTTATTGTAGGTTCTGACACTATTTGTTGCAGGTTTTCATGGTTCTATATTAGATCATGTAAGGTAACTATGAAAGATAAATCTTGGGTGCATGTCATTAACCCATGAGTATGAATTGATGTTGATCTATTGGGGTACATGGCTGGTACATATTTGAGTTTCATTGATATATCTTATGATATATTATTGGAAGCACATGATGGATATCATGGTGCATGCATTTTGCATGTGATTGGGCTACAAATTGAGACATATAGTTGGTGAAGTTGATGAGATGATCATTTTGTACATCATTGTTGATCTATAGTTGATGCATAATTGGTACTTTTATAGTACATTGGTAGAGGCACCTACTAGAAGTTTGATTGGCACATGTTTTATGGAGGATTTACATGTATGGGATTCATCATTTTTGTAGTGTTGGTGCATGATGGTGTAAATGTTTTGGTGCACTCATATATGGAATATACTTGATGATACTATGTTGGTGGTATTACTTGATTAGCACAACAATTGATATTTGTTTGATACATGGCTATGGCACTTGGTTCATGATGGAGACATATCATGAGTGATATGATACATTGTTTGGCATGTTGGTAGATGCACATGGTTGACATATTGGTAGATGCACATGTTGGCATATTGGCAAAGGCATATGATTGATATATTCCATGGATGATATTTTTTTGGCACATTGCATGATGTTGATGTACATGGATGATGTACATAGGTGTTGTGCATGATGAGCACACATTTTGGTACAGGATGTACTTGGTTGATATTTTTCTCATGATTCTCTATTTCATTATTGACATATCTTTTGCTTCAAGATGCTTGGTATGACATGAGTTTCATGCATAAACAGGTCCAAGGATCGTCATATGGTATCATATTATTCATCTTACAAAGAATATAGGGGGAGACATACCCATAGGGGGGGTCATTCGTCTTCTCATGATTCCAAGAGGAGATATTTATCATATGCATACGTAGAAAAGAGCCCTATATTTGAAGAAAGAGCACAGAGGCATAATTCCAGGAGGAGCAATGGTCACAGGGGGAGTATGTTCGATGTATCTTCAACAGTTACATCAGAGTGATATACCTTTTTCAAAAGAGGAGATATTATTCAGAGGAAAGTAGGGGGAGCAGCCCCAAGAAGAATTCAAGCAAGGGGAGCAGCCCCAAAGAGGAAAATGGCCCTTTTCCATTAATGTCAAAGGGGGAGAGTTAATCACATTGATGTGATTGATGTTTATTGATGGAGAGAGAGAGTCACATTGACTATTGATGTAGAGAATGCCTTATCTACATTTTGACATCAATAATTGGTAATTGGTGTTGACATCAATGTTGGTATTGCCATCAATGCCAAAGGGGGAGATTGTTGGATCATGTTGTCATTGATGCCAATGGTTTGATTGATTGATGTCATTGTTTGATGTCAAGTGATTGATTGATTGATGATTGATGTAATGTAATATGTATTGTCTTTGATGAGAATGCATAGATGGATCAATGAGTTGTCATTGATATAATGAAGAAGATGGATCACCCTTGATGAGAATTCATATATGGATCAATGATACATGATTGGTACATGATGCATAGTCGATGTATATGATTCATTGTTGGAAATATGTATAGATGAATCATTATTGTCTTATCATGATTGATAAGGTGCACAAATGGATGAACTCCAAAGTGGTCCCCTTATGGTGAAAGCCCTCACGGGAAGACGCTTTGNGGATTGAGTTATCCTAGAAGAATGGTTGGAGGACCCATGCTTGTATGAGGAATAATGAGATGAATATCAATGAATTTGTCGGTGAAACTATCCTAGATGGATAGTGTTTTTCATGCCATTTCTGGTGGTATGTGGAACGTCACGCAACTCCTCGCAGTTTGAGAGTTATGACCTTATGAAGTTGGAGGACCCCCATGTGTTGAACAACTAGGTGTAACTGTTGAGTTCTATGGTGGTGGACTTGACAGGGTCAGTTTTGGTGATCCTGTTATAGTAAAAAAATATGCTAGACGTGCTTGAAGGCCCCAAGGTCAAAGAAGTCAAAGTGACCTAAAAGAAGAAATCATTATTTAAATGATAAAGTAAAGTGACAAAGTCAAGGTGGATTATTTAAATAATAAAGAGAAGTGACAAAATCAAGAAAGATTATTTAAATGATAAAGTAAGGAGACAAAATCAAGAAGGAATATTTAAATGATAAAGAATTGGAGAACTTTCTATTTATAGAAAGTGGTTAACCCTAAAATAAGGAAAATAGGTTGAGTGACCTAGAAATGGGTTAAGCAACCTAAAAGTGGGTAAAGTGACCTAGAGGATGAAAGTATAAATAAGATAGCTATGGACTCTTGCATTTCACTCTTGTGTGTGGATTAATGGAGAGCTTCTAGTGAGAATATCTTTTAAAATATTGATGTAGAGCTTCTTGTGAGAGCATTTTGGTGTGGATCTCTTGAGCATGATTAAAGATATATTTTGAGAAAGAGAGTGTGAGGAGGATCTCATGGATGCATCAAAGTTTTGGAAATATCAGAGATCTTGATGACAAAAGTCTCGTAGCTTCAGAAACCCTATTTTCTGGTGCGTACATGGGTTGTATGTATATAGGGTGCATATACGCAAACTGTCTGTGTACAAGGTGCGTATAATACGTGGGATTTCTGTGTACAAGGTGCATATATGTAGGTTGTCTGTGTATAGGGAACGTACAGTGGATAAAATCATGGAGATTTTTGGTTGAGCTGATGACAAGTTGTTGAAGACTAAAGCAGGTTCTTGATCTGCATTCTATGTGCTCAGATCTATCACTGAGACACTGGTATGGTTACATTATTGTCTTGATGGATAGCATTGCTTATTGTGTTGTGAATTCCTAGGGAATTCTTGGTCTGGTTGCTATGATGTGATTTATGTTGGTTGATGGAATGAGCAACACTCTTATGATTCAGTACTGATATGATGGCTATAGTATGTTGATTTCTTATGCATGATTGAGTAGCATTCATATTGATTGGTTGTGGAGAATGAGTAAGATATTGGATATCTTGGATGTATTGTGATTGGCTGGTCGTCATTTTGGACAATGAAAAATAGAAGAGAATGATAAATTGGTTGTAGAGGATCTGATTGGATTTTGAAGGACAAATCCTAATAGCTCATAAGGTATACGCAGGCTGAAATACTGGTTGGGAGCGTATACGTAGGTTGTAGTACTGCTTGGGCGCGTATACACACGGGTTGTACTACTGGTAGGGCGCATACACACGCACGCTGCACTACTGATAGGTCACGTACCTGTTGCAGATTGACATCTGTTGAGGATTATTGCCTCATCTCAGTTGATGCTGAGGGTGTAAGCTAAGTCTTGCATTATAAAGTTGTACTCTATTCAGTTGTTGCTGATAAACCCCCGGATTGTTGTCCATAATAAAAATAAAATTGTACATACATGTTTTTTTCTTTATGTTCCTTGTGGTAATGACTTGTTGATGATATATTGTTGATATATGTTGTTGATATGTGCTCACATCTAACTGGTTATAAATGACAGCAATGAGTAATGAGTAAAATGTTGAATGCTAACTAAAGAGTTTTGTGTAAGAGGGAAGTTTGGGAAAAAGATCCCCACACTCATTCACCCCCCCTCTAAGTGTGGTAGGTGTGCCCAACAATTGGAATCAGAGCGGCCCTTCACTACAAGCCTTAACAAGCTTGAAGGAGATCCATGGACACACAAATGGATGATGAAGTTCCAATCCTTTATGAGGAAAACTATTCTACTTGGAGAATAGATATTAGAGTATATTTGAAGACAATGGGAGCAGTTATTTGTAAGGCAGCAATTGGTGGATCAGTTTCGTTGAAGAACAAGTCAAAGTTTGCAACTCAAAGGGAAGGAAAGAAGAATGATGCATTGGCTCTTAAGACCATTCTTAGTGGACTTTCAAGCCCTATCAAAGAGAGCATGGGACAATGCACTTCCGCTAAGGATCTATGGCTAAAGATAGAGGAGACATATCAAGAAAATAAAGAATATGTTGAAGACCACTCCGTCAAGATTATCAAAGGTAAAGAATCTTTAACTCTTGATTGCATATGTGATGATTTTGAAAGAATTTCAAATGAAGGAAAAGAATCATGTGATGATGTTGGCAAGAAGGAATATATTAAGGGAATTTCAAATGAAGGAAAAGAATCATGTGATGATGTTGGAAAGAAGGAAGATATTGAAGATACTTCAAATGAAGGTAAAGAATCTCCAAAGACTCTTGATTGCAATGAGTTAAAATGTGATGATGTTGAATTTTTCTCAAGTGAAGAAGATGATCTAGAAACAGAGTTTGATGATAGTTATCCCATGGAAAGAATAGAAGAAAATCTATTAGAACTTCAAAAGGAAATTGAAGAAGGTTTATATAGATATAGAAGTGATCATTTTTATACACACTATAGTTATATTTCATATAACACTAAGAAGTTTCTTAGGAGGAGTCAAAGATATGTCTTGAAGTTAAAGGTAATGCTCAAAGAACAATAAGAGAGTTCTAATACTCAATTAGTAGAAAAGGAAGAAGAGATCACAAGACTAAAGAATGAAAAAGAAGATATGAAGGTAGAGGATGAGATTAGCAAAAGTTTTGAAACTATTGTCCATCTCAAGACCCAAATTGAATAAGCCAGAAGGGTAGAAGAATTTTTGAAGAATCAAATTAATGAAAAAGAAGAGGCATGCCATAAGTTAGAAGCTGAAATTGTTGACCTTAGAAAGAAGGCAGAGAAGTCAAATAAATTCTTGAATAGCTCAAGAATCTTGGATGATATATTGGAAAGTCAAAGATCACCATGTGATAAATCAGGTCTTGGATACAAAAATGAAACTACACATGTTGAAGAAAGCACCTCAAAGGAGCATGAGGTAAGTCCATCAAAGAAGGAAGAAAATGTTGCAAAGTAACCATCTACACAACAAAGCAAGGAATACATCAAGAAGCCATTCTTGGGACACCAAAGCAAATGTATGAAAGTGTTTTCCATGGGCATTGTTATTCATGTAATGGATATGGTCACAAAGTTTTTGAATGTAGATCTTATGAAAGGAGATATAATGAAATATTTCATAACACCATGAGGTGTTGGAGATGTGATCAAGTAGGACATATTGTTGTTAACTGTAACACCATGAGATGGTAACACCATGAGATGCTACAGTTGTAGTGGATTTGGCCACAAATCCCAAGAGTACTGGAACACAAGAAGAAAGTCCATGATGGGGACTTCACATAGCATGGCTAGAAGAAGGAATGAAGTAAGGAAAGGAGACATTTTTTAAAATATGGGTGCTCAGAGATTAAGTTCTGAGAGCAAAGACACCTACAGAAGTGGGTGAAGAAGATAGGGCATCCATAATAGAATGAAAGATTGAAGGAAAGCTCAAAAGTGTCATCTACTGAGGTATACGCAGGTGACAGTGTTGACAATTGCGTACATACGTAGGTTGACCTTGAATAGATCATGTACATACCTAATCTGTTGTGCAGCAGGCCGCGTATATGTGTTAAAGCCTTGGTAAAAAGGCAATGCACGTCGCTTGGAGTTTGATGTTACGGTATAACTCTGTGATGCAAGGTCTAACATGGTTTATTGTAGGTTCTGACAGTGTTTGTTGCAGGTTTTCATGGTTCTATATTAGATCATGTAAGGTGACTATGAAAGATAAATCTTGGGTGCATGGCACTAACCCATAAGTATGAATTGATTTTGATCTGTCGGGGTACATCGCTGGTGCATATTTGAGTTCCATTGATATATCATTGGAATCACATTATGGATATCATGGTGCATGTGATTGGGCTACATATTGAGACATATAGTTGGTGAAGTTGATGAGATGATCATGTTGTACATCATTGTTGATCTATAGTTGATGCATAATTGGTACTTTTATAGTACATTGGTAGAGGCGCCTACGCAGTTTGATTGGCACATGTTTTATGGAGGATTTACATGTATAGGATTCATCATTTTTGTGGTGTTGGTGCATGATGATGTACATGTTTTGGTGCACTCATATATGGCATATGCTTGATGATACTATGATGATGGTATTACTTGATTAGCACAACAATTGATATTTGTTTGATACATAGCTATGGCACTTGGTTCATAATGGAGACATATCATGAGTGATATGATACATTGTTTGTCATGTTGGTAGATGCACATGGTTGGCATATTGGTAGATGCACATGTTGGCATATTGGCAAAGGCATATGATTGATATATTCCATGGATGATATTTTTTTGGCACATTGCATGATGTTGATGTACATAGATGATGTACATAGGTGTTGTGCATGATGAACACACATTTTGGTGCAGGATGTACTTGGTTGATATTTTGCTCATGATTCTCTATTTAATTATTGACATATCTTTTGCTTCATGATGTTTGGTATGGCATGAGTTTGATGCATAAACAGGTCCAAGGATCGTTATATGGTAGCAGATTGTTCATCTTGCAAATAATATAGGGGGAGACATACCCATAGGGGGAGTCATTCTTATTCTCATGATTCTAGGAGGAGATATTTATCAGATGCATACCTAGAAAAGAGCCCTATATTTGAAGAAAGAGCATAGAGGCATAATTCCAGTAGGAGCGATGGTCACAGGGGGAGTATGTTCAATGTATCTTCAACAGTTACATCAGAGTGATATCCCTTGTTCAAAAGAGGAGATATTATTCAGAGGAAAGCAAGGGAGCAACCCCAAAAAGAGTTCAAGCAGGGGGAGCATCCCCAAAGAGGAAAATGGCCCTTTGCCATTGATGTCAAAGGGGGAGAGTTAATCACATTGATGTGATTGATGTTTATTGATGGAGAGAGATAGTCACATTGACTATTGATGTAGAGCATGCCTTATCTACATGTTGACATCAATAATTGGTAATTGGTGTTGACATCAATGTTGGTATTTCCATCAATGCCAAAGGGGGAGATTGTTGGATCATGTTGTCATTGATGCCAATGGTTTGATTGATTGATATCATTGTTTGATGTCAAGTGATTGATTGATGTCAAGTGATTGATTGATTGATGATTGATGTAATTTAATATGTATTGTCCTTGATGAGAATGCATAGATGGGTTGTCATTGATATAATGAAGAATATGGATCACCCTTGATGAGAATACATATATGGATCAGTGATACATGATTGGTACATGATGCATAGTCGATGTATATGATGCATTGTTGGAAATATGTATAGATGACTCATTATTGTCTTATCATGATTGATAAGGTGCACAAATGGATGAACTCCAAAGTGGTCCCCTTATGGTGAAATCCCTCACGGGAAGACACTTTGCGGATTGAGTTATCCTATAAGAATGGTTGGAGGACCCATGCTTGTATGACGAATAATGAGATGAAGATCAATGAATTTATTGGTGAAACTATCCTAGATGGATAGTGTTTGTCATGCCATTTCCGGTGGTATGTGGAACGTCACACAACTCCTCGCAATTTGAGAGTTATGAGCTTATGAAGTTGGAGGACCCCCATATGAAGGCTTGAAGCCCCCAAGGTCAAAGAAGTCAAAGTGACCTAAAAGAAGAAATCATTATTTAAATGATAAAATAAAGTGACAAAGTCAAGGTGGATTATTTAAATAATAAAGAGAAGTGACAAAATCAAGAAAGATTATTTAAATGATAAAGTAAGGTGACAAAATCAAGAAGGAATATTTAAATGATAAAGAATTTGAGAACTTTCTATTTATAGAAAGTGGTTAACCCTAAATTAAGGAAAATAGGTTGAGTGACCTGGAAATGGGTTAAGCAACCTAAAAGTGGGTAAAGTGACCTAGAGGATGAAAGTATAAGTAAGATAGCTATGGACTCTTGCATTTCACTCTTGTGTGTGGATCAATGGAGAGCTTCTAGTGAGAATATATTTTAAAGTATTGATGGAGAGCTTCTTGTGAGAGAATTTTGGTGTGGATCTCTTGAGCATGATTGAAGATATATGTTGAGAAATATAGAATGAGGAGGATCTCATGGACGCATCAAAGTTTTGGAAATATCGAAGATCTTGACGGTAAAAGTCTTGGAGCTTTAGAAACCCTATTTTCTGGTGTGTATGCGGGGTGTCTATGTATAGGGTGCGTATACGCAAGATGTTTGTGTACAAGGTGTGTATAATACGTGGGATGTATGTGTACAAGGTGTGTATATGCGAGATGTTTGTGTATAGGGAGCGTACAGTGGATAAAATCATGGAGATTTTTGGTTGAGCTGATGACAAGTTGTTGAAGACTGAAGCAGGTTCCTGAACTGCACTCTATGGGCTCAGATCTATCACTGAGACACTGGTATGGTTACATTATTGTCTTGATGGATAGCATTGATTATTGTGTTGTGAATGCCTAGGGCATTCTTGGTATGGTTTCTATGATGTGATTTATGTTGGTTGATGGAGTGAGCAACACTCTTATGATTCAATATTGATATGATGGCTATAGTATGTTGATTGCTTATGCATGATTGAGTAGCATTCATATTGATTGGTTGTGGAGCATGAGTAAGATATTGTAGAGCTTGGTTGTATTGTGATTGGCTGGTGGTCAGTTTGGACAACAAAAGAGAATGATAAACTAGTTGTAGAGGATCTTAGTTGATTTTGAAGGACAAACCCTAATAGCTCAAAAGGTATACACAGGTTGTAGTACTGGTTGAGAGCATAGACGCAGGTTGTAGTACTGGTTGAGAGCATATACGCAGGTTGTAGTACTTCTTGGGTGCGTATACACGTGGGCTGTACTACTGGTAGGGCGCATACACACTCACACTGCACTACTGATAGGTCGCGTACCTGTTGCAGATTGACATCTGTTGAGGATTGTTGCCTCATCTCAGTTGATGTTGAGGGTGTAAGTTGAGTCTTTCACTATAGAGTTGATGCTCTTGTAGAGTTGTACTCTATTCAGTTGTTGTTGATAAACCTCGGGATTGTTGTCCATAATAAAAAGAAAATTGTACATACATCTTGTGTTCTTTATGTTCCTTGTGGTAATGACTTGTTGATGATATATTGCTGATATATGTTGTTGATATGTGCTCACATCTAATTGGTTATAAATGACAACAATGAATAATGAGTAAAATGTTGAATGTTAACTAAAGAGTTTTGTGTAAGAGGGAAGTTTTGGAAAAAGAGCCCCACACTCATTCACCCCCCCTCTAAGTGTGGTAGGTGTGTCCAACAATTGAGCCATATACAAGCCTTGAAGATACATCATCATTGACAGCAAAGACACTCTGGAGAAATTTTACTTCATATTGAGTCTGCATCCCTTTGTCCTTGAAAGTATGAACTTATTTGGTGTTCACCCTCCAATCTCTTCCTATATTGAGAAGGAGAAACTCAATTACTCCAACTACTTGTGAGCTTGCCTTTATGGAGGATTGAAGTGGTGAAGGCCCTGGTGAAGGGACTTAGTTTATCGGTTATGATATGTGTTGTTACAAAAGTTGGTCACCTATGTACTTATGTTGATTACATTAATAGAAATACTTTTTTCTCGTCCAATTATATGTTGCAAATATTTATATTACTTTCCATGGGCATACTTGTTATACATGTTAGTGGATTATGATAGTTTATATGTTAACATTTTATACAATTTCCATATGCTTGTGTATCTTGGTTGTTGAGAACAAGTTGCAGGTATCAAGCGTTGGATCATGAGCTCGATCGTGGTATTCTTCGGATGTCCGAACGAGGTAGGATTCTAGCCTTCCTTTTTTAGCATTTCCTTTTATCTAGAATACTTGAGACTAGAGTTGATTTATGGGTGTCATTCCATATGTTGTGGTTTACCCCTAGCGATAGAAAGATTTTTCTCATAACACTTACAATTCAAGATTTTAATCTCAAGTAACCACCTTAACCAATTTTGTGTTGCCCATGTTTTTCTAGTCTTTCCTTGGTTGCTTTTGATGTTTCTGGGAGCCTACAAAATTTTTCAAGTATGTTATAAGAGATTGTGATTTTTTTTGTAGAACTAAACAAAATTCAACATATTCAGTTCAAAATATCATATATTACCCTCCAGGGTCAGGATATGTCTTCCCTTTGTTTCTCAATGCACTCTCCTTTGTGTCCTCTTGTATATTTTTCCATTCCCTCTCGGGAATGGCCAATACTTAGGGTTCTTTCTCAATTAAACCCTATATTGATCTCTGACATATTTCAAATATGTATCGACCCTCGAGGTGGGCCCAAAAAATATTTAAATACTTGTCGTGCAAGGTCCTGTAAAAAATATTGATTCTTGAAAAACAATACGATAATTAGATTAAAATAATATGAAAGATGTAGGTTTCAATCAAATGGTAGGAACTATTTAACATATTCAAAAATACCTGAGATTTTTTGTATCTTCAAGGGACCCAAGTTTTCGTCCACCAAATAGTTGATGGAGAGTGTTCTTGAGATTTGAACACATGTTTCCCTATGATAGCGATGTTTTGGCTGCACATAACCAATATTATCATGAGATTCACCATGTAGAACACCATGTGCATGGTCTAGTGTGTGCGGTGGGGGAGTCTCATGGGCCCCATGAGTTTCAGTTCTCTGAGCCACAGACAAAGAGGCAAATAGCCTCGCAGGTATGTGGCTCTCGCTAGGACGATGTGGGGTTTGTGCATCACTGTCTCTAGCAGTGTCCCCATGACTAGGTTGTCCCATCGGATCCAAAACTGTCTATAGAAATAAAACGTTGGAGTATTGTTCATATAACAGTATTAGACAAAATAGTATTTTTTTTTAATTGTGCTTACCCCAAATTGTTCTATATCCTACCTTAAAATTTTCATCATTTATTTTCCCTCCTCTGTAAGTGGCTTAGACTTATAAAATTCAATGTATTCCCTATTTTCCTTTCTTAAGGCATTTCGAATTGTTTCCGTCGGGTTGATGGAATCATATATTTCATCCCACACATCATCGAGCTCTGATGGTATGCTCATCTACTTCAAAAAATAAACATGTTAATTCAACTAGTGTACACAATAATTGATATTAAAATCATTATTATACCTGTTGCGAGCTAGCGAGTGCCTTCCCACGATCACCCTGCCACATTATAAGATGCATGTCATTTTAGAATGTTAGAAAATAATCTAATAAGCATGAGCTATTAAAATGTATGTTAACGATATAAAAAGGAAAACATTAATTAGAGGTTTGGTATACTAGTAGAACATATTTACCCCCATAATAGTAGTGCTTCCATCAATTCGATTCAAATCATAATCGACCAACAACTCTTCGCCTGCAGCTATTGTTTTCACTGCACATATGAATATTTTATTTCCTCCAAACCCCTCAAATATACAATTGAGTTGTTTTCTTGTTGTTTCAGGTCTCGTATTGTTAATAATCCCTGCAATATTCAATGATGCCTTCGGCCTTCCATCAATATACACCATCATTCATTTATTGTGATCATTGTCTTTTAACTGTATCTAATTTGCAGCGAATGCATATCTACGCATACTTGGCATATATCGGACCAACCTCAACCAATATCCATAGTTGTAGCATGGTTTGACATACGCCATCAACTCAACAAGTCCTCCATCTTTCACCTTTGTGCCATCCATGGAGAATAGACCCAGACCATGTATGGATGGCAAAGCAATGCGATAAATCCTCTCATTGACATAGAAGTCAATGTCCAACTGAGGAAGTTCATTGGGTACCCATCGTGTCACTAGATATTTGTACCTCAAAGGAACCTTGACGTCACCTATGCTCTCATCATCATAAGAACATGAACCTCCTTCAAAAAGAAATAATTTTGTGTGCCTATGGAATTTGTTGGAATACTAAGAGGGGGGGGGTGTGAATGAGTATGAGAAATTTTACCACTTTTAACCACAATATATAAAATTCAATCTTATCAACAATATATCATCAATGTGTCATCTATGATTGTATTCAATATATCATGAGCATATAAATATAAACAACATCACATCAATCACATCAAATACACAGTACACCGGAATTTAAATGGAAACCCAAATGAGATAAAACCACAAAATTCTTTCTTATATATATCAATGAATACATTCTTTGGAAGCACCAAATTCCCAATTCCCCAGCTACAACTGGAAGGAGGCTACGACCCCCTATTTATAGGCTCCAACCTGAAGGAATCTACAACTCCCTGAATTCTTTGGCTCCAATTATAAGGAGGCTACAACCCCTTGATTCTTAGGCTCCAACCTAAAGGAAGCTCCAACTCCCTATGTTCCCCGACACCAACCGGAAGGAGGATACAACCCCCTTTATGTGCCCCGTCATGCCACCCTGAAATATAAGTGTAAACCAAACTATCACTACCAAAATCACTGCCACTATCATTTTCACATTAACATGTAACCTGTCAACTTGTCATTGTATCCAACCTATCACTATCACCAACTTGTCATTGTCAACCTATCACTGTAAACATGTCACTGTAAACCTGTCACATCAACTTGTCACTGATCAATCTTTCCAACATGTCATTGTCACCGATACTCAATCGGATCCTCTCACATGGATCATATACCAAGGACACCTCTCAACTAGATGTCCAACATCACCAACCTATGTACATCAACCATGTCCATCAACTTGTATCAACCATGCACCTATATCAAACCGTTCATCAACCATGTACCACAACAAGTGCATCAACCATGCACCAACACCTGTACAACAACAAGTGCATCATCCATGCACCAACACTTGTACCATGTACCTCAACCATCAACCATGTACATCAACACATGTACCACATACCTCAACCATCAACCATGTACGTCAACACCTGTACTATACATGTACCAACAATGTATCGCAACCATATACCACATCACTCAATCATGTCATACACCATATACCATAGGATAGACCAAGCAAGTACTATCAATGGTGTACCTCAACCAAGTACCAACATCACCGAGATATGTATCTCATACATTTATTTCCATATACCAAGTTCATTTCTCAACAATGTATCAATATCAATGATAGTCCTCAACCATACACCATGTGCCAATGCTTCAAGGGTATACCAAGAACAAACCTTAAGCATGTACCATAGCAGCATCAACATGTAGTCAAACCAGATACCAAACAACCAAGAATGTATTGCTAACAATGTAACATACCATGTCCAAGATGTACCATGCACCATCACTACCATGACATGCCTCAAGCACGTATCATACCATAACCAAGCATAATCCTAACACATGAGCATACCTATAACATGTAGTTGACATGTTGTACTGTAATATTGACCTGTAACTCTTCCACAACCTTCAGCAGCCTGGTACCAACATTTTGTACCAAAATTTCCTTAGCCTCGTGGGATTAAGACTCTCTATCACGTTGGGCCTCGTGTGACGTGCCCTAGGCAACCCGCAGGGGTGCCTCGTGGGACAACCTATGCCTGACCCGTGAGGGCCAACCTAATTAGGCTTTTTCATAAACCCGCTCTCTCTGCAGGTCCAAAACTTTTGCTCCTCTTTCGCACTTTCTTCGTTGCCTCAAACGTGACCTCAGATTTGCCAATAGACCAAAATATTTTCATAAGATAGATATTCAATGAGTGTGTATGTGTTCTCATGAGAGACTCCTTGAGGTGTATTTATACTTTTTCCAAGTAACTTCTCTCCTTAATCTTAGGGCTTCTTGAACTTTCTTGTTGCAACAAATTTACCCTTTCATTAATGACTTGTAACCAATTAGGGGCTTCTTGACATTTCTTTGGGGCTTCCAACTTCATGAGGACATATATCCCTAACCATAAGGAACCACGTGGTGTACCACATATCACTAGAAACGACATGACGAGAAATATCCATCTATGAGCATGTTACCTACATTTGCACTACCCTTCATTTCCTTATTCTTCAAACAACTTCAGGTCTCATGAACACACCTCCAAACCAATCTTCGGGGATTCCAACTTCATAAGGGAATATCTCCCTAACCGTAAGGAACCACGTGGCATACCACATATCACCGGAAATAGCATGATGAGTACTATCCACTTATGAGTGTGTTACCTTCATTTTCATTGTCCTTCATGTCCTTATTCCTCAAACAACTTTGGGTCTCATGACTACACCTCTAGGGATTCGTGTAGACTTCTTCAAATGCACCCAACACATTTGTTGACATCAACCACTCTTGTTGATATCAGTGAAAACTAACTCACCATCAATCTCAATCACAACTCTAGGGTATATTGAACACTTCAAGAGTTGACATCAATGACAACCAACTATCCAACTCAATTTTCTTTTGACCTTTTCACCTCTAGTTGATCTCACCCTGTTAGATGTGTTGGACGTAACACTTTTCCCCCCTCCCTCCAAAAATTTGCTCGCTCAAGGATGATAGGTATGTCAGATACCTATTCGATTTTACCTAAACTCCATCGGATGAGAAAAAGTAGTTAGCAATAGGGATGTTTTATGTCCTAGAGTAATCCAGGCCTTAAAAAAACCATGTGGCTTTGTAACAATCACATGGGAAATCATCAAACCTAGGCACTTTATCATCATACATATCATGCAGAGTTGTAATCAAGTCATCCATAGATAATCCATGATCATATGCATGATTGTTTTCCTCTATAATATTAATTGGAACAACATTGAGGAAATGTTGGATGGCCACCTCTCTTTCTTTTGGAAGTCCTAAGATTTAAAATTCATCAAATAATGAGCTAAAAATTCCCATTTAATCATTTACCTAGCCATTCAAATTATTGAGAATAACTATTTTTTGACTAGCTTCTTTAATTTCCAAGACCTTAATGAAGGCCTTAGTGGACCTATCTCTCAAATTGAGCCAATGCATATGAGCTTGAAACTGAGCATTTGTAGCCTGCTAGATTCCATCCTAACTCAATATATTGTAAAGCTTGGTGCATGTATTTGCTTTTATTCATCAAAAGGGGTGAATTGAAGGGCCTAAGAAACATTTTCAAGTTCCTCCCGAATGATTCAAAACTAGTTACACCAAATGTTGCAAGTTTTCACCCATGTAGAAAGGCCATAGTTCACCAGGCACATCCTCCCACCAAGTAATCCACCCATCCATCCTCAATTTGGGATCTAGGTAAAATGTTCTAGAAGTTTTTGATACAATCAAGGAAACTAAGGAAATTTCAAATGAGAAACATTCATGATATAACACATTTTATGCATACACATTTATTTTTCCCTTCAAGAAATGAAAAATAAAATGGGCTTATGATTAGACAAATTGGTGATGCCATCGATCCATACAAGACAACTATTATACAAATCCAAGGAGGGAGTGTTCTGTTTTTATGACATTTATTGGCATTGATCTTTTCTATGTCAAAGTCTTAAAATTAAAAATCATTATGTTGTAACATATAAAATATAATATAAAATACATTTGGATTTGATTGAAAGAGAGGATTATGATGCCAAGGGTGGGGAAAATGGGTGATATAAATGTATTTACTTGACTTGTTGCTTGTCAACACAAGAAGTTTCCCTTTGGGATATTGTAAGAGGCTATGTGCATATAACAAATGAGCAATTGTAGCAAGAAGAAAAATCAAGGGAGGCTGAAAAATTAAAGGATTGTGGGAAAAAATTATGTTGCATGTATAATATTCTTGCAATGTTGGACAAAGATACAGAGAAAATACTATTGAGATTCCTTGCTCACACTTTGCTTTGAGAAATGAGGAAAGTGTTGTTTTTGTGGTTCTTCATTCTATCAAGATGAAATCCTAGATACCATGGTCAACATAATATATCCAAGTTTGTTGGAAACCAAAACAAAAGGTGATGACCGAATTGAAATTGTACACATTTCATGGAATGTTGTGGGGTCAACATCTTGGGTTACAAATCTGGCATGCAACAAGAAGGATAAAGAAGAAATTGCAGTAGAAATAGTAGTTGAATAATTGAACAATTTCCTCTTCCCCTCCAACTAACATCATAGGTGTTGTGTTGGTTTTGTCACTTGGGTGAGCAAAACAAAAACACTTGCATGTTTAGATAAGCCTACTAAACAAGACAAAAGTTTGTGAGTGGGTTAAATAAGCCAAACACATATGAAAACAAAGAAATAAAACTAAAAACAACTAAGAAATAAATGTTAGAAAGCTTGAGAAACTTAGAACCATGAAAATCAAACAATGACCAACATATTGCTACCAATGGATCAATAGATTTGTAGGGAAAACATCGTAGAGAAAGGAAGGGAATTGTGATTCCCCTCTTCCTCCTTGGGAGGGCTCTTGAGTTCCCTAATTGAGAGCTCTTCTCTCCTTACAATGGAAGAAATGGAAAATGGTGAAGAAAAACAATGCCTATTCCCTCAAGAGGTGATTGGAATGGCTTATTGCAATGGTGCTTGAAGGCTTCAAAGAGAAAAGAGGATTATCAAGGAAGAATTCTTACAACATAACAATACCTTGAAGATCTTGGTTTCTTAGCACACCCATGGCTCTAATTTATAACATCCATTCATGGCAAAATGTAATTGGTTCATAGTGTGAACAAGGGGCCTTTTAGGGCACTCTCTAGCCCTTGACCAGCCTCCAAGCTAGATTTCGCTCTGATATGAGTGTCAAATCGTGTTGGGGGTTGGAATAGAAGTGGTTGAGGGGCCGACAAGATTAAAAAATGCGTTGTTCATGGAAGTGCACAACTTTTCTCGTATACAGTCGTGCATTTTGCGCGCTGAGGGTTGTGTTAGCCCGCACATTGTGCGCATGCCTCCTTTGGTGAATTTGTGCACTTTGATTTTTGACCCAATTATATAGTTTTTTGCCTTCTGGATGCATTTTTGGTGTTGTAAGTGGACTAATTGTTGCTGGAATTGATATTTTTCCTTAACCATTGTGTGCATTGTTGTGGACAATATTTCAGTGATAATAGATGCCCCCTAATGTGTGAGGTTAGGAGCATACGTATAGTCGGAATTCATCAATGTTTCTTTTGTTGAGAGTGTCATTGTAAGGAAGAGTGAAGAGAGGAACTACAAGAGCAATCCACCCGAGGGAGAGGGAAAACTGTGGGACCCAAACCTTTCTCTAGAGAGAAAAAATTAAAATCTATGTACAAACGAGGCGGGCATGCCCCATGCTCGTGTCATGGAACCAAAATATGGGACTGTAACTGATGATGTATGCGCATGTAGATAACTTCAGCGCCCTCAGGGGTGGTTGATAATGGAAGATGATAGTTATGAATGGTGAACAGACTCTAAAGTGAGTCAAGGACGACTATAAGAATTGTTGAGGACTCATAGGCATTGATGGCCTAACAAATTCAGAGGTCTTCGGCTGGTATGAAACAACTGAAATAGTCGCATAGTAAGACCCACCATAACATGAGAGTTTGTTGAAGTTGAATGTTATGGGGGTCAACTGAATCAGAGAGAAATGGTGATTCTCTCTGTGTCATCTGAGACTCCTCATTGAAAAGGTAATGAGAGTCAATATATTGTCTCCCTTCTAGAAACTGTGTTGATGTCGACAGGAAGGGAGACTCGACACCAAAAAGCAAAGGGCTTCTTGAAATCCACTGAGTAATAGGTGATATCAGGTATGGACGAGTAACATGAACAAAGTCAAGATGTTGTGGGACGCAAGACTTCCCTTGGTTGGGGAATTTTGAAGGATAACTAACATTAACTGTAAAATCCGATCTGGTGTCAGGGGGACGACTGGATATGGGGTTAAACTTTGACAGGGGCTAACAAAGTGGACAAACTTAGAGATCGTGGGTATAGGGACTTGGGATACTCATGGTTCGTGAATGATTCCTGTATGAAAAAAGAGTGGATTCCCCAACCAAGGGCGACATGGGTTGCTTTGCCAGAAAAAAGAAGGTCATCAAGGATGACGACGAAAAATCTATGTATATGTTAGAAAAAAAGGCTTTTTACAATTACCAAAGAAATAAAGAATAATTTGGGTTGAGTATACAGATACAGAAACGAGTGCCCCAATGAAATATGGCTTGGCCTGTTAGGGCACAAGTTTGTTAAAGAAAACTGGTGGAGGGTGGGGACCCCATGGGTGGGTTTCTGTATTAGGTAAATGGATGGAGGACAATTTGCATATGGACAAATTGATGGTGGATGAGATGGAGGGATAAATGAAACTGTGGAGGTGCAGTCAATAAAACCAAGATGATATGGCTTGGGATTCCATTGGGAAGGTTAGAAATATGATGAGAAGAAGTATGGGGTTCATTCTTGGAAGTGCATAAGACTATAGGGACTCCCATCCCTAGGGGGTGAAATCAGCATGAGTGTCAAGTTTCTAGGGAGAACTATGAATGGGACAACTCATGTGGGTGAGACTGCTATCGTATGACAGTACCAAAATGTGGTAGAGGTGACAATACTGTAGAGCCGAATGTTGGGACCCTAAAGGTAAATGTCAGAGGGTGTGATTGGGATATGCAATTGATTTATAGAGGGAATAATTACATGCCAGTGTCGAACATATACCTAAAGGGGCTGGAAGCTTGCGGAACAAGTACCTGCACAAATGAAAACCAAATACCCGACGTGAAAAATTTCTGATGATAAAGAACATATAACAACTATTTGATAAAATTTGAAAGTAAGCATGCACACTTGAACGTGACGTGAGAAAAATGCTCCTCCTTTGCCAAGTGCAGATGGTTACTCGGGGAATGTGAATGTGTAGATGGCGGGACCAGGAATTTCTTTCTTTTGGGAGTAGATAACTCTAGATCATATTCCTGGAGGATAACGATCCATCGGGAAAATTTGCCATTAATCTGTCGTTGACTAAGTATTGCATGGGGTTGGAATCTGCTACGACTTTGGTAGTTCGAAGCAGAATATAATGTCGCAGTTTTTGGACTGCGAGGAAAACTACTAATGTGAGTTTATCATCATGATTATATTTCAGGGGTGGTCCTGAAAGATTTGTACTAATGTAGTAAATGACATGTTCACGCTCGTCATCCCCTAGTTGGACGAGGACTCCTGCTACTGAGACGAATGAGGATGATAAGTAGAGGATGTAATCATGATCATAGTCTGGGGGACTAATCAAAGGGGCATTGGATAGGGAGGATTCTAAATCATCAAAAGTTGATTGAGCATGTTCGTCCCATCGAAATGGGATATCATGTCGCAGTAGGCGGAGAAAACCATGTGTGTGAGTGGCGTAGTTTGGGAAAAAGTGACATAAAAAGTTGGCTTTGCCTTGCAAGCTTTGCAGTTGGCGTAAATTACTCAGTGGTGGAATTTTTGTGATAGCTTGGACCTTGAGGGGGTCCACAATGATGTTGTGTTGGGAGCCAATGAACCCAAGGAGGCGGATGACAGTGATGCAAAAGACACACTTGAGGGGGTTCAAGCGAATATTATACTGGCAACATCGTTGGAAAACAATACGTAAGTAGTCTAAATGTTGAGTTCGCTTTTTGGATAGAGCAGTGAGTTCATCCAAATAAGAAAGGATGATGCGAGAAAGATCATGAAAAACATAGGTCATGGTCCATTGAAACGTGGCATCGACATTTTTTAGTCCAAAGTGCATGACACGATAAGCAAAGATACCCCAAGGGGTTGTAAATGCAATTTTGTATTGATCTATTGGGTGGATTTGGATGGTATCCGGAGAAACCATCCATAAAGGATAGTGCCTCATGGTTAGTGCAATCATCGATGATTTGGTCGATGAAAGGGGTGGGAAAAGCATGGTTGAGATCGTGAAAGTCTATGCAGACGCGAATAGTTCCCTATTTTTTGTTAACAGGGATGGGGTTGGAGACCCACAAAGTGTACGCAATGGGGTAAATGAACTCAACAACGTGTAACTTGTCAATTTCGACTTTGATAGCTGCAGCTTTGGATGGGTGAAGGGGATGTTTCTTTTGATGAACTAGGGCGACATCTAGCCATGTTTTGATTCGATGTTCGACGATAGAAGGATTGAGTCCAAGCATCTTTGTATATGACCAAGCAAAAATATCTTGATATTATTGAAAGAGATCTTTGTAAGAAGTGAGTTCTTCATGGGAGCATGCGGTCCCAATGGTGATTTCTTCTATGATTCCCAGTTTAAAGGAAATGTCGATTTTGACGGTGGGGGAGATGTTGGCCATGTTGTCGTCTTCAAAAGCATCTGGGGCAGGGATAGTGTTGTTGAACCAATCTATATGCCCCGAAGGAATAAAATCCTTGGTTTCGATTGCGCACAAGGATGCTTTGGTAGGAGGGTGAAAGGCCTCGTGTGAAATAAAAAGTGCTCGATGATGGAGTGCATTCCATGGGCAATCAGGGGTAGTGAGTTCCTCCAGGATATATTTTTCATAGTGGAAAGTGCAAGAATATAGGGGATCCGAGTAGGTGACAGAGGGAACTGTCAATGGGTAGGTGTGATTGTCCTCAAGGGGTGAGGACATAGAGGGGATATCGTGTATGATGTGTGATGATTCGTTGGTCATAAACCAAACTTCACGATATTGTGGATGGTACCTCGTTCACTCATGTACAAACGACGAGATATATCAAATATCGGTAATATGAGCTTCAATAGGGAGTGGTTGAGAGGGCTCTATCCGAGACGTGTGGCATATTACAGATAATGTTTGGCGAAATTGAGGTAGAGTTGGGAAATGATGAGTGTAATGGCCATATTCTGAGCATATGGCACAAGCGAATTTGGTGCGTAACCCTTTATTGTGTGTGGTTGAGGACTTCGTAGTAGCAATGGATGTACTTGGTGGAGTCACAAGCAATGGGGTTGCTCAAGGGAGTTGGATAAGATTTTGTAACTCAAGAAGAGTAGGACATATATTAGTGGGGTGTCCTTCTCTTTCGCATAGTGTGCAAAGAAGTCGAGCTCGGGGAGGGGGTGGAACTATGGTATCGTTCTTCCTCTGTCTTCCCCTAGCAGTGGCAATGGTGCCAACAGTTAGGGGTGGGGGTGGTGTGGCAGGAGCCTATACTTGGATCTGCATCGATAATCCATCTGGCTAAGGAGGGGGAGATGGTGTAGGAACCATCACGGGTGGATGAAGATACCATACAGGGATGGCAAGAACCATGTTAGGAAGGGTAAGAGTAGTATCTACCTGGAATGCTTGGACTCCAGGTGGGGGGTAGAAAAATGGAATTTGGGTAATGGCTTGGGGGACTGTCTCCCAAATCGGGATTTTCCCCTGGAAGGGGGGGAAATCGGGGATAAGTGGTGTCGTGGGGTTCTCATGAAGTTCCTGAGGTAATATTTCTCCAACTAGTGGAACATCGATGTGGGGAGGGGCCTCTGATATCTATTCCATTAGAAGATACTACACACACTTGTGTTGAAGGGTGTAGGAGAGGTGGTGCTCCATGATATGCCCCCAACAAGGATGGGTCCTTGAAAATTCTGGGACCCATGTCGATGACCGAAAAAGAATCTGGGATAGTGCGGACAAGGGGGAGAATGTTATCAATGTTGGTAGAATGATTAATCTTGTAATGTGTAAGTTGGTCGATGGTGACAATTTTCCCATTGTGGGGGAATATAATCGTTCGAAACACAGAAGAGGATACTGCATTCATAGAATATATGTAGCTACATCCGAACAAGATATTGTAATCAAGTGGGGCATCTATAAATTCAATGTCGATGAGGATGGTTTTTCCCCTAAGTTCTACGAGGACATTTTGGAAGAGCCCTTCAGGGGATGATGGTCTACCATCATAAGCTCTAAGGGTGATGGTGGATGGTACTAACTTTGGTGAACTGAGTTTTTTCCATACCACTTTGGACATGATGCATGTGGATTCACCTCAGCGATGATGCATCGGCGAACTCTGATGTTCCAGATCTTAACTGGTATCTGAAAAGCTACCAGGGTGGGGAGGTGTGGTTCTCCGCTATCTAGATCAAAGGTGATGAGTCTAGTATCAACTGGGTCGACTACCCCCAAGGTGGAAAGAAATGATTTCCACTGAGATGGACAAGTTTGGAGGACCTCCAATACATACATGGTTGCAGGAGACTGTGCTAAGTCATCGACCAAGCTGTAGTTATGTGTTTCCCTAGCATGAGGGTTATTTACATTCCGTCATAATGACATACAAGGTATATGAGGTTTTGGTTCAGTGTTAGGGCGTGGAATCATCAATGGTTTCCTGGTTGTAGCTGGAGTCACTTTTGAGGTGGTTGGTGTAGAGTTAGAAGGCATGTTGTATTGATGACCATGTGTTTGCAGAAGAATATCTTCTTCACTAGTGAGGAGGATATTGCGACTGACTGGATTTCCAGGTTGAATGGGACCTGGGTTTTGATATTGCCCCATTTGTGGTGGAGCAGGGTGTACTTCTTGTTGGGTATTCATCACACCTTAGTGTGGAATAGGTTTTGAAAAACCGTCGGAGTTGGTGGTTTCAAAGAATGTTGTGGGGCCTACTGGGGGGTAGGTGGTACCAGAGGGTTTTTTGTGCTCATGGATGCTTCCATTCATTTGTAATTGACAATTTGGGGGAAGTGGTGAGTATAATGTCCATACTCGCCACATAGAGCACAAGGGAATTTTTTTCTGAGGTTATTGTTCCTCCCTTGTCATGGTTGATTGTTATTGTTTCCCCCTTGGGGGTTTTGGCTGCCTTGATTTTGATTTCCCCTAGCGAGACGATTTTGTTGGGGGTTATTCCCTCCTGGTCCCGGGTTGTTATTGTTTCAGTTTTTCCCTTTATTCTTGGCTTTATTTGGCGGATGGGTCAGATTTTCCTTATTCAATTGTTCGAAAGTATGAAAATGTTGAATCGGAGAGGGTTGAACAAAGTTAACGTCGACATGTGGTTGTCCTAGTGGAGGAGCAACCGACTATGGAGGACCATGAAATGGAAAATATGGATTGTTTTATGGAGACGATCCATATGGTGTATAGGAAGTTAAAGTACATCCACAACTGTTAGGGTCATATGTAGGGGTTGGGGGTGGACCCACACTTGATTGACAGACCAGATGCATCTAGGTATCGGTGGGGGTCCCCCCAATGGCTGAGGAGGAACAACCAGATATGATTGTTGGTGAGTGTGGGGAGGGTAATAAGAATTCCCTCCATATGGTTGTAGATACTGAGGTGCACCATAAATAGGTGATTGTTGGTTGTAAGGGTTGTGGTGCGTCATGGAACCAATCAACCCATTCGCAGCGTGGGACATCCCAAGTTTGTCCTGGCCAAACAGTATGGGTATGGATGCATCAGGTAACATTGTGTACAAGCAACCTGACTAAGCATAGATGAGGTCAAACTGTTAGGCCTTTTTGATGGCTTCCTCTTCTAATTGATGAAACGTGGATGCTACATCCTTGGCAATAACAAAGATGAGTTATTTAAGAAACCAATTGAGACGTTGATCTTTGGTGATTTCTGCTTTACACAAACTATGTCGTTGACGCCATTCATGGATGTGGTTGTCTATATGGATAACAATAGTTTGTTTGAACTCTGAGAGAATTTATAAGCCCATATCATGACGAACTAGTAGTTGGAAAAGGGACAAAAAGGATTTGGCCCATTATTCAAAGGTCACATGGGACTCTGATTTTTCGTCGACATACCATTTGGCTGACGAACCCATGAGATTTCATTGAAACAACCTTAAACGGATGGAATCATCCATGATGTTTTTTGAAGAGCACCATAAGTGGAAGGTCATAACATGGTTGGCGGGGTCGGCCCCTAGTTTTCCTTCAAACTTCGAAATATCTGAAGGTAGTTTTGTAGGCATATTGGGCCAAGTGGGAGCATGCAAAATGGGATCATTCGTGAATTTGGTTAAATCAGGAATGTTAAGGGATGCCAAGTATGCCATAGGGAGATTTAGTGGAGGATTAGTTCTAGCCATCGTGTGTGTAGGTAATGGACCGGTCCCTTGAGAGGGATTTGGTGGGGTTGTACTTCATCCTTGAGAAGAAGTTTGACCCCCGCCTCCTTGTGAAGGAGAACTAAGGGATGGATGGCCTTGGGTATTGGATCCAAGCAAAGTGGAACCAAGTAAAGATGATCCCAAAACAATATCACTCATAGGCATGTGAGATGGTTGAGCCGGTGAGTTGGCAAGACTAGAGACTCCTCCTAGAATAGGAGGGAGATTTTGCAAGCTTCTGGAACGATGTGGATTTTGTGGTTCCCCTGTGCTTTTCGACTAGAAAAGTGAATGTGTGCAAATGGTGATAAGAGAGAAATAAAATAACAAGAGATTTGTATATTTTGGACCTTCACAAAATAGTATAACTCACAATTGCATGTAATCGAATGAACATCATACATAAATCAATTGTAAATCAACAAGCATGTGGATAGGTGGATTTTTTCTGTGTGGTGGAACAATGAAAAAAAATGCCCGTGTCCTAAAAGACATATCACCTTTCCTCTCAATTCAGCACTGGGCCTTCCAATAACACTCAACAGTGGGTTCTAAAGCCACCGGAAAAGGAACTAGTGAAGGTTGAAGTAATTAGTTATAATGAGGGGTAGAGGGTACATATCCCGAAAGAGTTGGCGATATTTCCCAATAGCCACACAAAATCTGATCAAGGTGCGATTGCAACCCATAATCGCCACCTAGGTGGATGTCCTAAGTTTTGGCCACTAGGTACTTTGGTCAAAGTGCGAATTTAGATTTTCAGCCTCATAAATGGATGCCCTCACAAGAGTTGGGTGACTCAAGAAGGGATGCGCAAAACAACTGGACCTCAGCCTTCAACCCTTCACAGGTATCTCCCTGCCTTATGGTGTAAGAACACTTGACTTGGAGAATTTGAAAGTTCCCTATTTCTCAACTTCTATTGTTTGAAAATGTGAGAACCTAATAACGGGGGGTTATTTAGATTCCTACCCCCAAGATCCTACCTAGACTAAAAAAATTCTTTTGGCACCTCCTGTGGAGAAAAATTTAGTGCGTTATTAGAAAAATTTTAGATGTGGTGGGCTGAGAGATTGGGGGTCATGGACCAACCTTGTTTGAATTAATTGGGTGTGGATAATTTTCAAAGAAGTAGTCGAATCTTTTCGAATTCCTTTGAAGAATCCCTAATTCGACCTCCATTATTCTCATAAAAATTATGTGTGTGAGTGGCTTTATGTGCAAGAAAGTGAAAAAGTGTGCAAAGATTTTAATAAGTGTGAGATTGAAACATGTGGACTTCTTGTGGTCCTTACAAATCTTCTTACCTAGCTTTCTATGTGTTTTTGGTACAACCTTGAGGAATATTTAAAGCCCTAAAGAACTAGCAATGTGGACATATGGGTCCTTACAAACCCTTTAAACTCCCTAAAATGTTGTCTAAACTAAGAAAGCTTTGAAACTATCCTAGAATTGTAGACATGTGGGTATGTATGGGCCCGTTACTTTGATCTTTAAACTTTCCTAGTGTGATCTAAACTAAAAAAATGTTTAGAAACTATCCGAAGATTGCAAACATGTGGGCATGTATGGGCCTTTACAAAGCTTTAAGATGATTTCAAAAACTGAGAGAAACCCTAGGGGGGCTTTGTCCTCTCCTAAATATGTTTTTAAGAGATATGAAATGTCCTTTTAACCACCTTTCTGATTCCCGATATCACACTAGGGTGTGGGGGAAGAGAATACTTCAGGGTCAAAATTAACTTCTACTCCCAATTTAAGTGATTGTGTATGAAATCAATAACTTCAACTTAAAATTTTACAAGCCAAATGAGCCATCCATGTGGCAACAAAGCAAAAGAGGAGAATAGTGATTCTTTTTACCCCCTAAGTGCCTATGTTAGCTAACCTTTCTTATGGGAAAGGACTCTAAGTGTAGTGTAGTTTCCTTACAAAGTGCAGGAAAATAAAAATATGAAGGCTAGGGGCCCTCAAACCATTCATAAAAACCCTTACAATTTGAAAAACTAGACTTATGCGTGGGTTACAGTTTTGATAGGTGTGCAAAGGGTGCACAATGTGCAGAGTAATGAAGCATGTTTCACGCACATTACGCAGAGTGCGCGTCTGTGGGCATGAAAATCCACACACTTCCTGTCATGCGTCCCGAGAGAAATTTCCAAGTGAAATACTCCTTCCTCAGCTCTGAATTTTGACTTTGGCAGGTTGGGCTAGGTCGGTTTTGGTACCTGTAAGGCAAAACAATCAAAATGAAGTGCTCTCAAGGCTCAAATAGGGAGTAATTTGATATCGATCCCCAGTATGGTCGCCAATATTTTGTGTTGGTTTTGTCACTTGGGTGAGCAAAACAACAACACTTGCATGTTTAGATAAGTCTACTAAACAAGAAAGAAGTTTGTGAGTGGGTTAAATAAGCCAAAAACATATGAAAACAAAGAAATAAAACTAAAAACAACTAAGAAATAAATGTTAGAAATCTTGATAAACTTAGAACCATGAAAATCAAACAATGACCAACATATTGCTACCAATGGATCAATAGATTAGTAGGCAAAAAACCGTAGAGAAAGGCAGTGACTTATGAGTCCCCTCTTCCTCCTTGGGAGGGATCTTAAGTTCCCTAATTGAGAGCTCTTCTCTCCTTACAATGGAAGAAATGGCAAATGGTGAAGAAAAACAATGCATATTCCCTCAATAGGTGAGTGGAATGGCCTATTGCAATGGTGCTTGAAGCCTTCAAAGAGAAAAGAGGATTCTCAAGGAAGAAATTTTGCAGCATAACAATACCTTGAAGATCTTGGTTTCTTAGCACACCCATGGCTCTTATTTATAACATCCATTCATGGTAAAATGTAATTGGTTCATAGTGTGAAAAAGGGGCCTTTTAGGGCACTATCTAGCCCTTGACCAACCTCCAAGCTAGATTTCACTTAGATATGAGTGTCCAATAGCATTGGGGGTCGGACTAGAAGTGGTTGAGGGGCCGACAAGATTCAAAAATGCGTCGTTCATGGAAGTGCGTGGATTTTCTCGTATAAAGTCGTGCATTTTGTGCATAGTGTGCGCTAAGGGTTGTGTTAGCCCACATATGATGTGCACTATGCACACGCCTCCTTTGGTGAATTTGCGCACTTTGATTTTTGACCCAATTATATATTTTTTTGCCTTCTGGATGCATTTTTGGTGTTGTAGGTGGACTAATTGTCGTTGGCATGACAATTTTCCTTAACCATTGTGTGCAATGTTGCGGATGATATTTCAGTGATAACAATAGGTGGTTGCATTATCTTAATATCCATCTAAACATATAACAAATATATTACTTTTCTTGGCTCCATGAATAGGATCCTTGGATGTGCCAAGATTATCGAGGTTTGATAGAGTACTTGCCTTCCAAAAACATCTTTTTCTTGCAATTGTTTTTAACAAGAAATAACATTAGATGGTGGAATTTAGGGTGGGAAGGGGAATATTATATTGGACTAAGGGAGAGATGGAAAAGGAATTGGAATAGTGTGTTGGAGCACTAAATATAGTGTCAATCAAACTCAAGGATTGATTGAATCATCTAGTGTGGATTGCTAACAAAATGAGAAGTGACTACAAGCTTAAGTTGGGTTATCAAGCAACAAGGGTAAACCATGAAGATCAAACATGGAATTGGAACTTCATCAAGTTACAATTACATATAAAAACCAAAATCTTCATATTGTTGGTCCTAGACAACAAAATTTTAACATGGGACAATCTACAAAACAGATCATGACAAGGCCCTGGGTGTTGTTTCCTATGAAAAAGGAGAACGGAGAGTGTAAACCATATCTCCTTGCATTGTCATTTCACAACAAAACTATGGGAAGAAATAAAAAAACATCACAAGGGGGAAAGGTAGGTGGTAGGGGGTAGTTGTGGAAGAAACACTTGACAATTAGTTAGAATAAAATGAGGTGAGAAATGACCATCATTCACTCGTAGGATTGGTCATATGGGTGGTTTGGTTGACATGGAATGAAGCCTATTCCAACCCAAAGAGTTCAATTCGACATGAACTTACTACATATCTAAGGTGTGATAAAGTTAAGAAGAAGGTAATGAAAAGAAGGATAGAGGACCCTCAAATCATAACTACTAACACCTATGGTTTTTTCGATGGGGCAACAAACAAACTTCCAAAATTGTGTAGCGTTGGTTGCATTTTACGTGTACCAAACATCCATAAAATTTGTTTCGAGTGTGGACTAGGGGCCGATACTAACAATCTTGTGAAAGTTAAAGAAAAAACTATCCTTATTTTCATTGCTAGGGAGGAATGGAGATCAACATTTATGGTAATCCAAAATTGGTTGTAGAATGGTTGATGGGCTCAAGAGCACATAGAAGTATTAATGTTCATGTTAGCTTAGCAATTAGATGATTTGAAATCTACATTAAAAAACAATCCAATTCAAACACATTTATAGGGATTTTGACCAAGATTTGAATAGGTTATATAAGCAAGCAAGCAACAAAGAACTAGGTTTCCTCTTGATAATGTCGAAGGTCCGTTGAGTCTCCCTTTTTTGTATGCCTGGATTTTTTACACTTTGACCCCTAATATCAAAATAGAGGGAAGGTGACTTACCAGACTAGGAAAAGTGATGTAAGGTAATTAATAACCATATTACCGTAATTAAGGGGAAGGTAGTGGCACTCTATCCCACCTTTCAATACAAGAAATTAAGGGATTATTAACTAAGAGTTCAAGTTATCTCCATTGTCCCCCAATCCCCTAGTGAGCATTATCATAATTAAGGTAACTAATAACTTTATTATTGTATTTAAGGGGAAATAATTAGCATTGTGTCCCTCTATTAATGACCCTAGATGCCTCTACTTGAATTTAACTTTACATAGGCTAACAAAACCCTAGATACCCTAACAACAATTTAACTTTATAGAGGCTATGAAAACAAGGAAAAAATAGTCCATTACTCACCATTCTTGGTTCCCTGTGAATATTGGCTTGAGGTCGAGGTCTTTGTCTCCTTCCATGCATAGTGGCTCAAGGTCTCTGTCTCCTTGCACCATAGTGGCCGAGGTATTTTTTCCTTTCACCACAGTGGGTGTCGAGATCTATGTTTCCTTGTGTGCGTGAGAGGGTTTACTGGATCGATCTCTCGGTATTGACTATAATCTTCCTCCCTTGATCTATGTTTCCTTGCACTGCATTGGTCGAGGTCTATGTTTCCTTGTACCACAATGGGCGTCGAGGTCTCTGTTTTATTTCATTGTAGTGGGCGTCAAGGTATATGTTTCCTTGTGCACATGCAGGGGTTTACTAGCTCAAGCTCTCAACCTCAACCATACTCTTCCTCCCAAAACCATCGACAACCATGACAATGACTAAATAATGTATTATTCGCATACATTATATATAATATATGTATTATTATATATTCTAATCATTAATATGTTATATATTCTAATAATTAATATGTTATAGTTAATTATATATTAATCATTACCCCTTACATTACAAACCCTTAATACTCTAACCCCCTATAATGATGATGACAATGGTGATGACATTAATGATGATGACAATGGCGATGATAACAATGACCGTGACGATGACAATAATGATGATTATGAAAACAACAATGATGATGATGATGACGACGTTGGCAATGTCGACGATGATGACCATGGAAATACAATGATGATGAAAATGGTGATGACAATGATGATGACAATGGCGATGATGATGACAATCGTGATGATGACAATGGCGATGATAATGATGACCTTGGATATGACGATGATGATGACCATGGAGATGACGTTGATGATGATTGTGATAATCACGATGACCATGATGATGATGACCATGGCGATGATGATGATGACCATGACCATGACGATGATGATGATGATGAGGACTACGAAAATCACGATGATGATGATGATGATGCATGGTGATGACGATGAAAATCATGACGATGATGATGATGATGACAATGATGATGATGATGATGATGATGACCATGTTGATGATGATGGCAAAGACAACGACGATGAAAATGGAAATGATTATGGCGATGATAATGATGATGTTGATGACGATGGAAATGATGATGACAATGGTAATGATGATGACGATGGAAATGATGATGATGATGATGATGGAAATGACGATGATGATGGAAATGGAAATGATGATGAGGATGGCGATGATAATGATGATGATGATGATTATGATGATGATGATGGTGATGACAATGGTGGTGGTGGTGGTGATGATGGTGATGACAATGATGATGGAAATGGAGATGATGATGACAATGGTGATGATGATGACGATGATGATGAAAATGACAATGTCAATGATGATGACAAAGACAACGACGACAATGATGATGATGATGACCATGATGACG
The DNA here is from genome assembly GCA_009831015.1 of Picea engelmannii. Classification (NCBI taxonomy): domain Eukaryota; kingdom Viridiplantae; phylum Streptophyta; class Pinopsida; order Pinales; family Pinaceae; genus Picea; species Picea engelmannii. The sequence continues at coordinate 437,295 of ML782022.1, forward strand.
ACGATGATGATGATGACGAAGACTATAATGATGATGTTGATGATGATATTGATTATGACAATGACAACGATTGAAATGATGATGAAAACGACAATGTTGATTATGGTGATGATAATGATGATGAGGATGAGGAAGACGATGATGGCAATGATGACAACAACATGACGAAAATCATGATAGTGATGATGATGAGGATGATGATGAAGAGGATGATGACAATGTTGATTATGATGATGAAAATCATGACGACGACGATGATGATTAATCCATATAAATCGACGATGATGATTAACCCATATAAATAAATACTTTAAAGAGAATAAATCATATAAAAGATGTAATCACTTAACTCATACATTTCATCATTTTTGCAATATCATTGATCATCTTCATCTTCTTCTTCATCCAATTCTACATCTATATCATCTAGTTTAGAATCGATGTTGAAAGGATTGGCCATATCAACGTAATCATCAATCATTTTTTATAATATCATCGTCAATATCATCATCAAGAACATTGCCATCTACATTTGGCTCAACTTCTTCAATTTATTCATATGATGGTACATCTACCTCATGCTCCTCTGCATCTTATTCTTCTTCAATATCATCTTCTTCTAGTACATTATACTTTACATAAATTCCTCTTGGATCATATATGACAACGTACGACCAACCTACTTTACCTGGAACCTTTGAATAAAAGACTTGCTCATATTGGCTTGGAAGAACATAAGTTTTTGTACCCGACTCAAACGTCCTTGTATTAACCATGGTAAATCCATTGGCATGTTCAATAACAACTCTATTTGGATCACGTCCATTCATCTGTAACCTATACCATTTGACCTCAAATAGAACTAACTTGAAGGATTTGAATTCACACTTGATTATATCATCCAAATAACCATAGTATCTATTTTATGATATTATTGGATGCTTGTCACTTATTGAGGAAATATTAGTGACCTGAAAGATCCCACAATCAAAGGTTTTCTTCTTGTCATCCAAATTTTTGATGTGAAATTTATGACCATTGCACCACATAGCCTTATGGTGTGTCAATTGCAATATGCCCGACAAGTAAAAAATGCATTATCAATCAATAAACATATTTAGACTTAGGAAAATTTATAAAAAAACACACCACGTAGATTAATATATTGGAAAAAAACTAAAACATGATGTGGGTGAATAATATGCTTGCATGTTTATCTTTTAAACCATATTCTAAATCATTTTCCCTTTGAGTAAGATTGGTATCTTGATTACGATGAGCTTCTTTAAGCAAAGTAGCCACACGTTCCCATGATAACATACCATTGCATTGTATACATTGATATATCCATACCTTCATCCAATAAATATTGTTTGTGATGTAAAAATGTAGTGCATCCCACTCTCGACCAGTTGTATGAAAAAATAATAAAAATGACTAATTAGAATAAAGATTAATAATTTATCATGGAATCTAAATAAAACTTAAATAAGTAAAATATAGAAATAAATCAATATTAATGCAAAATAATATATATATCTACCATCTAATTACCTTTCACTTTTATCATTCTACCTTTCCCGACCAAGACCTCCCCTTCAAATTTGTTAATGGAATTGACATCCCAAATCTGAGGCACCTTCATGATTTTTGCTACTAATTTGGAAGATACTGACTAATATACACCAAATATTGATATACCATATAACCCTCCACCATAAAGCCCTTAGTATGTGCTCTTTGTCTAACAAAATCCTTCAATGACTTCAAGTGCCTCCCCACAATCCACATTGACCTTGTGTGTACAAGTCCACACATTTCAATCTCCTCAACTTGGTGTATGAGGTAATGTTCTTGTGCATTGAAAAATTTTGGAGATAGACACTTTTTCATTTCTCACATAATTAGCTGACTAATTTCTCTCCAATACTTTATATCTTCTTTAGATGACAACCACCTACACATGATATAACAAATCAAATCATAGGTTTCAACAACAATGTATATACATTGAAAGTAAAATTGATGTTGGCAAGTTGAACAACAAATATTTTGCATATAAATCATTAATATTTACCTCGTGTACTTTCCAAGATCATATATAACTTGTTTTACATTGTTTTCAAAGCTGTCAGGGAGAGGTAGAGGTAGAAAATACTATAACAACAAAGGGATCATTAATTTTTTTGAAAAGAAAACCAAATTATAATACTAAAAAGTCATATATTTAGCAATATAGAAATGTACCAAAATAATTACCTTAATGAAGGTATGTCATTCATGAGTTTTCACCCCACCAAATTCACCTTTATTCGTTAAGATATTCTTTATGTTTGAAGCAAATCCTGTGGGAAATTTAATTTTCCGAATGAACTATTTTACAACATTGCTTTCCTACTCTATAAATAACCATGGAAGACTAGTTCATTGTCCATTTCTATTTGAATAAATCACATTTTGTAGTGCATGATTGGCTTCCTGAATGTCAGTACAAATTTTGACAATTTTTTCTTTATCACTCCTTCCATCTATGATTCTCCACAGTGTTTTTGTTACATTCTTCCTTATATGCATTGTATAAAACAAATGAGCTATTTGTAGGTGCTCATAGTAGGTCAACCTATTGAATTGTATAGGGTAACTTTTCATTCCTCATGGAAGCCCATTAATTACTTGACGACATTTATGAAAATTAATTAATGAGATTACAACAATAATTGTTAGATACAAAAAAAAAATCAATACAAATTAAAATTGTAAAACATTAATATATATGACATGTAGACTAAATGCTTACCTTGATGATTTCTATTATATTCCAACTTCCATAGGTGAGGTGTCATTCTTCGTGGTTTTATTCCAGTCTCTTCTTTCAAATTGAAAATATGTTTTTCTATAGTTCGATACATATGGTTCTTAGGGAGGAAGTTCTTATACTAATCAAATACCTCATTTCCTAGACTTCTTGAACAACACAATTTCATCTTAGGACCACAAATTGGACATTCAAATTTTCCCTTTGTTTGAAGACGTGCAAGATATGGATTAATGCCAGTATTATTTATATAACAATGAATTAATATTTAAGAAACATGCATCATATTTTCATAAAATTATATACTATTAAAGTGCATTAGTATGTTACATACCACAAAAATGTGTTATCCCCAAGGTGTCATGAATTGTCCATATAATTATTCCATGGAGTTGAAATTGTTTTTCCCTATTGGTCTAGAGATGTCGTACATAGTGATGCTAGCCCATAACTTTAGTAGCTCGTCGAAAAACGACTCAATATATGCATTCATATATTTCACTTGGTACTTACCTTATTGGGTGAAAGTACACACAATTACTACCTTGTATATATATAAGTAATTGTGCAATGAATAAGACAAACGAAATGCAAAGTTCAAACCAATTTGTAAACAAATACTTGGAACAATCATTTCCAACATTGTGTGCTCCCTCTTTATTGACATCCAAGGAGGAAGGTTATTGTTTATAACAAAAATAGGCCACACTGAGTAAATAGACCTGAGCTTGCCAAATGATTGACATTGTCAGCTACCAATGAAATCCTAATATTATGCGGTTCTTCTTTAAAAATTTTACATATTTCTTCGATGTTCCTAAATGCAGAACCATATGCAGGCATTTGAAGAACACCATATTCACTTATGTTTCATGCATTTAATTCATAAATTGTGCAATGCTTTGGAACCTGAACAATCATTGAAAACATGGAATTATCGGAATATGACGAAGAACCTTGTGAGGCACCTTTTTTGTTACTTGATCGATTCGATATCTACTGATTTGACAGTGTGGTCATTTCATTTCCAATGCATATTGTACATAATATATAATATGATCATTCAGACATGCATCAATAGATTGATACTCCATTTCAATATCTGTCATAATGGCACACAACTCTCGCTATGTGTGAGGTAAATTATTTGACAGTGGTAAGAAAAATTCACCTAACAATATACAACATAAAAAATAACTAATTAATGTAAATAATAGTAATAAAAAAATATTGCATCCTTAATTTACACATTAATTGACACTAAAAATAGAGAAAAATAAAGTCAACCTTTACTTATAATATGTGACGAATTATATTACATACCTTAGGAACTGTGTGAGATGAGTGTTTGACAAACCATTTAATACCTTCAATTTCACCAACAACATTATAATAGAGATAATATTTGTTCTTGAGACTTCATAAAGGGGTTGTTTTGCCTTCTCAAGCAGAGTTACATCGTGAACATCATCAATTTTTTCCTCATCGATAGAAGCAAAGATGTCCTGGATCAATCTTTTTGTCCCATCATCCAGCTCAACAATATTATTGGTGTCATCTTCTTCCATAGGATTGACTTGATATTCATTATCCATACCATCTTCCACATCTTGTACAATAGTGTTTCTATTACTACTTGGCATATATTTATCCGGTGATAGACACCTAGGAGGATTTATCTTTACAATTACAAACAATCAATAACATTAGTGTATATAACAAATATTAAAATGAAAGAAAATTGTATAAATGCAATCAATAAAAAGACATATATAATGACTAACTTACCATGGGATGATATGTACACCCCCATTCACAGTGCCCATACCTCCAACAATGTATTTCAACTGTTTTCCTTACATGTCTTCTTCTTTTCAAGCCCATGAATTGATTGCAAGGGAATTAACATTTCCCATCACCGACCTATGCCTCCAATGCAACCCTTAACCTAGCAATCGTCCTTTTAGTCTCTTCAGGTGTTGGCATTGGGATTTCCTATATTTACAATAAAATCCACTGAAGCAATATAAGTACAATATATGAATATATTATTACGGTACAAATGTCATCGAATTATATTGACCCCATATGCACTAGAGAATTAATCCATTTTTATCATAGATTTATTAAAGGTTTATAACAGTATTCAACAATTAGTCAACAAATAAAAACCATATTTTTTTACCACATAAGTTCGAAAGCTTAACTATAAGCAAGTAATAAAATCAAACAATAAAAAAGAACTAGACTAAGACAAATTGTATAGTAATTAAATGGAATTGAGTAGACATGTTCATACCATTTTCCTAGGCAACAATTTGTGTCACCAAATGAAAGAGGGTCTAAGGGTTAGGGATCCAATTTGGGTATTTAAAAAAGAGACAAAACAATATTAAAAATATGTAACCTTCAAAGTACAAAATCCGAGTTATGCAGATCAAGAATTGGATTTGAGGTAAGTAGCACATAGAAAAAATACTAATAAATCATGCAATGAACAATGAGCATAAAAATATTTTATAACCATCACACCTACAACAAAATAGTCGAAATTACTCATCGTCATTGATATTCTGACGAACGTTGACTATGTCAAGGTTGATCGAGTCAGTGACCGTTAAACTGTTTTCAAACGGGTAGTTAGAATTCTCTACATTCATCGATAGATAAATGAAATATCGTCGAAAGATCGACGAATATAGAATTTCTTCGGAAGTATGACATTCATCGGGGCGCCCATGAAAAAATGATTAAAATTTTAACATCATGTGGTAATTTGTGACGATGTGATTAATTTTATCCGTATCGTCAGAAGTTTTTGTCAAATTTTGACCCCATATGTAATAGTGAGTCGATATCACAATCAACATTATCCATAGAGTCTAGTTCCTCCAACATTTATTGCATGTCCACTTCAATGAACACATGGCATACTTTCTCATGCACACTATGCGGTCAATTGGACCACTTCACATATATGTGTCCTTTGATCATTGAGTATCACACTTGCAGAATGACTGCCATTCAAAATTTTCAGGAATCCCTCCATGCCACAAAGTCCCTCAGCATTGTAGCCACCCCCCATGGTGCTTCTAATTATCCTACCTAGGAGCAAGCATCAACTCCTTCTTTCCCAATAACTTCCCTAGTACAATCATGGAAATAAGTATTTCTTCCTACCCCACCTAATTCCCCAGAAATCCAATGGAAATAACTTCTCCCTCCTTCTAGAGACCATGACACACACAAACACACACACACACACATGTGTGTGTGTGTGTGCACATTTGTTACATCTCCTCTTCCATAGGTGCATTGCCTTAGATGTTGATAATTTTAAAATACACATAAACATCTACTTGATTCTTGAAATAAAAATGATCACTTGACTGTATGCAAATTACATGTGAAAAAATTATCTAACCAATCCACTTTAATGATAAAATGACTTGCAAATAAATGAACTTGAAATGAACAACAATAATGTAATCATATACACAAGTTGGAAAAACAGAGTTCACCCAATTTGGGCTACCTCTCTGGATCCGCTTCCAATAGAGACCTTCTTTTATTAATGCTCAAATACTTGTGTTTTATAATGATCTTTTCATAAGTTGCTCAAATGCAGAAATAGAGTGCATTGTTGGATTCCTAGAGAAAAATCATGCAAAATGAGTATAAAGTTCTTGAAAATCTGGCATGGTACCCTTTGGCACGCTTTGTGGTGTAGCCTCGTAGATTTGGTACCCTTGGGCATGAGTTTCAAGAATATACCCTGCATTAATTGTGTATCCAACCTCGATCTGCATGCCCATTAAATAGGGCATGGGCCCCCAACCAACCTCTGAAATTATAGGCATACATTAAATGTAATTTGGTGGGTTTTATAACCAAACCTGTGCTTTGGGTGGATTGGTTAATTCGTTGGTATTATATATAGTAAGTCGGGGGTTCGATCCCCACCGACCATACTATATAACGTTTTTGTTACAATGATTTAACATATGGTGGATATATGTTATAAATAGTATATATCCTCTGCATGAATTTTGTTGGTAGCTTCGTGTTTACTGGAACGGTTACATGGTATACATATAGACCAAGGGCCAAGGGACAAGGGTCGAGGCCCTCGGCCCTTTGGCCACCCATTTGAACTTTGTTACAAATTTAAATACAATTGCAACCTATGTATGTTAAGTGACATTGTGGTGGTGCGTTGATATGGAGAGCTTTGTTATACCCTTGGGAGGTCTTGGGTTCGACCATCGTCGACTCCCAAAATTCTAATGAACCATAGCCATTTAGGCCAATGGGAGGTCACCACATGGATACCTCTCATTGGCTCGTACATGCCACCTGTCATCACACAATTCATCCATTTGTGCACCACTTGTCAACCTGTAATTAGGCCACTTGGATTGTACCTTGGCCAGTTAGCTGCCAATAATCATGTTCCACGTGTCACCCTTGCAGTGGTGACATGTGTCACCTTTTTTTTCCCATGTACTTTGACCTTTGACTGGAACTTTGTTCGCTCATAAATTTTTCATACAAACTATGTTTGATGCGTCGTTTGAAGCGTTGGAAAGATGATGACGAGCTATATGCATTGACGATGTTTTAGAGAGAATTTGGGATCGTCAAATTTTGAGCATTACTGAACCATTATGGACCTCTATGGATGTTCCAGATCTTTTTGGACCTCTGTGATAATTCTCGGATCCTCCTGTATCATTCCTCCCCACTGGAAAACTTTTGGACTACCAAAAGTTTTGATTACTTAGAAGCAAAGTGAGAGTAAATTTCCCTCACCCTTTCGATCTTCATCCATTTTGGTTTACTTGGTTTTACTCCTTTAAGACCAACTCAAAGATATTCCACATCACCTCGCTGTGAAGTTTTGATCGTTCTATCGAGAATGACATATTCTTGTAGTTCGTCCAAATATTCTGGAGCAAAATCATCAACTATTGGAACCTGAATAATTTTATCTCCATCCATAATCATAGGAGGCTCATAAAGTTTCAAATTCTCAACACTTACTACTGAATACATTTGCATGTAGGCTGGTAGATCTAAACGAAAGGCATTAGTACCAATCTTCTCCAAGATCTTGAACGGACCATATCAAATTGGCCTTAGCTTTTTACCTTCACCTTTCATTATATCTTTGTTGATATGTAACCATACTTGATCACCGACTTCAAACTGATGATCCACCCAATGTTTGTCATGCCTCACCTTATATTTGGCTTGGCTCTTCTCTAATGGTTCTTGTACTATTTGATGTGTATGTTGAATTCTTTGAATGAAACTTTTAGATTTATTTGTATCATCCTATCCATCTTATTTACTTACTTCTCCAAAAACAAATTCCATAGGTGATTTAGGAAAGTACCCCAAACATACTTCAAAAGGAGTTTTCTGGGTAGACGAATGCATGGCATGATTATAGGCATGTTGGATATAAGGTAATTGTTCATCCCATAATTTAGGATGCTTGTTGCAGTATCCTTGAAGTAGATGTACCATTGTTTAGTTCACCACCTTTGTATGTCCATCTATATGCGGATGAAAAGTTGCGCTCGTCTTCAACTTAGTGTCCATTAGCTCCCACAAATGAGACCAAAACTTTCCCAAAAAATGAGAGTCTTAATCTGATATAATAGATGTAGGAAGTCCAAAATGAACCCATACATTACCGAAGAACATTTGTGTTGTCTGTTAAATTGTGACCTGTTTCTTGCATGGAATTATAATACACATCTTGTTGAATCTATCCACCATGACATATAGATAATCATGACCTTTTCTGGACATCAACAAACCCCTACAAAGTCCATGGAGATACTTTCCCATGGCTACAAAGTTACTGGAAATGGTGTATATAATCCTAACTTTATGTTGCTAGGCTTACTTTTGGCACACATGACACACCCTTTTATATACTTGGAAATTGTCTCATTCATCCAAGGCCAATAACAATACCTTTGTAATTGTGAAACTATCTTACCAACCCTGAAATGACCATATATGAGAGATGTATGAGCTTCTTTGATTACATTTACTCTTTCATCTCTTGGTATACATAGTTTTTCAAGATGATATATCAAACTATCATGTATATAATAATATGACCACTGATAGTCGTGAGTTAATGCATCATATACTTTTTTAAAATCATTATCCCTAGCATATTTCTCTACATAGATTTCATGTGCTAAAGAATTATACTTAAGTACTATGGATGCATTAATTACTGGTCTTGATAACATATCTGTAACATTTTTATGAATACCCTTCTTATACTTGATTACCAGATGAAACTGCTATAGAAAACCCATCCATATAAAGTGTTGTGACTGTTGTAGCTTGGTTTGTGACTGAAAATACTATAATGGTTGATGATCTGGTTGATGATCTATATGAATTATTGTCTCCTTTCCCATTCAGTAATGCTTACATTTCTTTACACTTTGTACCAATGCAAACAGTTCATTATCATATGTTGGACAATTAATCACATCTTGAGTGAAAGTCTCAGAATGATAACATATAGGTGTACCTCGTTGCATCAAGAATTCGCACATAACATATCCACTTGCATCTGTTTGAATCTCAAATGTTGTTGTAGATCTGCTAGAGACAAAACTGGTGTGGTGCTTATCTTTTCCTTCAATGTCTCGAAGGCTTTCTGTTGCTTGCCTCCCCATTGAAATACATGCTTAACACTTGTTAATGCATGTAGAGGTGCTGCTATGTATGAGAAATTAGCAATGAATTTCCTCCAGTATTGTAATGTTCCTAACAAGCTCCTAACTCTGGTGTTGATGTTGCACGCAGTTTGTAAGACCCTAGATTCGAGTTATCTGTGACCAAAAAAACCCACCATACACTGGCCATTTCGACATCACCTACATGCGCAAATGAAGTCTCACCCGAGGTATCTATTGAGACTGAAAGAACTAGGTTTATGTAGTAGTGAGGGAATGGGAGGTGACCATTTGGTTCATTCTTTACTTATATGTTCTATGTGCATTCTTCTGTCTATGTTCATTATTCGTGACTTAGGGACTTTAGATTCATACTGTCATTATATTCCAGACTACTACATAAACTCATTGTTGTAACAATCATGACTATTGCACAAGGATTAAACATAAAAAAAACTCTACTCTAATATGCATGAAGACATAACTCATTAGAAATCACATAAAAGACATAAGACACAAGATTTAATGTGGTTCACCCAACTATGGGCTATGTCCACAATGGTTGGCTTATTTATTAGGCGTTTAGGAATTGCTTCAGGCTTGCGCATTGCACTTACAAAGATATGTCATGGTTATCTTTATATTCTCCTAGCCTAGCCATAATGCAATGCAAGCCTCTCTCCCTCTACATCATCCCTTACATTTAGACATGGATTCCTCTCTTTTATAGACTAGAACAGAAAATAAGGAACATACCAGGAGGAACCCACCACAACAAGGAACAAGAATCCAACCATATGTCAAGAAACCCCTATTCTCCCAATCCATTACATATTTATAAATACATATTAGGGATTAAAACCCTACTTCGTTCATCCCCAAAACCCCATTACATTGCATGATTGTTCTAGTTAACTAGTTGTTCAGGTTGCTTTCTTTCGTTTTTTTGTCTGCATGATGCTTCTGCACTCTGGCTGCTTTTCCTCTTGCTTTTGTGTTTCCTTTCATATTTATCCTGTCGGGTTTTCATCCTTCATTTTCGCTCTCTTTCTTCTCCTTCTTTATTCTTCTTCCCGATTTATTCTTCTTCCTGCTTTATTCCACTTACTACATGTTGTACTTCTGGATGCACCTTAGTTGCGCACTCCCTAGTATTTCTTCTTTTCCTCTGCGCACATTTCTATACTTGGGATTTTTCCCAAAATTATATCCCAAAAATTCTTGTCCAATAGACCCCCAACACTCACATGTGGTCTGTCTCGATCCACTCAGGCATGTTTCCTACTCCTCCATGCCACAATGATATTTTGGGAGGTTTCCTTAGCTACCTCCACTTCCTTGAGTATCTTTGCATATGTTTCTACGATCTCGTTGGCCCCCTGTGTAGTCGAGGATGTAAGTTTATGTTTTGCTTCAAGGGTTGCTTGCTTGACCTTGCCTTGTGCATTATCCAGTTCACCGATCACCCTCACTGCTTCTTCCTGCAACGGTCCTAAACGTTGTTGAAGGATTTTCTGTTGATCCCTCATTTTCTCCACTTCCAAGTATGACTACCTCTATGAAAAAATTGTTGTCACACGTTCCATTGGTGGAAGTGTAGTGACCCTTTCTTAAGCTTGTTGTGCATGTTCCTATGCTTCTCTTAAATTTTCCTCTACATCCTTCATCTCTGGATCATACACAAGGTCTTTCCAGATCTGTTCTCTCTCCACAAAGAGATTGGCACACTCTTCTTCTATCTTCTTAGTATTAGCGACTGTTGTCACCTCCATTCTCTCTCTACCTTCTCAGACTTCTGGTGGAATCCATGGCACACTCTACAACTGTAGGTCCTCTATCTACGATCGAAATCCTTTGATGACTTCATCAATATTCAACACTTGTTATTCCATAGTAGCTTCTACTACTATGGGGACTTCTAGAATTGCTTTGTATAATTTTTGGATGACCGCTTGAGTTTTATGCATTATACTTTCGGCTTCGTCCTTCTCCTTGAGGGATTTCCTTACTCTTTCCTTGACCTCATTTTTGTCTTTCATTACTTCCTCCACTCGACCTTCAACTTCCTTCTTATGTTGGAGCTTAGCATCATATTGTTGCTGCAACTGATCTCTTTCGTCCATCATTTTTGTCAGCACCTGATGTGCTTTGTCTTCTCTATTCTTAATCTCTTGTAGTAAGCCTATCTGCAAGTCTTGTAATCTTTGTATCGACATCATGGATACCACTATGTTCAGGTGTCCTAGCACATTCACATGTTCTTTTAATTCAAACATTGGAAAATCAAGTGTGTTTGTATCAATATGAAGTACTCTATGCTTAGTTGTTAGTTGAGTTAAGGCTAGATGTGCAACCTCTGTTTCCTTTCCTGGAATTATGGACGGTCCTCCCTCGGTCCTACTCTCTTTTTCTAGGCTAGAAGCTACTAAGATTTGTTGGAGTGTTGCCAACTAATCATGTAATCTCTGTTGTTTCTCATCTTACTTCTTGGTTTCTACCTCCATTATTTATTTTGCAGCATCTCGTACCAGGTAGTCGATCATGTCCATATCATCATTTGTGAAAATTTAAACTAGGGTTTCCTTCCGTTTTACTCCTGTCTTCTTAGCTTCTATTGTGGATGGGCTAGGCATATCTCTTGCACCATTATTTTGATCGTTACCTTGCTCCTCGTTTGATTCTTCATCATTCTTATCTTTCTCTCCTTCCTCTTCTGGTTTCCCTATTTTCTCTGCTGGGATTTTCCAGCCATCTTCCCAGACATTCACTATCAAACATATGTCATATGTTGTCAACCTATAACTAGTTGGAAACCACTGGCGTGTTGGTTCCTTCTTTGCTTGCACATACACGTGGTGCATGCCTACATTGAAGCACATGATATCCTTATATGTTTCTACCATCTCGATTGATATGTGTGGTGTGTGTGCAACTATATATGTGAAATTTTCCAAGTATACATAAAATGTGGCATTAGTGTCGTTGTGTCTTCTCTTAATCTTCATATGCCATAAATTGGCATACCTCCTGGCCAAATTGCCTCTTCTCGATGTTCCTATGCATTGATAATAACCTGGTTCCTGCCACCCGACTAGCACAATCAAGATCAACAACCATGCATAGTAAAATTTCGTTGCCTTTTCTTGGGCCTCAATACAATCCTGCAAAAATTGGTTCACCAATAAGGTGGTCTGGTTCATTTGAACACCTTCAACACATTTCTCTGCAGTTGGTACTTCGTCCATCCTACATTTGCATAGCAACTTGCAGGCCATTACTTGTGTCTCAAATTGAACATTGGTATCTGCGCAATTAGTGTAGTATCAATTGATACTGGGGGATCAAGCCACAATGTACCCCCATGGGCAAATTTGAGCAACACCTTCACACAAGCATTAATCTCCATGTTGCGCCTGAAATGTGGGATCTCCAATAGTTTCAATATGCTTTCCTTCTCCAATCTAGTCGTGATTTTCAGTGGATTTTACCATTTAAGATTATACAACGTCTTTATGACTTGTCATTCTCGCTTCATAGTTGTTTATGTGCTTTAATTATTTTAACAGTATTGGCATTGCCAAATGGCACAACTATTCTTTCTTTTGCATCTGTGTGATTCGCATGCTTTTGCCTATGTGCATTATTTCCCTATTCAGCGCAGGTCCATCCTGATGCGCGATATTCATTCCTTTTACGCAATCTCTTGTGCCTTGTACTCTATAATCTTTTTATTTTTGCTATATCTACTTTTTATTTGATTTTCTTCCTTTTCTACTTTTTTTTCTGTGTTTTTCCTTCCTACTATAGTACAACTACTATGATACATGTGTTCTGGAGTAGCCCATATTACTGCACAGATTTTCGAGCATCTCTATAGAGTTTCAGCCAACTTCCATTCACCATTTTTCCAAGGACTTCTCCATTCAAGGTTTCCAATTGTGCAACACTTGTCTCTTCTACATGTTGAATCACATAGGGTCCTAACCAATGCATTCTAAACTTTCCTGGATGTTGCATGAACTTTTTTTCATAGAGTAATTCCAAATATCTCACTTGAAACTTTTTTTGTTTAATGTGTTGGTCATGTTGAGCCTTCTCTCTTGTCTTTTGTAATTGATGATGGAAACCTATGACAAACTGATCTTCTTCAAGATGTACCAACTGTGATAGTAGTTCCTCTACTACGCTAGAGTCTAAAAGATCTGTGATTGTTGCAATGTGAAAGCTAGGTAGGATAAACTCCATTGGCATCGTTGCTTCATGCCCATAGACCAACCTAAAAGGTGTATGCCCTGGAAGCTTTTTACTTGTAGTATTATAATACCATAACACTGCAGGAACTCTTAAGTCCCAATCATCTCTCCCTATGTTGCAATTTTTTGTCAAAGCATTCTCCAAGATTTTATTGAGAGCTTCCAATGTGCCATTGACCTAAGGATGATACGGGGTACTCTTCTGATGATGAATTTGTAACTCCTCAGCCAATGTTGCAATTGTTTTATTCAAAAAGTGTGTGCCTTGATCATCGAATAATATGCACAGACATCCAAACCTTGTGACTACATTCTCAAACAAAAATCTCATAGCAGTATCCGTGTGTAATCTATAAATGGGGATGCTTATACCTATCTTGTCAAATACTCTGTCATAGTGATGATGTACCTTGCCCCTGATCTTCTTGCTTGTGGATTGATTGGACCTACAAAGTCTACAACCCATTTCTCAAATGCTTGCAGTGTAACCTATGGATTCAAAGGTATTTCATCCCTCTTGGATGGTTTTCTCACTCTTTGACATACATCGCATGACTGAAAATATTCATTCACATCTTTGTGAAGTGTAGGCCACCAAATCCCTATGCACAAAATATTTTTTGCAATTTATCTCCCTACATAATGTCCTCTTGCAATCCCATCATGTGTTTCTTCAAGTATTGTCAGTCTCTCGTGTTCCAACACACATTGTATCAATATTCCATCTACACCCAATGTGTATAGATTCCCTGAAATCAACTAATAATATGTTGCTTTCACTACAAAAGTTAGATGACAGTTTGAGAATGTGCATGTATGAACTTTTGTAGCGCATAGACCATTGCCAATCCTTCTCGTTTTGTGGAAGTATAATTCTTCTCTGTTATGGACAGCTTCCTGCTTGAAAAAGAAATTGCGTGACCTATGTCTCCCTCCCACGGTTGAGATAATATTGCACCCAATGCTATGGATGATGCATGTACATGTACATGGAACTCCTTGTTCTAGTCTGGAAAGATCAAAATCGACGCAGTCACTAGTTTTATATTTAAGGTGTCCAAACCCTTCTGACAGTCCTCATTCCATTGAAACTTTGTTTCCTTATTCAGTAATGTTTACATTGGTGTTGTGATCTATGCATATCACTTGATAAACTTATTGTAATAGCCTGTATAACCCAGAGTTTCCCTCAGTTGTCTGGCTAATTTCGGTGGTTCTAAATCTAGAATTACTACAATCTTAGCCAGATCTACTAGTGATCCCTGCTTCCAGACTACATTCCCAACAAAATTACAAATGGCACAAAAAAATACACTTCTTCAAGTTCAGCTAAATCTGACACTATCTACATCGATCCAACATCAGCCTAAGTACTTCTATATGATCCTTTAGTAGACTGAACATAGTCCAATCATCCAAGTACACTTCAATGAACTTATGGATAAATTTCTTCAACACTACAACCACTACTCTATAAAACACCATAGGGGAATTGTTAAGTCCAAAAGGAATTACAATATACTGATAACTCCCCCACTCTATCGCAAAAATGGTCTTGTGTCATTCCTCCTGCACAATTTTTATTTGATGGTACCCTGAGAATCCATCTGTGAAATAATAAGTTTCTTGTCCTCCTACATTCTCCAGTACCTCATATGTGAATGGTGTTGGGAATGGGTCATGTAAACATACGTCATTCAACTTCCTCAGATCCAAACAGATCCTAATTCCTCCTGTCTTCTTGTCCTGTACTACCATTGGACTGATCCACTCAGATTCTTCTACCGGTTTGATGATTCATGCATCCAACATCCTTTCTATTTCAGCCTTCACTGTTTCCTTGTACCTTAGAATTAACATGTAAGGCCTCTATCGCACTGTCTTAGCTCCTAGTTTCATCGGAATATTCATCTTAGATAAGTTCCCTGCTATCCCCTTCATCTATGAAAATTTCATTAGGAATAGGTACCAGTATTCACACAACATGTCTGCAATATTTTTCACAGTTTCATCGCTCCAGTAATCCCCTATCTATGCAACTTCAAATTCTTTGTCGTCCCAATGTTTACCTTCTGCATCTTTATCGATTGGTTGTATGTGACAGATTCATGCTCTGGCCCTTCTACTACTCATTCTCCTTTTGTCTCGAGTACTTGTACATTATGGGATCTTCTTCATCGTGCTCTTCCTTAGCTATATTTTAGCACTCCAATAACTTGTGTACAGTCATAGTAGCTATGTGTACACTGCATACTGGCACCACTTCCATCGACCCTTCTTTTCGAAGATCTTAGTTTTAATAGCATGTAGTGATGCATCTATTGATGGAGATTCATGTTCAAATGTAAACATGACTTCGAACCTCTGAGCCAACTCTTCACATCTTGTTGTCTCTCTACGCAATTCCAATTCCAAATACCAGTTCTTTGGAATCATGTCCAATGTGTGTATAAATATGTGTGTCCATGACCTACTGGATCACTCTCTCTTGTATACTTATGCGCCACATTTTATTCCTCAGTTCCAAACCCGACTTGCATTAGTCTTCTGCACTATGGCCAATCTTTCATGTCTTCTTTGTGTGCAACCCACCATCTGGCTAGAGTCACTTTTAGGACAACATCTAGTGCTAACAACCTTTGTTGTTCAGGTCCTTGCAGCTCAAATGATTTTACAAACAAACTTATATAAGTTAATCCATCATACCTGGGTGGATCACATAGCTCTATTCCAATCCAGCGTAAGGATCAGGCTATGCATGCACATCGTCTAGTTGAGACTTCATGCATTCTCTGTTGAGAATGCTCTAGACCTTCCTCTGAGTCTGATGCGCACAAACTGATACTTCTCCAACTTAGTGCACCATCTATAGTAGGGTTGACATATTCATTCATATGCGCAGTCATGTTGTATAAGTTGTTGATGTCATTTCCTTTGGCTAACTCTATGTATATCTTTCCTTCTGATGGGTTCAAGGGCACAATAATTTCAAATCTACAACTTCAAATATCATCTCCCTCCTCTTCAAGTTAGTGATTGTCTGGTTATCAAAATCCCATTCCAATCCCATCAATGTTGGATATTGTTGATTGTCATCCATGATCTCAATAACTTCAAATTATGGCATACTGCGCACCCCATCTATCTTCACATGTACTCTTGTCAAACGACCAATCTATACTATTTTGTGCTAATTCGTGAGCCTTAGTTGAATAGGAGACCATACTAGCTTTGGTTTTCCCATCATCTCCCATGTCTGCTTAGGTTAAACATTCACGTCAGACCCTAAGTCCAAGATAACATTATCAACATCATACTCCCTAATTTGCGCACTGAATCTGAATTCTTCGTTGGTCCTCTTCCTGCGTAGTACCTGATTCACCACTCTTTGTGCGATGGGAGTTTCCCTTCTTCGTGTGCATTGATCAATCATGTCATATAGTGTACTCAACGCAGTTTCATCTTTCATTAGTTCTACACAGATTCTCAGGAATTATGTTAGCATGCTTACCTTTCTAGTTGGCTTCTCTGGCACGACACGATCTCCTATATAAGGCGCAGATGATGTTGATGCTCCCCAATCCTGTTCAAGTACTTATTTTCTTTCCCTCTGATACATCTCATTTTCTTGTTGACGTTCAAAGGTTGGCATAGGCTTGAATGACTTCCTTACCCATTGCTCAATCTAATTTCCTTCATTCGTCATATCATCTCATGTTCTAGCTCCTTCACGCGTAGCAACTACTATTCTTGGCCCTTCATTGTGTTTTTCAGCTGATATTTTCTATACATTTTTGTTTGGATTCTGGTTCTAGTTTCTTCTGGCCTACCATTTCGTAACTAGTTGGGGACAATATTTTGTCGCATGGTCCATTGCTCTGCAATATGTGCATGTTGTACATGGATTCAGACAGACGAGGGCAGGGTGTCTTGGTTGATTACATTTATAACATATTATCAGTCCTCTTCCTCCTCTAACAAAATTTCCTCTGCTTCGACCTCTGCCAAAGTTTCATCTATTCCCTATATTAAAGGATCTTTGATTATTATATTGTGGACTACCCCCTTCTGTTGCAATAGTCTCCTCCTAAATCATGTACATATCTGATGTGCACTCCCTCATTAATTCAAACGTGTAACAATCCTTCTCTGCATGTCCCACTAACTTGCAAAAGTAGTTCCTTGGGGTACTCTAATACTTTTGTAGTAACAGACACTCAGTTGGGTGGTGTCCCCATTTATTACATATCTCACAATATCCTCCTCCTGGTAATGGATTCGGCGCTCCCGTCGCCAAATACTACACGAATGCTGGAAATTCGTCTTTATGATGACCTTCCATCCTACACTTCGTACACCAGACTTGCTCATGTTTCTCCTTTCCCTTTGTCAGTTCTGGTAGTTGAATTGTCAAAGGAGCCAACTGTGTCAGACTTGTTCCATCCCTCCATTGTCTCCTACCAAGGATGATTCCAATTTCATTGCAATTTCCAATGCCTCGGGCTGCGACGCAACCTTCTATTGAATCAACGGTCTGCGAATGTGTGGTACTGATCCAAAATTTCAAATTTCTCATAATCATACAAAACCAACACCATTGCATAGGACTCATCATGTTGATTCCAGTAGTATATTTTTTCTCAAAAATGGACACTGTATGCGAAAGTTATCGCGTTTTGAACTTTTTCCCAAACAGGAAAAAAGTCAAAGGTCAAAGTCAACTAGTCAAAGGTCGAACAACTAATGTGGAAGATGATGTCAGCAGTATGTCATGATGACATCAATAGTATTTCATGTTGACATCAACATGACATGTGGCAACACCAGGACGTGCCACGTGTCAATCATTTTTGGCATTTTCAGAGGTGATTTGGACCAATAAAAAATAGACACATGGCACTATACGGAAGTGACACATGGAATTGTAATGAAGTGACACATGTCACTGTATGGAAGTGACACATGAAAATGTACGGAGGTGACACGTGGTTGTACAGACGATGACATGGCACTGTACAGACAATGATGTGGCACTGTATGGAAGGATGACATGGCACTATACGGACGATGACGTGGAACTGTACGGATGATGACATGGTAGCTGATTGGGAAGGATGATGTGGCTCAGGCCAATGACGAGGTGATACGTGGTCCAATGAGGAGGTGCCATGTGGCACCTTATGGAAGGTTAAAGTGGTTTGGCGGTTTTCGCTAAATCTAGCGGTTACCACCAAATTTGGAAAAATCCCTCTAAGTTTGGCTAAATGTCGCTAAATTTGGCAAAGTTTGGCATATTTAGCCAGGCATGGAAATCGAGACAAGGGAGTTTTTGGCATGCAGTTCAAAACTGTATCGATCTGGTAGGGTGCAACATTGGGATTTATGACGAGGGGAGGTCCCAAGGGCCTGTTCAGAAGTAGGTCAACTTTATACTCAAAAGTTACAGAATTTATAGGGGATTCTGAATATGGCTTATGTTTTCGCATCCGAGTATCCAAACAAAAAAGTGCCTCTAGATCCCAAGATGTCGAGCCAAACATAAATGAGTTCATACTCAAAAGTCTCAGAATTACCTGTTGCAGCCATTGGTGATGCATGTTTATGTCTAGAAGTTGCAGATATGAAAGGTGGTTTTAGGAGCTGTTATGTAAGCCTTTATTGGTATTGTTTTAAGCATTAAATATTAATAAGAAGTTTCCCACTGAAGACAAAGGCCCGGAGACGTAGGCAAATTTGTGTCGAACTTCGTTATCAATCTTTGGTGTTATGGTTTGATGATCTTAATGTTTACTTTTTGTTCTGCATTCTTTATGATGGCCGCAACACTCTTTCACTAAAAACTTCTTCTTCTCTTAATTCCTAAATGGTAAATAAACTCATGCATAAACTTAACCATAGTCTATAAACGATCATTTTTGGATCAAGTGGTATCAGAGCAGGTTGATAGTTGGTGGTTTTGAGTTTGCATGATTACCAAGAAAAAGCTAAGTCGTGGTGAAGGATATCCTGATATTGGATCAAGAAAGAGGACATCCCAAAGTGAGAAGATGGCATCGGAAGAAGGACTTTCTCAAAACAAAAGAGAGTTTCAAATAACTTTCTTTGCCATGTTAGAGATGGTAAAAGTGTTGTATGATGATTACTTGGAACGGAAGAGACCGGTTCAAGGGGAATCTTCAAAGTAAGCCAAAAGTGAAGAAGGAGAGGACCCTCCAAAATCTCCTCCTTCACCTCCTTCATCTCCATATCCTTCTTCTTCTTTTAGTACAAGTTCAAATTCTACTGCAAGAAAATATTCTCATAAATATAAGCATGATATGCAATTACTTAAACTTCATGTGAATTCTTTTTTCCTATGTATGATGGAAAAGTTAATGATGAGAAACTTGATTATTGGGTTAGATAGATGGAGGTATATTCTAATTTGCAGAAAATCAAAGATAAGGCAACCAAAATCAAATTGGCATCGCTTCGTCTTGAAGGCACAACTATCATATGGTGGCAAAGTAAGATGAAACATGGAACTCGGCAAGTTGGTAAGATTTTTCCATCATGGCATGATTTTATTTCCACATTTAGAAAATAGTTATATCCTTTGGGGTATAAGGAAAAGGCTTTAGTTGAATGGCAAAGTCTTAAGTTAAGGAAAGGACAATCATAAATTGCCCATAACAAAGTAATGCACTTTAAGGTTTGCAATTTAATCAAAGTTTTTGGATGAGTTAACATGTGATGTGGTTCCACTAAATGAATGTGGAATGGTCTTAGGAAGCCCTTATTTATATGACCGCAAAGCAATCTTCTATAGGGAACATAACCAATATCACTTGTTTAACAAGGGCAATGAATATGTTGTACATGCTCATCACATAAAAGAAAATCAATCTCTTTTGACAATGGAACAATTAAATAATGAAGCTTATGTAAGAAATACACCTATAATTGTGCCAAGTAAAGCAGGTGATCTTAACCATGAACACGAGATGGTTTGTAGGACGGGAATGCTCCAAATCTGGCGAAATCCCGCTAAGTTTGGCTAATTGTCGCTAAATTTGGCGGAGTCTAACTTATTTAGCTAGGCACTGAAATCAAGACAAGGGAGTTTTTGGCACGCAATTCAATACTGTACGAACTGTACAGATCTGACAGGGTGCAACATTGGGATTTGTGTCAAGGGGAGATCCCGAGGGCTTCTTTAGATGTAGGTCGACTTTATACTTAAAAGTTGTAGAATTTCGAGGGGAGTCTGAATATGGCTTCTTTTTTTACATCTGAGTAGCCAAATAGAAAAGTGACTCCATAGCCCAAGATTTCGAGCCAAGCATAGTAAAGTTCATACTCAAAAGTCTCAAAATTACCTATTGCAGCCATTGGTGATGTATGTTTCTGTCCAGAAGTTTCAAATCTGAAAGGTTGTTTCAGGAGTTGTTATGTAAGGCTTTCTTGGTATTGTTTTAAGCATCAAATATTAATAAGAAGCCTCCCATTGAAGACAAAGGCCCGGAGACATAGGAAAACTTATGTCGAACTTCGTTATCAATATTTGGCGTTATGGTTTGTTGATCTTAATGTTTACTTTATGTTATGAATTCTTTATGATGGTTGCAACATTATTTCACTAAAAAATTCTTCTTCTCTTCATTCCTAAATGGTAAATCAACTCATGCATAAACTTAACCATAGTCTTTAAAATATCATTTTCGGATCAAGTGGTATCAGAACAGGTTCACAGTTGGTGGTTTTGAGTTTGCATGATTACCAGGGAAAAGCTAAGTCATGGTAAAGGAGAGCTTGTAGAAGGAGATCCTGAGATTGGATCAAGAAAGAGGACATCCCAAAGTGAGAATATGGCATCAGAAGAAGGACTTTCTCAAAACAAAAGAGAGTTTCAAAGAAATTTCTTTGTCGTGTTAGAGATGGTAAAAATGTTGTATGATGATTACTTGGAATGGAAGAGACCGGTTCAAGAGGAATCTTCAAAGAAAGACAAAAGTGAAGAAGGAGAGGACCCTCCAAAATCTCCTCCTACATATCCATATTCTTCTTCTTCTTCAAGTACAAGTTCAAATTCTACTGCAAGAAAGAATTCTCATAAACATAAGCCTAATATGCCATTACTTAAACTTGATGTGAAATTTGTTTTGCCTATGTATGATGGTGAAGTTAATGCTGAGAAACTTGATAACTGTGTTAGACAAATGGAGGTATATTGTAATGTGCATCAAATCAAAGATGAGGTAACCAAAATGAGATTGGCATCGCTTCATCTTGAAGGCACAACTCTCATCTGGTGGCAAAGTAATATGCAACATGGAACTCAACAAGTTGGTAAGATTTTTCCATCATGGCACGATTTTATTTCCGCATTTAGAAAACAATTCTATCCTTTGGGGTATAAGGAAAAGGCTTTAATTGAATGGAAAAGTCTTAAGTTAAGGAAAGGACAATCGGTGCATTAATATACAGATTAATTTCCTAAGATGGCATTGATGTTAGATGTTCCATTAACTACACAAGAAACTCGTATGAAGTATATAGGAGGTTTGCATGCTTATATTCGTAATATTGTATTTATGTTTGGACCTAATAATATTGATGAGGTTTATGTCCAAGCAACATACATTGAAATAGGAAAAACTGGAGTTAGTGTAGCAGGGGAAACATCTTCAAAGAAGGATGGAAAAGTAAAAGGGAATGGGAAGAAAGCAAATTCAGCGACAGTGAAGGAAGATCTCTCTTGCAAGCATCGCAAGAAAGAAGGGCATGATGATGAGCATTGTTGGCACTTGCACCCAGAGAAGAGACCGAATTGGTTCAAAGAGAGGAAAGGGAGGCAAAAATTCACAACAGTAACACGACCAACAAACTTGGGATCAGATTCAGGTGATGAGTCTAAGATTACAACAGTTGGTTTGACAGGTAAAATTTGTGATGGTTTTGATTCAATAAGTAAAGTTCATATAAGGTTCATAATGAAACATACTAAGATCGATACACTGCTAGATAGTGGATCTCAATCTAACTTAATTTCAGAGGAAGTGTTAAACAATTGGGATTAAACATTAAGATGCATCACAAACCCTATTCACTAAATTGGATAAGCAACAATCATAAATTGCCCATAACAAAGCAATGCACTTTAAGGTTTGCAATTATATCAAATTTTGTGGATGAGGTAACAAGTGATGCGGTGCCACTAAATGAATGTGAAATGGTCTTAGGAAGCCCTTATTTATATGATAGCAAAGCAATCTTCTACAAGGAACAGAACCAATATCACGTGTTTAAGAAGGGAAATGAATATGTTGTACATTCTCATCACATAAAAGAAAATCAATCTCTTCTAACAATGGAACAATTAAATAAGGCAAGTTATGGAAGAAATACACCTATAATTGTGGCAAGTAAAGCAATTGATCTTAAGCATGAACATGAGATGGTTGTAGGATGGGAGTTCAATCATACTTTGCTTCAAGATAAGTTAATGTCATGCAAGCACATCAAACATATTGGTTCATTTTCAGTCATATTTCTGATATTATCGTTGCTAATGTTTTCTACATGGATGGTAGTGGATTCAGTAAGATGTGAATGAGTTCAAATGGCTAACAATATGCTTTCAGTTGTCATGGTTACTATGCAATTGATTAGGATGTGACAAGTGCACAGGATAGAGTTTAAAGACAAACGACAAGTGGGGAGGCATATCCCACACTTGATGACTAGTTCATACCCTTTTGGAGGACCAAAAGGTATTATTGGGGAGGAATGATCCAAAATGGATCCAGGAAGGCCAAAATTTCAAAGTTCTCGGAATCAGACGAAACCAACTACATTGCATAGGGCTCGTCATGTTGATTCCAACAGTATATGTTTTTCTGAAAATGGGCACCGTATGCGAAAGTTATCGCGTTCTGAACTTTTTCTCAAATAGGGAAAAAGTCAACTGGTCAAAGGTCGTACACCTGATGTGGGAGATGAAGTCAGCAGTACGTCATACTAATGTTAGCATGGCAGGTGGCAGCACCAGGACGTGTCACGTGTCAGTCATTTTTGGCATTTTCAGGGGTGATTTGGACCAGTATAAAGTGACATGTGGCATTGTACGAAAGTGACACATGGCACTGTACGGAGGTGATGCGTGGTTGTATGGACGATGACATGGCACGATAGAGATGATGATATGGCACTATATGGAAGGATGACATGGCACTATATGGATGATGATGTGGCATTGTATTAATGATGACGTGGCAATTGACTGGGAAGTATGACATGGCTCGGGCCAATGACGAGGTGACACATGGC
This sequence comes from Picea engelmannii, assembly GCA_009831015.1. Lineage (NCBI taxonomy): Eukaryota > Viridiplantae > Streptophyta > Pinopsida > Pinales > Pinaceae > Picea > Picea engelmannii. Next base: position 461,384 of record ML782022.1, read on the forward strand.
CCAATGAGGAGGTGCCACATGGCACCTTCTAGAAGGTCAAAGTGGTTTGGCGGTTTCCACTAAATTTGGCGGTTACCACCAAATCTGGCGGGAATCCTGCAAATCTGGCGAAATCCCGTTAAGTTTGGCTAACTATCGCTAAATTTGGCAGAGTCTTGCTTATTTAGCTGGGCACAGAAATCGAGACAAGGGATTTTTTGGCATGCAGTTCGAGATTGTACGGATCTGACAGGGCATAGCATTGGGATTTGTGCCAAGGGGAGGTCCCAAGGGCCTGTTCAGAAGTAGGTCGACTTTGTACTCAAAAGTTGTAGAATTTCGAGGGGAGTCTGAATATGGCTTATGTTTTTTCATCTGAGTAGCCAAACAGAAAAGTTCCTCCAAAGCCCAAGATGTCGAGCCAAGCATAGTCGAGTTCATACTCAAAAGCCTCAAAATTACATGTTGTAGCCATTGGTGATGTTTGTTTTTGTCCAGAAGTTGCAAATCTGAAATGTGGTTTCAGTAGTTGTTATGTAAGCCTTTCTTGGTATTGTTTTAAGCATTAAAGATTAATAACAAGCCTCCCACTGAAGACAAAGGCCCAGAGACGTAGGAAAATTTGTGTTGAACTCCATTATCAATCTTTGGCGTTATGGTTTGTTGATCTTAATGTTTACTTTCTGTTCTGCATTCTTTATGATGGCTGCAACATTCTTTCACTAAAAACTTATTCTTCTCTTAATTCCTAAATGGTAAATCAACTCATGCATAAACTTAACCATAGTATTTAAAAGATCATTTTCGGATCAGGTATAAGTCTCGCAATAAACCAATCTTGATGTTGTTGATCGGGGATTTGGAAAGTCTGTCTAACCATCAGATCCTTGAACCTTTATTCGAAGTCCCATACTGACTATGTTTGTACCTATTTAATCTCCTTCAGTTCTGTGATGTACTGTGACTTCAACTTTGGCTTCTTGAACTCTTTCAACAACGCTTGCCTTATTTCTGCCAAAGTTCTGACCTTCCCTATAGGTGTGTACTCTGTAGCTTCATGTACCAGACCAGCGCACGACCTATAAATTTTGTTTCCAATTGCGCAATATTCACAAGCTCATCTTGGGCATTCTTTGCGACCCAAATTGTCTTGCAGAAAAACAAATGTTGTTTTGGGTCCTCTAACCCGACTCTCTAGAACTAGGGCAGTCTAAGGGTGTTTTCTACCCCTTCCATGTTGCTTTGTGTATTCCCTCTTCTTGGTGATGTTGGTTGACTCTGAATCTGACTCTAAGTCTGACTTTGTGCATTGTTTCCACTGCTCTGATTACAATTACTCTGTCCTCCCTGGCTAACTACAATTGCTTTTGACAAGTCTTCAATTGTTATCTCTAAGTGTGGTGACACACATGGGGTCATGTATTCGATAGAGGACCATGTCTGAGTAGGACTTAATGATTCCTCTATTACTGGACTGGACCAAAATTCCTCTTCTTCTCCTCCTATATGTGGTATATCCACGATTTGGACTATTGCGTAAGGTTCTTTCCCCTCTGGCTCATTGCGCGACTCTCCTTTCTCAGCCCCAATCTTTCACCTCTTGTACCTCCTTCCTCTAAGTAGTTCTCCAAACTCATCTTCTTCCTCTGGTATACCATGTTCAATCCTCTACATCCTCAGTCTCTCCCTTCCTTCTTCATTATTTCTTTTGTTCTTTCCTGCTCTCAGACTATCCTCTTGCCATCCCTCGGTTCCCCTATGTGCACAAAACCCCTTAGTAGTCAGATTCCATTATCATCACGCACTTGTCACACAACAACATATTTATCCACATACCCATTTATTTCATGAACCTCCCATGCAGACCTTTGAAAAAGTCCCTTTCTGCAACATTGTATGATTGGGTACAATCTACTGCAAACTCTGTAATATATCCTCCTAGTATGCTATCCAACCAAAAATCAATTGCACGAGTAGTCAGATTAATATATCCTCCTAGTATGATATCCATCTAGAATATGCATGCATGCAGAAGAAAATAGATCAAATGGCACAAATACTTCAACAAAATAACCTTGGAGATCGCATCCCCGAGGGTGCCAAGAAGAAGAAGCCAGAAGATCAAAATCCCAAGAAAGGTGTCATTAACTTCTCTCTTGATGCTTGGATTGTAGATTCAGGTGCATCACACCACATGGCATCCACAAATTAATTCTACTCTTCATTGGATGCATGAAAAGGTCCTCCAATTCTGATGGGGGGCGACTCTCTAGTCGAAGTCACTAGCAAAGGGAGAGTTGAACTCACAAACGGGAGCTTCGAGAATGTGCTACACATTCCTAAACTCTCAATCAATATTCTCTCCATGTATCAAATGAGAAAATCCGACACCATAAAGAGAGTAGTATTCACACCTAATGTTGTGGATATCTATTACATGCAAACCAATTCTAAAGTTGCTATTGGTGAGGTAAATCACCAATCTAGACTCTACACATTTTCTGAATTTATTGAACCAGATTATGCATTATTGCTTATGCATGTTGATGAAAGTAGTAGGATATGGCATGAAAGGTTCAGGCATTTAAATTTCAGATACATGCAGTAGCTTAGCAAGCAGGGAATGGTTGAAGGTCTACCTGACATCCACTTCTCTAAAAGAATTTGTGAGGGATGTGTCCTTGGAAAACACCCTCAAGAGAAATTCGGCAAAGGAAAGACTCAGAAGGCCTCCTCTCCTTTGGATCTGATCCACAGTGATACCATGGGCCCTTTTCCGCATGCATCAATCAGTAAAGCAAGGTACGTGCTCACTTTTATTGATGATTTTTCATGCTACACTTGGACTTTCTTTCTTAGGAAAAAATATGAGGTCTTTCAGCATCTCAAAGAATTCAAAGCCCTTGTTGAGGCGTTGTCAAGAAGGAAGATCAAAGTCCTACGAGCAAATAATGGGGGGGGAGTATGTCAACCACGAGGTACAAAATCTTTGTCTTGATTCTGGGATTTAGTTGCACCACACAATTCCCTATACTCTACAACAAAACAGAGTTGTTAAGTGAAAGAATAGATCCCTGAAAGAGATGGCATCTTGCATGTTGCATGCAAAGTCACTTCCATAGAGATTATGGGTTGAAGCACTTAATTGTGCAAACTACATCCAAAACAGATCTTCCCATAGATCTTTCAAGGATAAGACCCCCTTCGAGGCTTTGAGGGACCTCAAATCATAAGTGACCCACTTCTGTATATTTGGTTCACGTGCATGGGACAAGATTCCCTCTAAGAAGAGGAAGGCACTTGATCCACAGAGTACAGAGTGAATCTTTGTTGGATGCCCAGACGGTGTGAAGGGATAAAGACTCATTGATCTCTCTATGGACCGACTCATCATTGAGCACAGTTTCCAATTCGAGGAAAGTATATCACATGCACCTCAGGAGCCACATGCAAACCCTTTTTTTCTTCCACCTATCAGAGATGATGAGAATGTACATGTCGACTCTTCTTCAGATTAGAGTTATGATTCAAAGGATTTAGATGATTCAGATACCGAGTTGGTACAGTCAAATGCAGATTCGGTGCACGCAGATGCAAATGCAGAGCTCGAGTCAGTGCATGCAGATGTAAAGCCAGAGTCGAGGCCCAAGTCGGCCAAGAATTCTCTTCAGGATGTAGGATTTATTGTTGGGGATCCAGCTGATACCAGGAGGACTCGATTTGATTTCAAGGAGCCTCCTCTTGCACTCATCGCCACTAAATCGATGTCACCCATGAATATTTTCCTTGTTTTGTCTTCATATCCACAGTCCTATGGCGAGGTTGCTGGGAATCCCTTTTGGGAATTCGCCATGCAGGAGGAGTACAACTCCATCCTTGAGAACTAGACTTGGGATCTGGTTCCCCTACCTTCAAGAAGGAAGCTTGTCAAGTGCAGATGGGTCTACAGGACTAGGAGCGCAAAAAATGGATAGGTTAACAGATACAAAGCTAGGTTAGTTGCCAAAGGATTTTAGCAGGTGCACGACATTGACTATGACGAGACCTTATCTCCAATAGCAAAGATGGATTCCATATGCTTAGCACTTTCCATTGCGGCAGCCAAGGGATGGAAATTCCATCAAATGGACGTGAAGAATGCATTTATTCACGGAGATCTCTCTAAAGATATCTATATGGAGCATCCCTAGGGCTTCATGCAAGATTCATCTATGGTCTGTCGACTGAAGAAGTCCCTTTATGGCCTCAAGTAGGCCCAGAGGGCATGGTATGCCAAGATGGACTCCTACCTATTCTCACATAAATTTGTACATTGTAAGTCAAACCTGAACGTTTACATGCTCAGGATGGTTGATTCACTTCTACTCCTAGTTTTATATGTTGATTATTTTTTTATCATCGATTGCTCGACTTCAGTGATTGTTGTAGTCAAGAGGATTCTACATGATAGGTTCTTGATGACAGACATGGTTTCACTACATTTCTTCCTTGGTCTCGAGATCGATCAGGATGCATCAGGCATCAAACTATCTCAGGCCAAGTATGCATGAGATCTCCTCGAGAGATTCCACATGATAGACTACAAGTTTTCCCTGACTCCTTTCCTATCAGGAGTTTGACTTGAGGATGGCAGGGACACTCCACTGGTGGAAAACACACTATACAGATAGCTAGTGGGTAGCTTGTTATATCTCACACACTCCATACCAGACCTCTCCTATGCAGTCGGAGCAGTCTCTCGGTCCATGCAAGAGCCCCATGAGCTACATTGGAAGGTTGTACAATGTATCCTTCGATACGTACAGGGAACCATCACCTTTGGGATTCACTATGCAACAGAGTCTGCATTGGACCTCACTGGGTTCATTGATTCTGACTGGGTTGGCGATAACATTGATCGTAAGTCCAAATCTGGTTACTCACTCAGTATGGGTTCCAGGCCCATTTGTTGGTTGATCAAGAAGCAGGATTCTATTTCTCTATCTTCAGTCGAGGCAGAGTATATAGGGGTAGTTAACATAACTATTTAGGTTATGTGGCTACAACATTTTCCCACTGAGTTGGGAATTCAGTTTCATGGACAGATCGTCATCTGGTGTGACAACCAAAGCACTATGAAGTTCTGCAGAGATCCAATTCAAAGGCAGCAGATGAAGCACATAGAGATCCACATGCACTACATATGGGACTTAGTACACGAGGGGATCATCGACCTACAGTTATGTCCTTCAGCAAAAGAGACTGTAGACATCTTCACCAAGACCTTCACTGAGCATAAGTTTTATTCTCTACGTAGTCATCTTGGAGTGAAGGACATAGTTGCCTACCAACTGTCAGTTCTTTTTTTTGGTACATTGTACCTTGAGGGGGGTTTTCCCATGAGGTTTTCCCTCTTTTCTTGTTTATTTCAGTGTGTCTTTTGTTTTCGAGTACCTAACATGGCCTTGTTGTCGAGACCCACACTTCACACACACCTAGGATTTATTTTTCCTAAGGTTCTCCCTATGTTTATTAGTCATTATCTAGTCTCCTACATTTTAGGGAGAATATTCATTTTCCTACATTCTAATGGAATATTCTCTTCAGATCACACTTCAGTTGGATCAGTTGAGTGGAGTATTTATGCCACATCGGTTCCATCACCATGTAACATTGGGATCATCATTGCTAATGTGCATTGTCCTTGGGATTATCACCAGAGTGGCACATTATTGATGCTTCCCCAATCTCCTCCTCATTTCACTCTGCCTCAATATGTTAACTGAGGACTGAGAGGCTAGTTGACTTAGACAAAGTGGCAGTTAACTCTTGTGACCGTTGATGTGTGTCCAGATCACTCTAGACCATCACTATGGTGCATTAGCTCATGCATCATGCTGCATTGGTTGAGTTATGCAGTGTATATCCCTTGTGTTGTATCATTCTTTCATTCAATTAATACAATTATTTGATTCTCTCTCTCTCATTTCCGTCTTTTCTCATTTTTCTGCAAACTGTGTATGTCTTTTCTAGCTAGATCTTATCTTTGTAGGTTCATCCACATTTACATATTCTTGTTGGTATTTGATTTTCTTATTGCAATTGATTAAGTAGTTCATTACTATTCATTTTGATTTGGCTATCTTATGAGTAGTTTTCTCTTTCTCTTTCTTTCTCTTTCTTTCTATTTCTCTTGTGCTAACCCTGCAAGATCCCTCCAAGCTTAAAAATTATATTTTCCCCCAAGTCTTGGGAATAATTAACACATTGTCCAAGACATTACATCCATTATTTTTTTTCTTATTTTGTAGAAAACCAAACCTTAATACAACAACAAATAACCCTAGGGACTCCCCCCTGAGGCTGGCAAGCACCATCCCAAATGGAGAGGGGTCTATCCCGTGACAATTTTGGGCTTTACTCCTTTAATAGACCATTTTTTCATCATTGTTTTATCAGATTTATCATCTCAAATGGAGGGTGGAAATTTGTGCTAACACCCTAGAAACCCAAACCGGGAAAACCAACAACTTGTTTAGAGACGCACGTCTCATTCTTATTCATCATCTTTCAACTTCATTGTTTACAATACATTAAATATATAGGATCCCACGACATCCAAAACCCCTAATATATTGACCTGGATTATACTACAACCCTAGTTCCTTAACCAGAATTAGAAAACCGTGGGATAAGCCACAAATCCACCCATGCACCACAAAACCACCAAAAGTGAAAACGTCTGCTGAAAACTGCTAAAAACAGATTCAAAAACTCCCCATACCCAAAATCTATAGTGTTCGACATCACAAGGTATTCCAACAGAGGACAAACACCTTCAGTAACCACTCACACAACCAGATCAACACACCGATGTTTTTACGTGGTAAAACCCCAATGTGGGGAAACATCCACATCCCTAGTCAACATGGCCACGTGACGTAATTTATTAATGCAAAAGAAAAATATTTTACAAGAGAGTTTCTCACAATCGATCATCAACAAATGACCCTCCATGATTTTCAAATAAAGATCATGGACCAAACGGGTGTTAAGCCATGGATCAATGTAGTGATTAAGATCGAGGAGAATATGATCTGTCAGATCACTCTATGTCTAGAACATATCATGATCGTCAAATTACATAATTACTAATGCATACAAAAGAAACACACTAAGAAATGCATGTTTACCTAGAGACACTTTAGACCAATTTGATCTTAACTAACTCTTAAGTGTCTAAATATCCTAACAGCCCCCTTTAAGAATAACTTGGGATAGGAGTGAAGGATTTACAAAGGAAACATGATAGAAGAAGGAAGGAGTCATTATATCATATCCCCCCTTAATGATAACTTCCCGAACTCCTAACATAGATCGAAGTTTGGAAAACTTTGCTTATGTAAGAGACTTTGTGAAAATGTCTGCAACTTGAAATTTTGTAGGGAAAAAGAGCACTTCAATAACTCGATCATGAATGAGCTTTCTCATGAAGTGCATGTGTATATATATGTTTTTGATGCGTTTATGTTGAAATAGATCTTTAGCAAACTTGATGGTGATTGTCGCACCAAAGGGTGGTTGGATGTTGCTGCTAGAATCCAAACTTTGAAAGGATGTGTCGAAGCCACAAGGCTTCTTCAATTGCATTAATCATTGCTCGGTACTCTGCTTCTCCTGAAGAAAAAGTGATAGTTTGTTGTTTCTTACAAGACTAAGTGACATGTTCATAACCAAGGCTAAAAATATAACCTGCAATAGACTTTTGATCATCGACGTCATCGGCCCAATCCAAATCAGTAAAACAAACCAACAAAGGAGTCCCCCCCCAAACTGTAATGTATCCCAAACTGAACTATATCCCGGACATACTGAAGTATCCTTTTAGTTTCTTTATGATGGATTTCATGGGGTGTTTGCATATACCAAGAAATAATATCAACAACAAAGGAAATATCAGGACAAGTATGAGTTAAATACAAGAGGCTACCAACTAACCGGTAGTGCGAAGTGGCATCAACTTTGGGAGAAGTACAGGTGGCAGCAAGTTTGACTCTAGATTGAAAGGGAGAAGGGGTTGGTTTAGAATATTCCATGTGAAAGTGGTGAAGAAGGTCACAAGCATACTTAGGCTAGGAAATAAAAATTCCTTCCTTGGTTTGCAATACTTGGAAGCCAAGGAAATAATACAAATATCTGAAGTCTGTCATTTCAAATTTATTTTTAAGGATGGATTTCACATGGGTTAAAAGTTTAGGGTCACTACCAGTGAGGATAAGGTCATCAACATAAAGAACAATTATTATGAGATGGTTTCCTACTTTCTTGGTATAGACATTAGGGTCAGAATAACATGTAGAAAAGTTGATGTCACGAAGAAATTTGTCCATTTTGGCATACCAAGCTCGAGGAGCTCGCTTAAGACCATAAAGAGATTTCTTAAGGTGACAAACAAGGCTAGAGTCATTTTGTACATAGTCATTAGATTGTTCCATGTATATTTCTTCTAGAAAATCCCCATGCAAAAAGGTGGATTTGACATCCATCTGATGGACCTCCCACTTATGTGAGGCAACAAGAGCTAGAACAAGGTGTATGGAATTTATTTTGGCTACGAGGGTAAAGGTTTCATTATAGTCCATGCCTTCAACTTGAGAGAATCCTTTGGAAACTAACCAAGCTTTACATCTTTCAATACTTCCATCTAATGCATACTTAGTTATATACACCCATTTACATCTGAAAATCTTTCTTCCTTTAGAAAGAGGTACAAGATCCCACGTATTATTCACCATTACGGAACGATATTCTTCATTCATTGATGTTTCCCAATCTGGATGGCCAAAATATTTTGCAAATGTTTCTAGATCACAAGTCTCTGAAACTTAAACCAAAAGAGAAGAGCCTCACTCGAACTATGAACGTGTCTGATGTTGATCTAAAGGATCACTGGAAATATCACTAGTTGCTTCTCGAGTTGAACAGACCCATATGGGAAGCAGTGGTATTGGTGTAGGTTCATGTTCAATGGACTCATCTAGAGGAAGGTGAGTAGGCGAAGGTGGATTTTCATCCTCACTTCCATCATCTGAAGAAGAAGAAACCATAATAGGAAAAAAATATGGCACAAATGCCAAAGATGAATCGCAAGTCGAAGATGGCACAAACGATGAATTAGGCTCATAGGCCAAGATATTTTCATCAAATTTAACATCTCTTCTAAGAAAAATTTCATTGGAATGAAGTTGAAGAAGTCTGTAACCTTTGAAATCTTCAAAATATCCAACAAAAATGTACTTCTCACTTTTAGGTTGCAATGCTTTCCTTTTCTCATCAAGAATGTGAGCCCATGCTACACTACCGAATACATGAAATCGACTTACATATGGCTTAATTTTAGTCCATGCTTCTTCCGGTGTTATATTTTTTAAAGCCTTTGCAATAATGTGATTTACTATGTAATTTACACAATTGATGGCTTCTGCCCAATAATGAAGACTTAATCCCTTAGATTGGATCATACAATTAGCCATTTCTATTATTGTGTGATTCTTTCTCTCAGAGACACCATTTTGTTGTGGTGTATATGGAACGATGTGTTGCATATGAATTCTTTGTGCACTACATTAACTTGTAAATTCATTATTCACATATTTGCTTCCATTATATGTTCTTAACCTTTGAAGTTGATGTGCATATTATATTCTACAAGGGCCTTGTAGGCCAAAAACTTCACTCTTAAGTTTTAAGAAGTAAACACAAGTGGGTCTAGAGAATTCATCAATGAAAGTTAATAAATACTTGCACCCGAAGAAACAAGTATAAGACAACAGACCACACAAATCACTATGAACAAGATATAAAGGGGTTGAGGTTTGCCAAGAGGCATGTTTGTCAAAATTGTCTCGATGATGTTCGTCAAGAACACAACTGACACGAACACCATCTCTACAAGAAACAAAAGGGAGCCCAGTCACCATGTGTTGATTACAAAGTTACTGCAATGAGCGATAGTTTAGATGACTAAAGTGATCATGAAAAAGTTTGCTCAAGTCATTTCTATGAGAAACAAAAACTGATGGAAAATATGATGACCCAAAGTTGTCAAATTTGCACAACCTGGTAATATCGTCAACAATTTCAGTTTGTGGGATATGCTTAGGATCTTTTAAATCATTGATTACAACTTGGTGAGGTGAAAACTCTATAGTTTTACCTTCACATGGATGGGTGATTTGATTCACTGATAGAAGGTTGCAGGAAAGACTTGGAACACATAATACATCATTGAAATGACCATTATCTATTTGAACTATTCCAGACCCTACAACACTAAGAGATCTATTATCACCAACAAATATTTGTTTGGTGTTACATTCATTTAGAGCAAAAAAAATGGCTTTATCCTTAGCCATATGATAAGATGCTCCAGAATCAATAAGCCACTCATTATGAGAAGAAGTAAAAGTTTCATTGAAGGAGAAACCAGATGCAGAAAGTGCATGTCCATGAGAAGAAGAGGTAAAAGAAGAAGAATCAATACTGATGTTGTGCTTCCTCATTGTTGCTTCTAAGAATTCCATACTTTTAAAACATTTAGAATCCACATGACCATATCACCCACAAAAGTTGCAATGTCTATTAGTCTTCTTATTTTTGTATTTCGTTTATTTATCACCATTAGGAGTAGAAGTTGGAAGAGAGGGTTTAGGAACCTTGTTTTGCTCGTTGTTGTGGCGAAGATGTCGCTTCTTGGGATACTTAGATTTATCTTTCTTCTAGGATACTAAGGATTTGTTGGATGTACTTGCAGTGTTAATCACTCCAAGTTGCACAAGATTATCTTACTCTCGAATAATAGAATCACAAAAAGACTCAAGAGTGGGTTCTTTGTAAGCACTCCCTAGAGCTTCTCTAGTGGCATAAAAGGTAGATATAAAGACAAAATATGCATTACCAAGCACAACAAGAATAACATATATGCATCGGTCATCCTTCAGATCTATTTTAGATTCTTGACATAAAAGTCTATGTGTTTTGAACTTAGATAAATAATTTTCTATGCAAGGAAAACCATTGGGACTTAAAGTCATTAATTGATTTTCAACATGGTGGGCTTGAATAATATTGTGTTTACCAAACATAGCTTGAATTTTTTCCCAAGCTTCATCAGGGTCATCAATTCCTTGAAGGTGAAACCTTAAATCAAGAGAGATGGACATTCTGATAAGTCTATGTGCTTCATCATTCTTATTATCCCATTTGGATTTATTTTCGACGACAGTGGGTTCTTGTTCTTTTCCCAAGAAAATTTGGTACAATCACTTACTTCTTAGTACATCCTACATATGGAATTTCCATGAGAAGTAGTTGGTACCAGTAAGAAAAAGAGCACTAGGAGGAGCCATATTAAAATAGGCAGGGAATATGGATTAATTAAAATATGAAATTGATGGTCTGGATGGAAAGCTTTCAAAAAAATAGGTTGTTTAAAAAAAACGACACTAAAAACGAACTCATGGTGTGAAAGTTATGCCCTTGTTAAGAAAAAAGCACAAACGATAACCAAATAGCCATGTGGAAAGTAGAAGTTGGTCCACGTGGTGATGCTCCTCCTTCTATAAATTTTCCTATAAGCTCACTTTTACAAATAAGTTACTTATGAAGTGACCCACTTTTCTAAAATAAGTGAGAATCACTTTTACAATAAAGTTACATTGTAAATTAAAGTTGCATGCCAAAAAAAACTTAAAATAAAATATTAAAGTTATTTAATAATGATTCACTTTTATAATTTAAGTGAAATGCATTGTACAATGAATGCATGAACTTTTTCAAAAAATAACAAAAAAAATACTTGAACTCAAGACCTCTTACTAAATAATCATCTTTCAACCAAGTGAGCTAATGTAAAACACAATATAATTATAAATGAGGAGGATAGGGGTCTTGGTGTTGTTGTTGTTGGAGCTCTACATCAAGGTGCATGCTAAAAAAAAAATTATTTGCATGTGTTCACACAAAAAAAAATCATTTGCAACAAAGGAGTTAGATCTCATTTATCTTACCCAGAAAATGCAATTTTTCTCTCTATTTTTTATTTGTCGAGATCGTCGAGAATGCATGGCAAAGAGCATACACAAACAAAAAACATTTTTTTGTTGTGTTTCTAATTTGTACATATTGCACAAAGTGTGGATAAAACAGCATCCACAGTCTGGAAAGGGTAGCAATTCGAAAACAAAAACAAAAAAATGAAATATTATCTCTATAAAAAATAAATTAAAGGGCATATTCAGGCTTTATACCGTCGAATCTGACTAAATTGGTTGTATCTTAGGAAACGAAAACCTTTTCGAGTGAAAAAAAAAAGTGTTTATAACTGAAATGAGTTTTTTAGACACAATGGAACTGTCCTCTTGGCCCAAAAATATATGGAATAGCAGAAACCAGATATGTGGCAACACGGTTTCAAGATCTTGATCTACAATAGGAGCGGGTCTTCAAAAGGGATCTGATACCATGTTAATAACATAGGGTATTCCAATAAAGAACAAACACCTTCAGTAACCACTCACACAACCAGATCAAATATCAACACATCGATGCTTTTATGTGGTAAAACCCCAATGTGTGGAAACATCCATTGCCCCAACCAATGTGGCCACTTAGGGCAATTTATTAATGCAACAAAAAAAATATTTTACAAGAGAGTTTTTCATAATCGATCATCAAAAAATGACCCTCTATGCTCTTTAAATAGAGATCATAGACCAATCAGGTGGTAAGTCATGGATCAATGTATTCATTAAGATCAGGAGAATATGAGTTGTCGAAACACTCTATGTCTAGAACATATCATGACCATCAGATTACATAATTACAAATGCATACGAAAGAAACACACTCTTACCTAAAGACACTTTAGACCAAGTTGATATTTTTTTTTGTGATTGACGGAATCAAAAACTAGTTGGGAATGTACTTGTGTGACACGAGGTCATGTTATTTGTTTGCTACCACTATAAGCTCCATGTGTGCCCACAGTGCCCCATACAGGACACACAAGGTAAGCCAGGGTTTCGAGCCAGTGACTTCACATAATGGAGTGCCTTAACAATACACTTTGTCACTAACTGCCCTACACCCTAGGGGCTAGACCAAGTTGATCTTAATTAACTCTTGAGTGTCTAAATATCCTAACATATAGATCTCATATGTCATTTGGTGTTTGGCTAGTTTGTAAGTTCAAAAGATAATAAGAGTCAATTTTTGTGTAGATGTGTTATTTCAATGGTACCATGTGGTGAAGGGAAGATAACCTTCTATGTGAACCTGAATAGATCTACCAATATAATAACCACAAATATTGAATACACAATAGATCCACAAAGCAAGATAGAAGAAACCACACTATATTATTACCAAACCCTTGAGGTAGGGAAACACCGTACAATGGATCATATTATGGAAGGGATCTTCTCCCGTTCACTTGTCTCTTCGAGGGGGCATCCTCCTATTGAGCTACAGCTCCAAATACAATACTTCTCTTCATGTCTCATTACATTGTTGAATCCATTTATATAGTGTTACCATCACCTAAGAACATTCTAGAGGAGGAATCTTCTAGAAGTATAACCTTTTAAGAAGTCATCTTACATTTATTATATCTAATTACTCATTTATTATATCTAACTACCATAGTGGGTCTTATTTAATAATATAGTGGACCTAGTCCACATTACATTGAATGACCTCCACTATTATCACTATGGGCCCTCTGGGGCCCCCCACTACCTCTCTAGCTACCTTACATTCCATCCCCCTTATGAAAGCGTTGTCCTCAATGCTTGATGTACAACCATAGACCAGGGTCCCATGGATAATTGTGGATCATAATGTTGAAGAAGACTGAAGAACCAAGGTCCCATGTAGAAAGGAAATCCACCATGCTGAAGTAGTTCAAACACCATTGTAAGCTCGGGTCTCATGTCCAAGTGCTCATGTGAACTCCCCGTGGAAGATTTTGGAACCCAATAACCAACTCCAAATGATGCTCTAAAGACTGACACCTATCATGTGGATCCAAATAAGAAGATCCATCCACATAGTGGAAAAGGGTCGTAACAGAATATAGAAGGAATAATACCACTGTAGAATATGAAGACTGAATGATGGTAACTAGTTCATGATGTGAGACATTGATATTCTCTACAGAAGGTGGAGTAGAGTCATCAAATAAAATATGAAAGTGGTTGTCATCCCAGAAATGACAACTATCCATATACCAATCATCACAATCGTCCTCAAAATCATATCAAGCATATATTTCTTGATTATATTCATCCATGATGATGTTTTCCATAAGAAATCTCACATGCATGTTATCCAATGAACTACGAAGACTATTATTGAGGCCATCTCCAAGGTCATGAAATTTGTCATGCAATGTGTCACACAATGTGTCATACAATTGAGATTTGAATGCTTCAAGAATTTCTTTGAGGTTTTGAGAAGAAATAGTCATTTGAGCACCCTATGAACCCTTTGGTCCCGCAGTCGTCACGAAAAAACTCCAAAAAATAGAACAATAAGTTACAACAAAAAATCGTGGTTTTTTCTGGAAAAAAACCCTAAAAAACTATTAAATTTAAAATGTTCATAACTTCACTTCTCGGACTCCATTTCGACTGATTTTTTTTTTGAAATTGGGTGAAATTATGAGAGGAACTCAGATCTGTAATTTGTTTGAGAAAATTCAGCATCCAGCTGCTACAGAAATAAAAACAAATCACGCCGCCGTCCGTAGAGAAAACCCTGAAAATTTGCAGATTTTAAAACTTCAATATCTTGACCTTATGGACTCCGTTTCGGACGATTTTTTTTTTTAACTTGGGTGTTTTTCTGAGAGGAACTCAAATATACAACCTGTTTCTACAAATTTTTCACATAAATATACCGAAAAGTTCTGGAATGTCGCGGCCCTCTTTTTTCTTCACCGAAAAAAAAATCTGTAAAAATAAAAAATATTTGCCCACAATATCTGCCAAGGAAAGTGCTATGATACCACTTGTTAAGAACCAAAGACTGAATATTGAATACACAATAGATCCACAAAGAAAGATAGAAGAAACCACATTTTATTATATCAAACCCTTGAGGTAGGGCAACACCATACAATGGATCCTATTATAGAAGGGATCCTCTCCTGTTCACTTGTCTCTTCGAGGGGGCATCCTCCTATTGAGCTACCGCTCCAAATACAATACTTATTTTCATGTATCATTACATTGCTTGAACCCATTTATATAGTGCTACCATCACCTAAGAACATTCTAGAGGAGGAATCTTCTAGAAGTAGAACCTTCTAAGAAGTCCTCTTACATTTATTATATTTAATTACTCATTTATTATATCTAACTACCATAGTGGACCTTATTTAATAATATAGTAGACCTAGTCCACCTTACATTGAATGACCTCCACTATTATCACTATGGGCCCTCTGGGCCCCCCCCCACTACCTCTCTAGCTACCTTACATTCGAATAGGCAAGTGAACAGGAGAGGATCCCTTCCATAATAGGATCCATTGTATGGTGTTGCCCTACCTCAAGGGTTTGATATAATAAAGTGTGGTTTCTTCTATCTTTCTTTGTGGATCTATTGTGTATTCAATATTCAGTCTTTGGTTCTTAACATTCTCTTGATTGAGTTGATCCCTTAAATAATTTCTATTGTACATTTTCTTGATGCAACTATTAAAATCTTGCACTAGGTTATATGATGCAAAAAAAAATTATCATTTGAATTTCCTATATTTATTGATCTCCCTTCTTACTATCCATATAGATAAATACTTGTCATTTAACTAACATGATGGTTGATTGGTTGATATTGTTCTTTTATGCAAATGGGATCTGTAAGGTATATTTTAAGCACTAAATCATAGTCCAAACCTTTGCGATAGATTGATGCATTTGAAAACCTAAAACTAAACTTATGTAATGACTTTGTGTCACAAACTAGACCATTATGCTAGCTAGTAAGTACAAAATATGTCCGATGCAATGACTACTAGGAAAAATGATACATTTTTAACGATTACTAGACATGAAATCATACCTATGAATATGATTAATAGTATGTAAGAACAAAACACAATTGCTCACTAGTATGACGAGAACACAATCTATAAATGATTGTTAGACTCTACATTGAAGTGCATATTAAATTATATAAAGATCACATTTATATACTAGAATCCACACTATGGATTCGACATTAACGAGAACATTCTCAACAAAATATTACATTAGGATATTGAAGAGACTAAAATCCACATAGTGATTTTCACACTAACAAGAACATTGACAATGAAATGTTGAACCATGATATTGGATTCTTTGTGTAAATTATAGTGCAATCCATGAAATCCATGGTTTTCTATTCATGAAGAGATACCCAACAACTTGATCGAACAAAACTAGAATGGAGGTTGCCACCATGACCCTTTTGAAATATTTTATTGGTTCAATTATTCATATATAGTTATGAATTAATAAAAACAAATGCAAAGATAAAACCTATGGTGATTACCATGTAATGGGATGCTCTACTTGAAGTTCAAATTTGTTGCACCAAAAATCCAAATAAGACATTATATTGGTCTCAATAACATATCTACAATTATAGCTACACTATCCCACTTCATTTCTTTTTCCAATTTTAAAACAGGTCATATTGAATTGGAGCAAAGGATCTTTGAATTTCACATGAAGACATAGTTCCACCTAATTGATGGGAACTTAAACCATGGAAGTTTACCATAGGTGTTTTGGCCCATTTTAAGATTACTCAAATCCTCTCGATTTGAAAAAATGAGCATATTAGGGAAGTATTAGTTGCACTGCAATTTATGAGAAAATTGTCAAGATTTCACCCTTCCAATGCCCACCTTAAAATTTCATAGATAATATTTAAACATGGGTTTTCTCTTTCTTGCACCATTAAGTGGTATATTCAATTCCATATCTTGGAGAAAACAAAACCATGGTATCATAAACAACTTGGTTGTAAATTGGTTTATTTATAGGCTAAGAATAATGACATATGGGCCTACATGAAAACCATGAGTAATGAGGAATGTGAGAAGGACCTTTGGATTCAAATGCCCTTGGAGTTACTAGGTCATATTAAATCAAGGACCTCCATTGATAATGTGATAATTAGTAGCTCAATGTGTAAGGATTGGGAATCATACACAAGATTCCAATCTGTTATTAAGCTATGGAGATCATCATAGCCTTAGTAGGGACCGCCTTGATTGTTTGAAGTCTCTCAATAGAACTACATGGAATGTTGTTTACCTTATAATCCAATTATGAATAGATGGAATTTCATTCATGTTTGTTTTCTCCTTTAGTCTATGTGCTTTCATGTGGAAAAAATTGGGGTCTACTCCTTGTTAACGACATTTCAAATGTATCACGCCACCTTGTAGTCTATAATCCAATAGCAAAGAAATGGATGCTCCTACCTTCATTGCATCACCTTCATTTGAATTCATGCATTTGTCATATTGAGAGAAATGTGGTCCCTAATGATAAAAATGGTTGTGATGGCAAATTTTAGATCATTGAGTAGGTGGGTTTCAAAAAATGGTAATAGGTATGAACCCACAATACAAATATATGATTCATGTACCGATTCCCAACATGTGAATAGATAAGTTCCCTATCAATATGTCATGATGTTGGCTATACGTACACCCAATGATAAAGTATATTGTTATGGAATTATGTATTTTCTCACATTTGCTAGGCCTTGTTGTACCATTGCATTTGATTTAATGAATGGCGTTTGGAGTGATTTCATGATACAATGACCTTAACAGTTCATCTTCTCCTTCCTTGTAAAGAGAAGAGGTAGGCTTACTCTTGTGGGAAGATTGGGTTCTACCAATAAATGTAACTACTTGAATGTCTCAAAGTTGTAAAGGATAGGATGGCTAGAGATTGAAACAATACTTGTTGAAGTGTATAGTAGATTTTATTGGAGAAAGCTAATTTTGTTTACAAATGTGTTGGCATTGGGGACTGCTTGTACTTTTTTAAGTATTCTCATTCAAAGATATTGATGTGTGGCCTGTTTCAAGATTAGAGGATGACTTGGAGATGGACATCAAGTTTCTCTATTATTGGATCATAGTTTCCAATATTCTCATTATAGGCATGTTCATTCAGCTAAGTTTGGATGTTTTCCAATAAGAAATGGAAACCTAGGGATGTTCTCATAGCATGGAAATTGACAAGATATGCAACTTTATCTATAAGTATGTTCAAGTATTCCTTTTAAAACTAATTTTAATAAATAGTTGGTCAGTTTTTTTTATCATTTTGATTTGTAAGTAATCAATATCAATAGGTCCCAATCCGTACAAAGGGTTTGGATCCATTGGTGAGGAGCGAGGAGTTTTTCACCAGTGGGAAAGGTTAAATTCCCATGAGGGATTTCTTGGAGCCATGGGGACACTTTGAGGTAGTGGTCAAACATGTGGTTGCACCCAGAGAGATTATATTAAATGGTCTTGTGACCTATGCATACATAAGTGGATCAAATCTCACCTCCATGTCCTTCAAATTTGCAGGGGGTGGAAAGTGTAGGGGGGAGTCTCCACGATATCGAAGGAAATAGGATTGTTTGTTGTGCCTAGGGGCTTGGAAATGTATCAACCAATATTGCAAAGGCCTATTTGATGTGGAGGGGTATGTGCATCACAAAGGAAGAATGCCTCAAAACTTTAATAGTTATGGGGATTCAATGTTGGTTATTAGAGCCATGATTGATCAAGCAGTGCCAAGGGGGGATTCCTTAAGCACACTCATCTCAAGGATTAAAAAAACTCTCCCTTAATTTGAACACATTTCCTTTTTCCACATAACAATATACTTTAATGGTGAGGAGGACCACTGGGCCAAGGTGGCCTCCTCCTTAAGCCCAGGGTCGCTAATAAAAAATGGGGTGAGTGGTTATAGCCCAATACCTTAACATAAACCCATGCATCTATTTATTTCACATTCAATGTTATTTCATAGCTTGACACATCAAGGGAAGGACAACATGTAGCCTTTGTCGTTCGCACATATAGTTCATATGGGACACATTGAGGATATTCAATCTAGCTTGTGTGAAATATCATTGATATGTGGGATTTTGTTGGTAATGGGGAGCAACAGAGCCTCTGTTGTGATGGAATTACTTTAGAATGTGTGGAATTTGCATGGATTGTTTGGAAGCAAGGTTGCTTAGTATTTGAGGAGGTAAGAAGGCTTTTGGTGCGCACTATGTGCATCCATCGGTGGACACAAGTGCTCGTGGATGGTGATCTCGAGTAGAGTTGCATATTCAATGTTGATATTTTCTATAGTTTAGGCCACAAAACCCTTGGTTATCTAGTTTCTTTTTCCTATGGCAGTTTCTTCTATTTTCTTTTATGACTCATAAATATATAGCCAAATTAGCATTCCTTTATTTTTTTAGCTTTATATAAATTTTGAATTGGTAACTTTTGCCTGGGGATTGTTTGGCCTAGTTTCTCCTCAAGTTGTATTGTGAAAGGTCCATTTGAGACAAACATGGACAATCCAGAATTGAAGGAAGCCCATAAAATTCTTCGTAGACATGAAGAAATTACTCATGCTAACAATAATTCCTTTTTGCACGTCTCCTTGAAAATTACAGATCTAGAGCAAGCTAGTATCACGAATGTTTCCAATATAATGAATCTTACCCTTCTACAGAAACAACGAATAGACTCTTTTGAAGATAAATGCCATAGGATCCACTCTCTAGTTCTCCCTCGGCATTTGGATTCTCTCTCACACACACCTCTAACATGTTGGAATTATTGTCATTGATGTCAAAGGATGCCATATCACGACATTACAATACACAAAACATTTCCAAGATTGACTTATATATATAGGTCTACGAGTATATTAAAAAAGGGGTGCATGTGAAAAAGTAAAAAGTGAAATGGTGGTTTCAAACCCATGGGTTTGTGGTATTTTCCCATGGTATTGGGAATTAATTATTTAATTAATGGACATGTCCCTTCATGAAGGGTTATGAAAAAAGTATAAAAAAGAGAAAGTCTGAGTGTGAAAAATGGATTAGTAAAGATTGAATTGTGAAATCAGTCTCAGGTCATCTTGGAATTTTCATGATAATTTTTTTCTAGGACGTTTTAGACCTTGAAATTTGGAAGATATGAAGGAGAGATCTTGGTGAATATTTGGTACAAATTTCAGATGTTGGTTTGCTATACTTTACGAGATATGTCCTGTGGAAGTTAGGGTTCCTCAATGCTCCTTAAGTCAGTTTCAAATAGGTCATCTTAGAACTTTCGCTATAACTTATTTTTTGGGATGTTTCAAACCTTGAAAATTTGCAGAGATAGAGGAGAGGTATTGGTGTACATGTGGTATAATTTTCATATGATATTTCACTATACTTTTGGAGATATGCCTTGTGGAAGTTAGGGTACCTAAATGCTCCTAAAATCAGTTTCAAACGGTCTAGCTTGGAACTTTCGCTATAACTTATTTTATAGGATGTTTCAAAACTTGAAACTTTGTAGAGAAATATGAGAGATCTTTGTGTACATTTGGTGCAAATTTAATATGTTGGTTCACTATGCTTTGAGAGATATTCCTTGTGGAAGTCAGGGCTTCTGAATGCTTTTGAAATCAGTTTCAAACATGTCAGCTTGGCACATTCGCTATAACTTATTTTCTGGGATGTTTCAGACCTTGAAACTTTGTAGATATAGAGGAGAGATCTTGGTGTACATGTGGTAAAAAAATTCAAATCCTGGTTCACTATAATTTTGGAGATATGCCCTATGGAAGTTAGGGTTCTTGAATGCTCCTGAAATCAGTTTCAAATAGGTTAGATTGGCATTTTCACTATAACTTTTTTTCTGGAACTATTTAGACTGTGAAAATTTCAAAGAACAGAGGAGACATACAGAAGTACCTTATGTAATAATTTCAAAATCATATTTGAAAAATTGGATAGGTGGCATGGTGTACACGTTCATTCTTGGGAAGAGGCCCAAAACAACAAGGTTTGAGAAAGTTACCATTTGGAAATTCAAAATTTGGTCAAACTTGGTAAAGGCATAAGTAGTGAGCGGCCTGCTGAAGGAAGAATCAATTAGTAGACCTGGTGAAGGTAGAAGCAACACGCAGATCTGTTGAAGGCAAAAGTACCAAGCAGACTCATGGAAGGTTGGTGCAGCTCACACAAAGAGATTGGTGTCTCTTGATAAGTTGGTTCTTAGCCGTGGGGATTGGTGTCTCCAGTAGATTTGAGTCTATGAAGATCTATAAGAGATTGGTGTCTCTTTCTAAGTTGGTGTTAAGTAGTGGGGATTGGTGTCTCCAGTGTACGGTTTCTACCAAGATCTGTAAGAGTAGGTTGGAGCCTACCAAGATTTGTACCAGTGGGGAATTGTGTCTCCAGTAGGTCAGTGCCTACAAAGAATTATAAAGAGAAAATTTATATGGTTTTCTCCTGAAAGGGTTTCCATGTTCCATGTTCTGCAATGTGATTGTTTTCTTATATTTGATGAATGTTTGAAAAAGTAAAAAATTGTCTTATATTGATTCACACCCCGCCCCCAGCTCTCAATATAAGTGTGTGGTCAACAATCAGTATCAAAGCAGGTTCCTTAGAAAATAGTCTAACCACTGGAAGCTAGATCTTAGGAGCACAAATGGTTGGTCAAGAAGATTTCTCCACAAACAATACTTCGTTGTTTAACGAAACAAACTATGCCTTCTGAAGCATAATGATGTGAACCTATTTAATGGCTCTTGGTTTTGATATTTGGAAATCAATCTTGATTGGTTATACAGCCCCAAAAATGCCACCAACATGTGCGGTCGAGAAGAATCGCAGTGAAAATAATGCAAAATCCATGAATTCCATCTTGTGTGGTCTATCAAAATCTGAGTTTGTCAAGGTGATGCATTGTGGATTGGAAAAAGAAATTTGGGACAAGCTTCAAAATATCTATGAAGGTGATGACAAGTGAAGAATACAAAGCTCCAAACTCATAGAAGACAGTTCGAGAGTCTAAAAATGAAAGATGAATAAAATATTGTAGCCTATCTCCTCCATGTGGATGAAATTGTCAACACCATCAGAGGACTTGGTGAAAAGGTTGAAGAACCGATGATTGTACAAAATGTGTTAAGGTCACTCCCCTTAATATTTGATCCCAAAGTTTCTGCCATTGAAGAAATAAAGGACCTTGATTAATTAATAATGGATGAATTGCATGGGATCCTCACTACCTTTAAAATGAGGACAGAGAAAGAAAAGCCTTCAAAGATAGAAGCAACCTTCAAAGCCTCAAAGAAAACAATGAACATAGAGCATGAATAAGGTGATAGATTTGACAATGAATCGGATGAAGAGGAAGCATATTTTGTGAAAAAAATAAAAAAGTGATCTAGCAAATACAAAGGTAAGCTTCCCTTTAAATTCTTTAATTGTGGAAAAGTGGGACATTTTTCTAATAAGTGTCCATATGCAAAGGATGAAAGTAGTGATGATGAATAAGACCATAATGTAAAGAAATTGAGAAAACATCATCAACACAAAGAGAACCACAAATAGAACAAGCATGAAAAGAATAAGAACTCTTATAAGTAGAAGAAGAATCTCTACTCAAAAAGGGTTAGTGACTTGTCTGAAGAAAGCAATGAAAGAAGTTTCTATAGTGATAGAGAAGAAAATCTCTTTATGGAAATCAAAACAAAGATTCATGAAGACAAAGGGATAGAAACGATGGACTAAGAAGAAGAGGAAAATGCTAAAACATATGGAGAAGTGAATATTGAAGAAGAAATCATGTATGTCTTAGGTGAAATAAAGAAGCTTACGAAAAGGAATTTGAAACAATAGGAATAGCTGCAACAATTTTAAGAAGAGGGTCATGATTCAAAATTCAAAATGACACAAAGCCTTGAAGAAATAGAAAAGACTATCATGAACCTAAAGGTTCAATTGGAAGAAGAAATAAGGATGGAAGAAGTGGTGAGAATCCAACTGAATAAAAAAGAAGAAAATTGTGAAGAGCTAGAATCTGAAATTGTTTCCTTAAGAAAGGAACTGGAGAAAACAAATATTAAGTTGAATAAAAGCTTGAAGTTTGAAAAGACTAATGAAACCTTAGATAATATCATCATTTTTCAAAGGTCTCCATTCATTAAGACAGGTCTTGGATATGATATTGTTGTTGGCTCCCTACCTACACATAGCCTTCCTACAACTAGGGGAGTTTTATTTGTTGCAAGTGGAGTTCAAACTGGTTTTCCAGAAGAGTGACCTACTATTGATTGTTCCAAACAGATTGATGAGTTTCCTATTCCTCATGTCGTAACCCTTGAGATGTTTCTGGCTAGAAAACTATGCCAAGGCATCCATTAGATTAATTTATTTATTTTTTAGTCAATGTGTCCTAAAACAGACTGCTTTGTTGCTAATTTAGGCCCGTATATTTAGTCTTTAAATTTTTAAAGATTTAATATGAGAAGGGAAATCATTCCATGTTTCAGACAATGAAAGTCGTAGAAGATGAAAGAAGAATATAGAGAAAAACAAATTGAAAAATAGAGCAATGTATATTCTGCTAAATATTACTTTAACTTTAAGGAAGAAGAAGTAATGTTTGTTTATGTATCTTAAAACCAGAATATAGTTTGAACTTTAAAGAATACTTCTTTGAAATCAAAAAGGAATAATGAAATATAAGCACAGGTTTCGTTTTAATGATACCTTTGCAACGTTATGATGGTAGTTGTTGTACTAAATCATCACATCCATGGCAGTAGATACGTCTAAGTAGAAATTAAGAATATGGAAGTAACAAAGAAAGAGAAATCACATAATCCGAAGCACAAAAGTTTGAATCTTCAAAACTTGTAGAGATTTTTATTAAGACTTAAGCTTGGGCCAAAAAGCTCCTTTACATTGAGTTCTCATGAGTATTTATACAAGATAGGTCGAAACCAAAAATGGTTATTTGATTCTATTTTTTAGGAAGTTGAGATACAACAAAATCCTTGCTTCCCTAGAAATAGAACAGCGGGAGGATTCAATTCCCAATTTTCTTCCTCTTTGATGAGTCACCTTGCCAATAATTGGAGGGGAAGATTTCAAGTCACATATGAAGGGTAACTAAAATATTTCATCTGTCTGAATGGAATATCCAACTTAGTGTATTTTTCGTATGTAGGGGTATGTGCGAATAAGTTCTTTGTCTACCATAAAAAATAGAAGTCATCTATGAGTAGATCGACAATGGTTTGACCTCTTAGAGTATTGGTCATGTTATGAAACTTATCATCTTTTTATCTGGCAATAAAAAAACTTTTTATGTAGTTTTCATATGACAATAACTTTTCATCTTTATCTCGGGCTAAAGGTAACCCCATTTTCACTAAATTCTCAAATTTGTTGGAAAAAGATTCAACGTTCATTTTCAGTGCTATGCATTCATTCTGAGCTTGTTGTATCAGATTCCTCTATGTGAAGATTCTTTTAGTTTCCATCACCATTGTTGTTCTATCATCAACACCTTTCCTCAACAATGTTTCTATAGAATTTGAATTCAGGAACTTTATAATCTGAGTGGCTACTTGTGGTCTTGTTCTCAATCTATGAAATGATTTATGTATCACTTCATCTGCTTCATCCACCAGCAACATTCATCATCTATGATTTTGAAGTAATCCCAAAGCCTGACTACTTCACTGATAATTTCATCCCAGATGAGATGCTTGGCTCCTACCAAATATGGTTTACCTGACAATTTAACCTTCATATGTTCCATATTAGTTAAAATTTTAGCCTTCGGCTTTTGATATTATGAAATAGTTTTGTCTTTGTCTTTTATTTCTTCTTTCCGCTATGAGATTATTTTCTTTAGGATTTCAATTTCAACACCTTTCAAATTTAGATCTGTTAATTCCCTTGATAATCCAGTTGTTGGATTTGATGTTTCTGCTACTTGAAAAGAAGAAGATCCTCCTTTTAAACTTTCAATCGGTTTTTCATACATTTCCATATCTTCGCCCATCTCTGCCATTTTCTTCACAAGTTAATCTTTCTCTGCCTAGATTGCCTCAAGTTTTGGAGTTTGTACATGGTCAATTCCTGGTATTTTGAGCTTTTGTTTCAAAACTTGGATTTCTTTGTCTTTTGTTTTCATCAGTGCTTGTATGGATGCATCATCTTTTGGATTTGTTCCAAGTTCTATTATCCATTTTTCTAGCTCCTCCACTCTTATCTGTCTGGTTCTGGTAGCCAACCTTTCATTCTTCAACTAGGTTTTGAGCTTATCATTGATAGATTGAAGTTTCTTGATTCCACGATTAGTTATCAAAGCATCTGTGTTTATCATTTCTGCGGTTTTTCTGTGCAAGTCAAATTTATCCAAAGGATGAGCATCATTCAGATTTATAGAGATGTTTGTTACTTTTTTATAATCCTTTGTCTCCATGATTGCTATATCCAGCCTCCCTTTCTCATAATCTATAGTTGAGATCATTCTGGTATGATATGTATCATGGTCATATATTTTAGGAATCATACTTTTCGTGATGCTTGCACCTGCCTTTCTAACTTGCATGAACTGCTAAACTTGGTCCAATTGCCTTGATTGATCATTGGTTCCTGACTCTGTCTCACTTTGAGCTACCACACCTTTGAGATTTTCTGTAGACACCACTTCTACAGTCACAATAGGACCTATTTTCTTTGGAATTATTTCTTCAGACAACTTTGTTTCCTCTTCTTCAATTTCTTCTAATTTGTGCTTCTTGGATGATCTTTCGTCCCCTGTTTCTGAACTATTTAAAGAAGAATCTAAGTGTTTCCTTTTGTGTGTCTTTTCAAATTGTTGTGGACTTTGTGTGATTGGGGACTTTCTTGACTGGTCAGGTGATTTCCCATGGATCTGTAGAACGTTCAGAACATCTTGCCAATTGTTTTGGTTTTCCAATATCTCCAATTTCTCTTTTTGCTAATGTTGATAAGGACTTTTACCATGTGAAATTATTTTTGATGAAATTATGCCATGAGGGTCATAATTCCATGGTTCTCCTTGTTGTCATCCCAGAGCTGAAAGCATATTTGTTGTAACCTACAGTGTTGACCTGGTATTCACAATGAAAGGAACTACTTCCTTCTTTAATTTAAAAGTCACCTTATGCTTATTAGGCACAAAATGAATTTGATCAGAGTTCAATATTTGTCTAACATATTCAAGAGCAAAAATTTTGGGAGTCATAAAAACAGGCAAGCGAAATGGAGCAAGTTGACAACCATAAATCCTGATTTCAGTGTAATGTTCAAAGACATACCAGTCTCCCATTCTTTTGTCTAGGATTAATTGTAACAATTTTTTGCATTCAAGATAGATTCTGGGGGGATATTGATTATATATGATTTGGTAAGATTTGGACATAAATTGATCCACATATTGTGAAAATTCGACATTCAAAGGTTTCTTAATAATCACAAAAGTCAAGTGAGAAACTGAGGTAGGATTACCAACATCATCTTCAACTTTTAACCCTAGATGCATGAAATGAAAAGCTTGTGTAAACAGAAAGAGATGAACCAGGTAAGACTGGTATCTGAAGCTTCTAACAGTCTCGAATTTGGAAAGTTGGTAATGAATTTGATCTGCTATGAACTGGGCGTAATTGAATTTAGTGATAGGTTTAGTTGTGAATGGGAAGATTGAAACCATTATTAGTAAGACAAATCCATCAACTGTTAAATCATTCACTTTCCCTAATATCACAAAAATCATTGAAATTATTTTCTAAGAAGTCTCAGGAAAGAGATTTGTTTGAATGACAACATTATCTCCAGGTACATCAAGGTTTGTACAAAGGTATGACTGTAGTAAAGAAACCCTATATTTTTATTTGAGTTCTCTAAAATATTTGGCTGCCACTAGTTCATTTAATGGTTCACTATTGGGGTTAAGTGACCATCTCATCATCTCATTTATAGTTCGAGCATTTAATTCAATGAGAACAAACCTAGCTTTGGAGATTATAGCTCTTTTGGTTGGAATATAATTCCCAGCACACCATACTATGAATTTTGGGAAATGGTAAACCTGAGCAACTACAAATTTGGCAAGGTCATATTCCCATGCATAATAGTGGTTAACTAAATCCCAGAAACCCTGTTTCACCTATTGGTATAGCATAGAGGTATCAAATGATAAATCATGATCGAAGACGTCCTTATCTCTGTCAATAAGATCTTCCTCTACGGGGTTTGTAACTTTCTTAATTTCTGTAGACTGTGATATCTGCATTTTAATAATGAGGATAGAAAGAATAAGAGGAAATTAAAGTTACCCGTAGAGGTTGTTGATGGAAAAAGGTACATGGTTGGAATAATGGTGGTGAATCTCACAAGAGCTTCTAATTGAGAGGTTGGACTCTTAGAATACAAAATAAACCAATATTTGACATGGTTTCCCTTTTTACAACCGAAATACATACGTGTTGTTTTATAATTGGTAGAAAAACTATAATAAATTCAAATTTTACCTATTTCCGCTAATTGATGTGACATTGGACTCATGTCGGCTCGATGTCTATTGTCAGGGGGTTGAGCGTGATTAGGCTAACCACATATCCCAAGGGTCGCAATCGACGGATGGGCATCATATCGAAAGGAGTTTAACCATGGTAGATTTTTGCCCACCCCCCTCCCCCTTGTGTTAAATGTCGAGCATGCAAGGGGGCTGCAATTCACTATGAGTCGTTGATCTTGACAATCTGGGCATGATCAATCTGCAAGAAATAAACCACGTTTATTAATATGAAAACTATATAATAACGAAAATATAAAGTCTATATTAAGTTTAAACAAAATCTAAACTTTATTAAAACTTAAATGGAGTTCAAACTTATGTAATAAAGGTTTATAAGTAAACCTTAGTTTTATTTTAAATAAAAATAAATAAATAAAACTATTCTAAACAGAGTTTTATTTCATTTATTTGAATTCAAACTAATCTATTTTTTTGTTTTTTGTTGTTGTTGTTTTATATGTTTTTATTTAGTTTTTTACAAGACCAAAATGTTTTATTATTCCTAACTTATAAGTCATAAAATTTCCAAATTTATGAAATTTGGACTATGTTACAACACCTCACATGGCAGAATTTGAGCATGTAGATGACATTGTTGTTGATATGTTGGGTTTTTTTACTCTTGTAAGTGGACCTAACCCTGAGCCTACTTCCTTTGATCATCCAACACAAAAATCTATGCCTTATCATCATTCTCACCATAAAAATTGAACGAATGGCAACCATGCTTTGAGATCTTTGAAGAAGAAACGTGAAAGACGGAATTGTGGACCAGTGTCGACTACTAGGATAGATTGTGGTTGCATTGATGGATGTTCACAGAATCATTTGACCAACTGTTTTAGGGCTTCATATTTTTGTGTATCATCGGTTGTATAGTCGTGCAATGTTCCTCTTACTTGTTGATGATTTCCTTGGAAGTGGTCGACCGAGGATCAACTTGACATGATAGTCGACTAGAGTTACAACTGATTGCTTAAGGAGAAAAAAAAGTTTAGGGGGAGCATTCATTTTCATTTGATGTCAAAGGGGGAGAGTTGCAGACGTGGGGATAATTCTCTCTATTCCTGGGAGAATTATTTCTATGCATGGTAGACTATGTGTTTCATTGCAAGATCGTCATTAATGAAAAAGGGGGAGATTGTTGGAATTATTGGCATTCATGTCAAAGGATGTCATAATACGACATTACAATACACAAAATATTTCCAAGCTTGATTTATATATATAGGTCTACAAGTTTATTAAAAAAGGGGTGCATGTGAAAAAATAAAAAGTGAAATGGTGGTTTCAAACCCATGGGTTTGGGGTATTTTTCCATGGTATTGGGAATTAATTATTTAATTAATGGACATCTCCCTTCATGAAGGGTTATGAAAACGTATAAAAAGAGAAAGCATTGAGAGAAAGTGTGAGTGAGAAAATGGATTAGCAAATATTGAATTGTGAAAGCAGTTTCAGGTCATCTTGGAATTTTTGTGATACATTTTTTCTAGGACGTTTCAAACCTTGAAATTTGGAAGAGACGAAGGAGATATCTTGGTGTACATTTGGTACAAATTTTAGATACTAGTTTGCTATAGTTTCATAGATATGTCATGTGGAAGTTAGGGTTCCTAAATGCTCTTGAAATCAGTTTCAAACAGGTCATTTTGGCACTTTTTCTATAATTTATTTTATTGGATGTTTCAGACCTTGAAACTGTGCAAAGACATAGTAGAGATATTGGTATACATGTACAAATTTTAGATTTTGGTTCACTATAATTTCGAAGATATGCCATGTGGAAGTTAGGGTTCTTGAATGCCCCTGAAATCAGTTTCAAACAGATCAACTTCACACTTTCACTATAACTTATTTCCTAGGATGTTTCAGACCTTGAAACTTTGCATGAATATAGGATAGATCTCGGTGTACATGTGGTAAAAATTTCAGATTTTGGTTCGCTATACTTTCATAGATATGCCCTATGGAAGCTAGAATTCATGAATGCTCATGAAATTTATTTCAAACAAGTCATCTTGTCATTTTCGTTGTAACTTATTTTCTGGTATGTTTCAGACCTTGAAACTTTGTAGAGATAGAGGAGAGATCTTGGTGTACATGTGGTAAAAATGTGGTATGTTGGTTCGCTCTACTTTAGGAGATATTCCCTATGGAATTTAGGGTTCCTGAATTCTCCTTAAATTAGTTTCAAATAGGTCAGGTTGGCATTTTCACTATAACATCTTTTTTGATGCTCTTTAGATTGTGAAAATTTCATAGAATAGAGGAGACATCTAAACTACCTTAAGTAACAATTTCATAATCAGATTTGAAAAATTGGATATGTGGCATGATGTACAAGTTCATTCTTGGGAAGAGGCCCAAAACCACAAGGTTTGAGAAAGTTACCATTTGGAAATTCAAATTTTGGTCAGACCTAGTAAAGGCATAAGTAGTGAGTAGACCTGGTGAAGGCAGAAGTAGTGAGTAGGCTTGGTGAAGGAAGAAGCAGTAAGAAGACCTATTGAAGGCATAATTAGCAAGCATAATCGATGAAGGTCAATGCAGCTCACACAAAGATATTGGTGTCTATTGCTATGTTGGTGCTTAGGGGTGGGGATTGGTCTCTCTAATAGATTGTTGTCTATGGAGATCTATAAGAAATTGGTATCTCTTGCTAATTTGGTGCTTAGTGGTGGGGATTGGTGTCTCTAGAATATTGGTGTCTACAAATATCTGTAAGAGATTGGTGTCTCTTGATAAGTTTGTGCTTAGTGGTGGGGATTGTTGTTTACGAAGATCTGTAAGAGTAGGTTGGTACCTACCAAGATTTGTACCAGTGGGGATTGGTGCCTTCAGTAGGTTGGTTCCTACAAATATTTGTAACAATAGGTTGGTGCCTACAAATAATTATAAAAAGGTTTTTTGTGGTTTTCTCCCGAAAGGGTTTCCACATAAATCTTGTGTTGCATGTTCTACAATGTGATTGTTTTCTTATGGTTGATGAATGTTTGAAAAAGTTAAAAATTGTATTATATTGATTCCCCCCCCCCCCCCCCTCTCAGTATAAGTGTGTGCTCAACATAATAGTCATGGCTTCAAGAACTCATTGCAGGAAGATTTTAGGGAAGATGAAACAGTGGGTCAGATGCATGATCCCATGGAGGTGGAAGAAATTGGCTCCCCTCACTCAGTTGAGGGGTAAGAAGCTCAAGACATTGCACCTCCTTGAATGGTTCTTTATGTTTTTTAGAATTGTTAGTTTTTCGGAAATTTTTTAAAGCAAGTTACTTATAGAAATACTTGGAATGCATGTACAGAGAAGGATTTAGAGATCATGTTAGCTATATTAGAACTATGCTCAGTTTTGGAATAGGATTTGGAATATTTTGTATGTAATTGTTTCTAGCTTTGGCACAACTTCCTTTTAACGAATATAATCTTATTTTTTGGTTACAAAAAAATAGATAGGTCCCAAGACACAATAAGAACATGGATTCCTAATAAACATAGAGTTAAGTTTGAACCTTGAATTTAACCAATTCAAAAGAAAAAAGTTGTGATAAATGTTGATTGAAAGTGTCATAATGCATGTAGCTAAGGCATCCTAACAAACCTTGATATTTGAGACATGTTTCGACATTATCTATCTATCATCTATCTACTCAAGTAGTCAATAAGTTTTTATCATCCAATTGTTTGATAGCATTAAACCATGAAATCAAAATATTTGTCCTACCTCTAAGTTTGTTTGGAAGGATAGGGAAGAACATTGTCCCTAATATGGAACTAGGTTTTCTTTTATATTCTTTGTGTTTTTTTATTTAATTCTTATAACACTTTAAGAGATCATAGGTGGATATTGGGTTTTGTTATTCTCTTAGAGTGGTATTAAAGAATATTATTATGTTTCAATTGGATTGAAGTATAAATATTTTGCGACCAACTTGTATGTTTTTTATTGTACCATAATGGAATGATTGAGATAATCCATAATTGTTGAAGTAATTTTTAGAAATTTAGTATGGATTATATATTTTTCTCTCCATCCAAGCTACAAGGTGAGCATCTAACATGTGCAGGACATACAATTGGATTGTTGAGGTTCACTAAGTTAAATGGACCGTTACATTAGATTTTGTTGGATTTTTGACAAAGGAAATGTTTAAGTTGGGCCATGCATTAATCACAAAGGATTCAAATTTATTCAAGATGCACACACGTAGCACACATAGGCAAAACACTAAACATGGGGATTAAGTTGGGTTTTATGCTATGGACCTCCATAACAATGGATTTGTTTACCTTGTTTTAGAGCCAATAAGTCAACGTGCATAGGTAGAACACTAAGCATGGTGGTTGAATTGGCTTTTATGCCCTAGACTTGCATTTTTGTGGATCTTTTTAGCCTATTCTAAAGCCAAAAAATTAGAAAACATAGGTAGAACACTAGATATGGTGATTGAGTTGGGTTTTATGTCCTAGACTTGCATCTACATGGATATGTCTATATTGTTTTAGAGTCAATAAATCAACACACGCAAGAAAAACACTAAACATGGTGATTGAGTTGGGTTTTATGCCTTGGAATTGCATTTTTATGGATATGATTACCTTGTTCTAGAGAAAATAAATCATCACACACGGGAAGAACACTAAACATGGTGATTGAGTTGAGTTTTATGCCTTAGATTTTCATATCAGTGGATCTTCTTACCTTGTTCTATAGCCAATAAATTAATAGACACGTCCAAAACACTAAACATGGTGATTGAGTTAGGTTTTATGCTATGGACTTGCATTTCCATGGATTTGGATCAACACACATCGGCATAACAAATGAGAGTAGAGAAACTTACGGGAATAGATTTGAAATATGCAAGTAAGAGAGTTGAGGCTTTAGATGAACTTCACTGAGCAAAGCAACGTGAGAAGAAGCTACGATCCTTGGCTAATTGAAAGTGCTTTATATTGGTGTTTTAAAATTCTTATGATTAGATGACAACTAAAAAATCTGTAATGGATGAAAGTGTTGCCATTCAATCTTTCCCTAATTTATCTCCTTTGAATGGGATTTAATCTGTATGAAAATATATAATCACGGTTTTTGAAACTT
The DNA here is from genome assembly GCA_009831015.1 of Picea engelmannii. Lineage (NCBI taxonomy): Eukaryota > Viridiplantae > Streptophyta > Pinopsida > Pinales > Pinaceae > Picea > Picea engelmannii. The sequence goes on from ML782022.1 coordinate 494,139, forward strand.
TTGTATTAACAGTGCAATGAATGAATGCATGTCAAAACTAGTAGCTTTATTTAATGAACTACAAGTTGTTTATTCATGGATCTCCATGCAATAATTACAATTCACATGTCATGAAATCTATAAGCTTTTGGGTAAAATAGTAGAAAGCTTCGATTTCTAAATTATAGGAGTACAAGAAGTTCCCAATTCTGATATTGGTTTGGTGATTCTTGATGTGATAACAATGAGGATTCCTACCAGAGGTTTGGAAAAAATTCTCAATTGAATGTGTTGTTGGGGAGTGTAATAATTTTGTCATCTATACAACATGCTTTGGTTAAGGAATTACTCAAACCCTTTGCAGAAATGAAATTGGTAGGCATAGAGGTGAGGGAAACATGGAACAAGGTAGGAATGCAATTCCATGCATGTGTGCTTAGAAATGGTTTTGGGTCAAACTATTTGTGGGGGCATTGTTATTATAATGCATACGAAATGACAAAACATAGATTATGCCCACCAAGTGTTGACAATATGCCTAAGGTATAAATGAGGTTATTCAATGTCACAGTGGTAAGGATATACCAACGATGATGAGGTGGTGAAACTATTTCTTTACCCACTATGGATAGGGTTGAAACCCAATGATATTACCTTCGCCATTGGATCTTCTATCATTATTTAAAAAAATATCAATTGTTAAGGCATCATGGTTCATAAATACTAAACAACTCCTAAATACCCAACAATCATGGCATTCTCATAAACAACTTATTGTGGAGGGCATTTTGTCAAACAATTGACGTGCATCCACCAAAATTTTGCATTCAACATACATTTGAAAAAGATTGTTTCCTTTGAATTTTTTTTACGCAAACCTAGTTTTAATGATGTGAGAATGGGCATGTTTACCTTCTTTTGTAAATTCCATCTTGGAAGCACCCTATAAGCGAATATTCATCTTGGTAACATCTTGTAAGAGCACACCATAGATAGAAACCTTCATCTTCGTGTTTGGTTAATTTATAAGATGGGATATTATCTCTAACACCTACTTCTACGTCCACTCATACCAAAACTTGCAGTGTGAATTTGCAAGCTCCAACGGGTTTTGTCTAAATTGGTGCACCAAAATAGCATGTACATCCTAACTTTTTTTCTCGCAAAAAATTCACACTAATTATATTAAAATATAATTTTCCAGACATTACAGGTCTTTGAATATGTCTATTACAATATCCGACCCACTCCCAATAGTTCTTCAAAAAAACAGATTTAGAACTTCCATACAAAACATCCAAGCTCTATGACACTTCAATACTCCCCAATCTAACAAGGCCAACTATTAACTTAGAACCCAATACAAAAATATCAAGAGAGACACCGATATTAAAAAATGTCAAAATGTTGGACAGTTCCAGCCGTCTCTCCATCCCAGGGATAATAGAAGAGACTTCCACTCGATGCCAACAGAGCTTGCTTTGATAGTCTATCTGCCACCAGATTAGTCTCTCTATAGATATGCTGGAAAGTAATATCCCTGAAAGTAGAAACCAGTTCACTAGTTTTTTGTTTTCCAGCCTTCTATGTTTATAGCCAGAAGGTTTCCTTTTTTTTAAGCCAATCAATTATTACTTTTGAATAGCCTATTAACTGAATATCCCGAATTTCCAAATGCTTTGCAATAAAAAGAGAAGCCCACGCACTCAACAGCTCTGCTTTGGTGTTTGTTCCCTCCCCACCCTTGAAATACCATCTATATTCCGTTAAATCTCTAACTTTTATAACACCACCTGCTCCACCATCTATGTACATCCTAACTTGCAAATGAAGGGATCTTCCCCAAAGGAAAATGGAAAAAGAAAAATACTCCTATTAAATTTTGGTGATCCAACAAGATTATTTAAAACCAAATATTAAAAAAATAAAACATATATTTTTTAAGTAAACCAACTACATTAATATTTACAAACTGTACAACAGATGAATAACTAGTTCGCAGTCCTGACAGACCATGACAGTCTCTCAGACTCAAAAATAAAAAAGAGACTGCCCCAATGGGGAAACTAGGAATAAAATGACTTCATATGTCTAACCATTAGACTGTAACGGAGAGTTTATACTCTATACTAGCCATAGCCTGGTCGAAAACTAGATAAATTGAAATATAACTACAAAAACATTAGAGGAGCATAATTTCGAGGAACATTAAGAACCTGTGGTTCTAGATCAGTTGGGAAATTGACTGTAGCAGAAGAAACTCCTTTGGTTGGACCAGCAGCAGGTGGATGGAAGACGCCCCAGTGTCTACAGGTCATCCAAGTCACGACCTCTAGAAAATATGCGTTCCCAAATTCCAGCATTTCCATTCTGCTTTTAAGTTGGTGGAAATCCTCATCGTTGGGCAAAATTCCTAGAGCTACCATCGTTTTAGTATATGCCCATATAACTCCAGGTTGTGAAAGAACTTGGAATTTTCGATTCTGAAACAACCCAGTTCAGGAATCATCCCCCAGTGCCGACATGGCCATTTTATCCTCCTATAGCACGAAGTGCTCATAATGTTCTATAGTGTCCATAACTGCCTTGGTAGCCCGAGGCGGCCCAACCCCAAAGTTGCGAGGTTTTCATCCTCGAGGCGCCATCATTTAAAAGCTAAATAACAAACGAACGGCTGGAATAACAAACTGACGACCATAGAGGATACAGTCTCGCAAAACAAATCAAGCAGAGCAAAATTGGAAATCAGAGAACTGCTTCCATGACAAGCCATAACTATTAACCTCGTGAGAAAATTCTGCCAAACCCATAGGCGCGTGTATGTGTATGTCCTCTGCATTATATCACTCGTCACCATGATCGCAATGCGAGCTAATTCCTTGCTCAGATACGGGCATTTTGTCATCTTCATCATGTGAGCGGCTTAAACTCTGTAAACGACTATGAAACATTCCTCGCCATCATAGTTTAACGTCCAACCATTTCTAAAAGAGGCAGGTGCTAGCTGCATCGTCTGAAACATAATGATGCTTGAAGCGACATAAGGCCTTGAGGAGGGGGGGGAGCTCCTGAGTTTCTAGGGTTACGCGCCATACGATTCAGGTCAGCCACGTTTCCATTTATGCAAGCAAACACCCCATCCGGGGAGAGGAGATCATTTTGAGCTAAGGCAAGGCAGGTCTACTTGAGAGATGAGGGATGAATCTCTTCCTAGGTAGAATCTAAAGCTACCAAGGGGTCATCGTAGCTTGCATTGGCTATAAGGTCCGCAACTTTATTGGAAACGCGCTTAGCATGATAGGGGACGAGGCTAGAGACTAGGAAGGAGAGAGGTCGGGATGTCGATAAGAGATTCCAAAACCCACTGAGAGGAGATTTTAGAGGGAGGGTATCCCCATTAAAGTTTGGTAAGAATATGGATGATGAGCTTGGAATCAACTTCCACCAAAATTTGGGAGAAGTGAAGCCTGATGGCAATTTGGAGGCTAGGGATGTGGGCCCATAACTATGCAACAGCATTAGAATTGATCCCAAGATGTATAGAGTAGATGCGGAGAATAGTACCAGTGTTGTCTCTGACGATTTCTCCAAAACTAGAGGGTCCAGGGTTTCCTTTCGAGGCCCCATCAAAGTTAAGTTTCAAAAACCCCAAAGGGGGGCTCCAAGAAGTAGGTATGGAGGACTTAGAAGGGGGGATCAAAGAGGTTGGCGAGGGTAAAGGGGAAAGGGGAAGCAAATCAAAGAGAAGGGATTTTTTAGGGGGGTGGCATTAGAGGTCTTCAATATCCCACTTTTCTTTTGAGATAGTGTCTTCAATATTCTATTTGATCTTGCTCCAAACAATGTTTTAAGATTGAGATGTATTGTCACACACCCACTACTGCAAAATGAAAATTTCGTCTTTTCTCGAGGGACAGAATCCCCGAATTCCTACGGGGGCCTAGCGCAGGCTAGCTCTTCCCTTATCCTTCTCCATGTGATCGTTGGCTATGACCACAAGCCTTACCAAAAAGGCGCTTTCGGCTTTCGTGTTTCAGGATTTCTATGTGCGAGCTCTCCCCAGCTCCCTGTCCTTTGAAATGTCGAAACCTGAAATGGGGTTAACGATCCCTTTGGCTCCCCTTTTCCCTACTCCATGCGACCACCTTCATGACCACACACTAACACCAAATGGCGCTGTCGGAACTCGGCTTTCGGGATTCCTATTGCAAGGAACCCTTGTTCCTTCAATCCCCAAAACTCGATACAGGGCTAAGATTCTTGGCTCCTTCCCTTAGGCCTTCTCCATGTGGCCCTGTCCTGTGGCCTAGGGCTACTCCTTCGAGTGCTTCGGATTTCGTGATTCGGGGAGTCACGATGTAGTGCTTCCGCCTTTCCCTTTCAAATCCCCGAAACCCGAAAGCCTGATACCATCCGGATCTACGGTCAAGATCTTCAACTTGATCAACAGTCTGGATTACATCCCGGCATTCTGCTTTTCAGGATTCTGGCGGGGTCTTCACTCCTATTTCCCAGATGACCAAAACCCTAGTGGCTTCTGGATCTCTGCCATGCGTTCTCCAAAATGGACGCCCCTGATTCTTTCGGGGAATCTCCTTTCGCGAATTTGGGGAAGTCCTCCCCTCAAATTTCCCAGTGTCCAAATCCTCGGTGGCTTCCGGATCCTTGCCACGCGTCCTCCCCAATGGACGGTCCTCGTTGATCTAGATCTGATGATCCAGATCTGTCACGACCCAACGGTCGCGATTTCCTTTCGGCGATTCCTCCAAATGTTGACTATTCACCACGTGTCCCCTTAAATGAATAGCCCTAAAGGCCTCGAGACTTAACGGCTCCTCCCCCTTGCTTATACGAGGGTTAAACTCTACAGATCAACTGCTCTGAACCTTTCCACAGATCAACGGCTCTGATTCAAACCGGGATTTCGCATTTTGCAAATCCTCAGAACTCCGCTCGTTGACTCTTCTGATGTGTGAATCAGCGAAACGCCAATCGCCCTCCACGTGTCCTTTCCAATGGTCGGTTGAGGTAACTCCAGATGGATCATGGGTTCTACAGTCCCGATTCCTTTGCTACTTGCGAAGACGGAAGGGGTCGAGGTGTTAATGTTTACGCTTCTCTTCTAGATCCGTCGGCCCTGACAGACCTGGGATACTTCCGAAAGGATCTCGTCCGTTCATCTAGCAAACGAAAGGATCCACCCTTTTCGCTAATTGGACTCGCTATCCTTTCTGAACTTAGGCGACGAAATTCAATTTCTTGGGGCTTCAATCTACCACGACTCTAAAACGTTCGAGAGCTAACTCCTTCTTGCACCGGGTTTCCAGGCCCGGATCACATGATCCTTCAGAGGATTCTTGGGTAGTCATTCCTAGGTTGTTGACCCGAATGTAGCGCCTTCCTAACTCACCGAGGTATGGCTATGACGTTGGGGCAGGGAAATTGTTGAGTCTCAAAATGGTCCTTATTTTCACTCCATTAATTCACTAAAACCTTCACAAATACTTCCATTTCACCTTCATATCACCTCCACATCATTACATTTACCTCATTATTGGGTTAAAACTATGCTTTTCCAAAGTTTATCAATTCTTAACATTTTTAAGTGAATTTGTGGTTAAACTTTAGAAAATAATATGCTTATACTTATACCTAACCATTAGAATGAGTTTGTTGACATGTGTAGGTGATTTGGAAGCTTCCAAGACACTCTTATGTGGCCTCCAATACTCAAATTCGAATTTCCTTCAAGATATGGAAGGAGATTTGGATAAAGGTCAAAGAGGATATGTGTCTCATCATTTGCCATTTGGTTGTAACTATATGAGATTTTTATGGATCTAGGGAGAGAATAGTGGATCTCCATTAATGGGGTAGCTTCTTATGTTCTTGTATAAATAGGAGAGTCTTCTCCTTTCAAAAGGGAGAGATATGACATATATGAGATATGGAGATGGAGGAAAGATAGAGATAGATGGAGATATAGGTGTGAAGTTCAGAAAATGCTCATGTTTTGAATTGATGTAATCATATTCTTTTGAATACAAGACATGCTTCCATTTTGATCTCTATTTTGTGTTAATATTATGGTGTACTTGCTGAAGGATGGAAGGGCCCCCATGCACTGATGCCAGTACACCTATGTGTTGTATATAGTAGGTAAAAATTGTCATTTGTATATTCATGTTATTTTTTGTTCTTTGCTTTAGTAGTTTAGAATAAACAA
>ML782022.1:506570-521478 GCA_009831015.1 Picea engelmannii
TTTTTAAGTGAATTTGTGGTTAAACTTTAGAAAATAATATGCTTATACTTATACCTAACCATTAGAATGAGTTTGTTGACATGTGTAGGTGATTTGGAAGCTTCCAAGACACTCTTATGTGGCCTCCAATACTCAAATTCGAACTTCCTTCAAGATATGGAAGGAGATTTGGATAAAGGTCAAAGAGGATATGTGTCTCATCATTTGCCATTTGGTTGTAACTATATGAGATTTTTATGGATCTAGGGAGAGAATAGTGGATCTCCATTAATGGGGTAGCTTCTTATGTTCTTGTATAAATAGGAGAGTCTTCTCCTTTCAAAAGGGAGAGATATGACATATATGAGATATGGAGATGGAGGAAAGATAGAGATAGATGGAGATATAGGTGTGAAGTTCAGAAAATGCTCATGTTTTGAATTGATGTAATCATATTCTTTTGAATACAAGACATGCTTCCATTTTGATCTCTATTTTGTGTTAATATTATGGTGTACTTGCTGAAGGATGGAAGGGCCCCCATGCACTGATGCCAGTACACCTATGTGTTGTATATAGTAGGTAAAAATTGTCATTTGTATATTCATGTTATTTTTTGTTCTTTGCTTTAGTAGTTTAGAATAAACAAATTCAATCCTCGCACATATTGTGTTGTGCCTCTAAGCTTACAAGCTCCTGGTTGACATTAAATCGTTGAGAATTTATGCGACACATTTTTCACTCAACAGAAATCTCATGGGTTTACAGTAACAATAGCCATGCCGAGGAGCTTGCTCTGACTCTGAAACATGATGAAATTCCCTGGGGAAAGTGCCCTTGAGGGATTAAACCAAAATACCAAGAGAATTAGGCAGGTGGGACGATTGTCAGTGGAACCGACTCATGCTCCCGATTTGCTCATCTTATACAGAGACCAACTATGGCATAAGTATACACATGCATTTATTATTTACAATATAATTATCAAGAATTTATAGCATACATAAGCCATCTATAAGCATATAAACATGAGCATGTGTCCATCATACTCAATTCAAAATACAAGGCATAAAAACACTTATCGGAACCACTGGACGTGATGCGACTTCTGAGAGGGGTGCTCGTTTCCACCCAACCGTAGGCTCAGTCACTCCCAATGGATTTTTCACTAGCCACCCCCGAGCTTAGGCCACGATGCTTTGAGACTCCATCTCTTACTTCCAGCTCAACGGAAGTTAGGAACGAAGGTTACTCTCCTTCTCCCTATACAGGAATAGACAAGGATGAAGGTTACTCTCCTTCTCCTCACTTAGTCTCCATTCCCGTGATCAAAACTCAATTTCCCATTGTTTTTCTCCTCTTTCGGACCCAAGAGGTTTTCTTACTCTCCTCTTTGCATTTCTCGTCAGCTGCCCTTCCATCCACCACGCTTCTCCTTCTTGCCTCCCTCGGCAAGGTTGTGTGTGGATCGAATCCCCCCATCTGTGGTCAGGTCCGGAAGCCATCCAATGGGCAGTCTGCTCCATCCCTCATTAACTCTTGAGGAGGCCCTTCCCACCTACCAGCCTGACGGGAATTCATTTATGGACAAAGGGTTGTTCTGATATGAGCAACATTAATTCATGTATGGTACTGGTTCGGTGGAGGTTATCGCAACCATTCTGGGTTCCCTCCACCACCTTCTTATTAGCAAGCATGGCCCTTTCTTTCGTAACACGTCCCCTCTCTCAGTAGTCACGAAACATGTTTCCATTATCCAACAAAATAACAGGATTTACATTCATCAACCTTTATACAAAGGTCCACCAAATTAAACATTCACAATTTGAGTTTGTCGTAGTTCCTGGCCAATAAAGTTATATTTACAGACTGGGGGAAACAAGGTGTTACAATTCCCTCCCCCTTAACGGAATCATCATCCTTGATGTTCTATCTACCAATATGATATGTATGTACAGGAGTAAACAAATTCGGAAATGTCTGCCTCATGGCATCTTCCATTTCCCAGGTAGCCTCATCTGGGCCAAAGTGTTTCCATTGCACCTTGACCTGTGCAATGGTTTGGTCCCTGAGTGTTGTTTCCTTCCTGTCTAGTATGCATTGGGGTTTTGGCAGGAATTCTCCCTCTAGTTCCACCTTCCAGCTCCACTATTGAAGCTTGATGGTCAACTTGATTATTGTCGAGGGCTGCATAGATTCGTGGCATGCTCCTAGCCACATCATTGATGGTGGTGGCTTCTTGGATATTGTAGACCCCCTTATTGCTTTGTTGAATGTGTGGGCAGTCCCTCAACCTATGATTTTCTCCACAACCCCAGCATTTTAAGGGTTCCTTCTTTAGGTTATTGGTCCTTGTTGGGACTGTCTGAAAAGGTTTATTTCCACTTTGAGAGGGGAAATTTTGTTGATATACACTTCTAGCTCGAAGGCTCCCCCTAGAATCTTTTCCATAGTTCTTAAATCTTGAGGAGTTAAACCTTTTCTTCTGGAACCCCGAACTATTCTTTTTCTTCCAGTCCTCGTGGGGTCTTGTCATGTTCCCAATTTGTTCATAACAATGCCTTGCCTTCCGGATAGCCTCTTCTAAGGTCCTTGGTTCGTCAAACTCAATCCTGTCCTAGTAGGTCTAAGGTAACCCACTGATGAACCGCTACATTTTCACTTTTTCATATTTTATGTAGGGTACATACCTCAGTAGTTCAAGGAATTTATTGACAAATTCCTCTATGGTGAGTTGTCCCAGCCGAAGTTCATAGAATTCTTTAGTTTTCCCATCCATCTTTCTGACAGATACTGCCTTCTGAAGTATTTCTCGAACTGTTTCCATAACAAGTCCTTCTCGTGGACTCCTTTCACATTCCTCAGCTCTTCTCACCATATGGAAGTCTTTCCATTCAGGTTGAAGATGGCTATTCGAGCCTTCATGTTTTCGGAGTAGTCATGGACTCTGAAATACTTCTTTAAGCCAAGCAGCCATGCTTTTGCCTCTTCTCCCTTCTTTATCTCTCCATCGAAAGAGGGTGGTTTGGCTTTCTTGAACTCTTCAGGGCCACTGGTTTTGGAACGCTTCTGTTTCTTTCCTTTCTTTTGAGAATGCGAGTTGGCCCTGCTACTAGAAGACCCTTCGGAGTTATCAGCTTCCTTTCCAGAGGACTATCCCGATGAGTGTCCCCTACCTCCAGGTTGAACCTTCTTTGCGGTACTTCTCCCAATGGGGTCACTTATGGAGACATGCTTTCGGGTCTCAGGTGGACTCTAACCTCCCCTCTTGTGTCGTCGGTCTACATGACTGGTTGCGGGTTCATGTTGCAGTTGCCTTTGTATGTCGGACAAGCCTTGTAGCAAGACTATGTTAATTTATGTTTGTTTCTCTTGTTCCTTTATCAGTTTCTCATTGTCAGCCTTGAAACTCTGTAGCTCGGCCCTGAGACTTCTTACAGTTTCAGCCAAATCCGGAGGGGTTTCCACCGCCCTCCTTTCATCAGATTCCTCATCTCTATTGTGGGAGCCATCCCCCACTTCATGGCACGTCATCATCCTTTAGTGTTAGTGTCTTCCTATGATTCACTGACTGTTCAAGTGTTGCCAAAAACACGTATAGTTAGCTAACAGTTTATTAGTCCATGAACAATACACGGTTTAAAACTTCATAATGTACACACACAGTAGAAAGTTTCATTTCTTTCCGTAATAATATTTTTAAATCAATCCTCTTAAGAAAGAAGTATGATAGGGTGTCACTCCTTGGAACGTACCCATATAGGGTTATTTAAGCAACTCTTCCATGAGCCCAAGAAGACCAAGTGTTGTAACCATGCTCTAATACCAATTTGTCACACACCCACTACGACAAAATGAAAATTTCACCTTTTCTCGAGGGACAGAATCCCCGAATTCCTTCGGGGGCCTAGCGCAGGATAGCTTTTCCCTTATCCTCCTCCATGTGATCGATGGTTGTGACCATAAGCCTTACCAAAAAGGCACTTCTAGCTTCCGTGTTTCAGGATTTGTGTGTGCGAGCTCTCCCCAGATCCCTGTCCTTTGAAATGTCGAAACCCGAAATGGGGTTAACGAGCCCTTTGGCTCCCCTTTTTCATACTCCATGCGACCACCTTCGTCACCACACGCTAACATCAAATGGCACTGTCGGAACTCGGATTTCGAGATTCCTGTTGCAAGGAACCCTTGTTCCTTCAATCCCCGAAACCCAATACAGGGCTAAGATTCTTGGCTCCTTCCCTTAGGCCTTCTCCATGTGGCCCTGTCCTGTGGCCTAGGGCTACTCCTCTGAGTGCTTCAGATTTCGTGATTCGAGGAGTCACAATGCAGTGCTTCCGCCTTTCCCTTTCAAATCCTCGAAACCCGAAAGCCCAATACCATCCGGATCTACGGTCCAGATCTTCAACTTGATCAACGGCCCAGATTACATCTCAGCATTCTGCCTTTCGGGATTTTGGCAGGGTCTTCACTCCTATTTCCCCGATGGCCAAAACCTCGGTGGCTTCTGGATCTCTTCCACGCGTTCTCCAAAATGGACGGCCCTAATTCTTTTAGGGAATATCCTTTCGTGATTTTGGGGAAGTCCTCCCCTCAAATTTCCTAGTGTCCAAATCCCCGGTGGCTTCCGGATCCTTGCCACGTGTCCTCCCCAATGGACGGTCCTCATTGATCTAGATCTGACGGTCCAGATCTGTCATGACCCAACGGTCGCGATTTCCTTTCGGCGATTCCTCCAAACGCCAACTATTCACCATGTGTCCCCTTAAATGAACGGCCCTAAAGGCCTCGGTACTTAACAGGTCCTCCCCCTTGCTTATACGAGGGTTAAACTCTACAGATCAATGGCTTTGAACCTTTCCACAGATCAACGGCTCTGATTCAAATCAGGATTTTGTGTTTCGTGAATCCTTAGAACTCCACCCGTTTGACTCTTCTAATGTGTGAGTCAATGAAACACCAATCGCCCTCCACGTGTCCTTTCCAATGGTTGGTCAAGGTAACTCCCGATGGATCCTGGGTTCTACGGTCCCGATTCCTTCGCTACTTGCGAAGAAGAAAGGGGTCGAGGCGTTAACGCCTGTGTTTCTCTTCTAGATTCGTCGGCCCTGAAAAACCTAGGATACTCCCGAAAGGATCTCGTCCATTCATCTAGCAAACAAAAGGATCCGCCCTTTTCGCTAATTGGACTCGCTATCCTTTCTGAACTTAGGCGATGAAATTCATTTTCTCTAGGCTTCAATCTACCATGACTCTGAAATGTTTGGGAGCTAACTCCTTCTTGCACCGGGTTTCTAGGCCCGGATCACATGATCCTTCAGAGGGTTCTTGCGTAGTCATTCCTAGGCTGTTGACCTGAATGTAGCGCCTTCCTAACTCACTGAGGTATGGCTATGACATCGGGGCAGAGAAATCTCATGGGTTTACCGTAATGGTAGCCATGTCGAGGAGCTTGCTCCGACTCTAAAACATGATGAAATTCCCTGGGGAAAGTGCCCTCGAGGGATAAAACTAGAATACCAAGAGAATTAGGCAAGTGGAACGATTCTTAGTGGAACCAACTCATGCTCCCGACTTACTCATCTTATACATAGGCCAACTATGGCATAAGTATACACATGCATTTATTATTTACAATCTAATTATCAGGAATTCATAGCATACATAAGCCATCTATAAGCATATAAACATGAGCATGTGTCCATCATACTCAATTCAAAATACAAGCCATAAAAACACTTATCGGAACCACTGGACGTGATGCGACTGCTGAGAGGGGTGCTCGTTTCCACCCAACCATAGGCTCAGTCACTCCTAATGGATTTATCACTGGCAACCCCCGAGCTTAGGCCACGATGCTTTGAGACTCCATCTCTTACTTCCAGCTCAACGAAAGTTAGGGATGAAGGTTACTCTCCTTCTCCCTATATAGGAATAGACGAGGACGAAGGTTACTCTCCTTCTCCTCCCTCAGTCTACATTCTCGTGATCAAAACTCAATTTCCCGTTGTTTTTCTCCTCTTTCGGACCTGAGAAGTTTTCTTACTCTCCTCTCTGCATTTCTCGTCGGCTGCCCTTCCGTCCACCACGCTTCTCCTTCTTGCCTCCCTTGAAAAGGTTGTGTGTGGCTCGAATCCCCCCGTCTGTGGTCAAGTCCGAAAGCCATCCGATGGGCAGTCTGCTCCATCCCTCATTAACTCTTGAGGAGGCCCTTCCCACCTACCATCCTGACGGGAATTCATTTATGGGCAGATAGTTGTTCTGATATGAGCAACATTAATTCTCGTATGGTACTAGTTCGGTGGAGGTTATCACAACCATTTCGGGTTCCCTCCACCAGCTTTTTATTAGCAATCATGGCCCTTTCTTTCGTAACACGTGCCCTCTCTCAGCAGTCACGCAACACGTTTCCATTATCCAACAAAATAACAGGATTTACATTCATCGACCTTTATACAAAGGTCCACCAAATTAAACATTCACAATTTGAGTTTGTCGTAGTTCCTGGCCAATAAATTTATATTTACAAACTGGAAACAGGGTGTTACATGTATCCTTAAATATTTTGCGATTGCGCTCTTTCTTGATCTCCCAAACTAGGAAGCCTGGGAAAAGCTGCCATATTTGATTGAGGATCAGATTTTTGAAGCAGGAGTCCCTCCAGGATGCAATGGTGGCTTTGATGGAGTCCCTAAATCGATTTTATTGGTGGAAAGCTATGGCCCCCGTGTCCCAAAGATTTTTGTTGAATGCGGAGGAGTTGAGGAGATGATCCACAAATTCATCACTTTGCTAGCATAACATGCATATTCCAAGCCCCTGAAAGCCCGTTTTGCATAGATGATCCCAAGTGAGGATTTTCTTATGAGCAGCCTTCCAGAGAAAGGTGGCCACTTTTGGCCAAAGATTTTCTTTCCATATTTTCTTCCATATGTCTTCTATAGGGAGGTCCAGGTGATGAGTTACCAAGCTGTAAGATTCCTTTAAGGAGAAGCTTTATGTTGGACAATATACCCATCTGATTCTGTTGGGATGAGTGGAGACTTTTATTTTCTGGAGATGCAATAGTTGAGTTAGGTCAATAAGATGGGATCATCTCTGAAGGGGTAGACGATCTAGATCAATATGCCAAATGTTCCAATCTGAATTTTCAGGTGCAAGTGACCAGTAATATTTGAAAAGAGGGTCGTGAGTATTATAAAGGAAGTACTTCAATGGGAGAAGTCTTTGATCAATTTGAATGGTTGGAAGTTGATGCCACGAGTCTTCCCAAAAAATGGTTTAGTGCCCATTGCGTATTTCCCCAAAATCTATGTCATTGGATGAGCCATTTGTTTTGCCATGCAGAATTCCAGATAAGGGAGCCTTATGTTGGATTCATCATTTGAATGAGGTCGGTTAAACTATATTGATCTACATATTTCTTTTTGCAAAGTCTACTCCAAAGTTCACCTTTTTTCTGAAGCCATTTCCACCATAGTTTGGCTCCTAATGTGTTGGAGAGAATTTTGGAATCACGTAGTCCTAACCCTCCCTTTAGCTTGGGTAAGCATAGAGTGTTCTAGTCTACAAGGGTCCATTTTTTTTAAGCTTGGGCTCTCTACCATAAGAAATTTCTTTGCAGACCCTTGAATGCTTTGAGAATTCTTTTTGGAGTAGCCAGGGCTGAGAAAAGTTAAAGGGGTATAGCCTGTAGAAAAGACATGAGAAGGACCAGGTGACTTGCAATGTTGAGAGGGATAAAAGTCCAACTGGATAACGTCTTGTTGAGTATGGAGAGAATATTTTCCCAAGAACTATTATGAATCCTTGAAGTCAACAGGGGAACCCCGAGATATTTGGTCATAAGGGAACTCCTAGGAAAGTATAGGATGTGAAAGACATGAAATTTAATAGACAAAGGGGTGTTGAAGAAGAAGATCTGAGATTTTAGTTGATTAATAGAAGTGTGAGAGGCTTCCATGAATTCATTAAGAAATTTCCAGAAGGATTGGGTTTCCTTTTCATAAGGGATAACCATGAGCATAATGTAATCAACGAACTAGTTATGGGTAAGAAGATCAACCGAGTTATGGAGAGATAGACCTTGGAGTTTATGATCTTCAGTGGTTGCTTTGAGGTTGTGACCCAATCCTTCAACCATGAGGATGAAGATGAAAAGGGAAAGGGGGTATCCTTGACGAATACCACGGGAGGGCCGAAAGGGCGGGAAGGAGAGCCATTGATCAAGAGAGAAAAAAGTCCAAGTAAATAAGAGCTAAGATCCACTAGATCCAGTCATGATGGAATCCAAATTCCTTCATAATTTCGTGGATATATTGCCAACTGAGCTTATCAAAATCCTTGGACATGTCTAGCTTGATGAGCATGCCCGAGGTTTTAGTAGTTTTTTAGGAATGAGATACTTCATGGGCAAGGATGATGTTGTCCAGAATTTGGTGACCTTCTACATACCCTGATTGTTTAGGGGCGATGAGGTTGACAAGATGAGGTTTAAGACATAAAAAAATGACTTTGGAAATGATTTTGTAAACAACATTGCATACAGTTATAGGGAAGAATTTATTGAGATCATTTGCTTTCTACTCTTTGGGAATCAGAGTAAGGAAGGTAGCATTCACAGTAGGGTGAAACCCCAACATCCTTTGAGATTCTTGAACAAGATCCCATACATCCAATTTGATAATTGACCAGCAATTATGAAAGAAGTCTGAGGTGAAGCAATCCAGACTAGGAGCTTTCCGAGTTGCCAAACCAAATTTTGTTGTCTCTACTTCCTCAAGGGAGATTGGTCGCATAAGACTAGCATTTTGTTCATCAGACACCAGGCGGGGAATATTCTTAGCTATGGAGTGAATAGCTTCTGAACAATCTGGTTGAGGTTCAGTAAGAAGATCCTGAAAAAAAAAAGAGGTTAATTATTGCTCAATATCAAAATGATATGTAAGATTGTTACCTTGACCTGAGATAAGATTAGTGATGTGATTAGAGTGGAATCTTTGGATCATGGAGCAATGGAAGAATTTTGAATTTTTTCTCCCTCTTTTAGACACTGCACCCTCAAATTTTTCCTCCATAGAATTTACTCTTGCTTTTGTCTTTCCAAGATCTAATCGGATAAGGATTTTTCTTGTTATGCCAATTCAGGAGATCTGCCATCCGAGATAGTTTGTTGTTGAATTGACTTCATTTGGGCTTCAAGAAGTTGTTGAGCCTAGAAAATATTCCCAAAAATTGTTTTGTTCCATATTTTGATGCATTGCTTGAGGTGTTTGAGGCGTTGTTGGAAGCAGTACAGGAGGGAGCCTTTCATTGATTTGGTTTTATCCCACTAGACTTGAATATTATGGAGAAAGTCTTGATGGAAAAGTCAAAATTTCTCAAATCGAAAGGGATTATTGTGGTTCTTATTGAGACTATCAAGGGAGAGGCATATTGGACAATGGTCTGGTTCTGTAGAAGATAAGATAGTGACTTCCATCTGCCATCCTAGGAGCATAAGGAATTCTAATACTATAAATCTATCTAATTTCCAAGCTACTTGTTGAGAACCTCCATGATAGTTGTTCTAGGTGTATGTGTCATTGTTCGTCTCTAAATCGATTAGATGTTGATCTTGGATAAACTCCTTGAAGGCTAGATATTCCTATTGAGGTGTCTTAGGCCCCCTTTCTTTTCTTCTAAAGAGGTAATGAGATTGTAATCGCCTCCCATTATCTAGAAATGTGGATAGGTTAATTCTGCAATACATTGTAGTTGTTGCAGGAATTTGAGTTTTTCTCTAGGTTGATGAGGCCCATAGACATTAGTGATGTATCTCATGGTTTCGTCCCCCAATCGTTGAAACTCTATTGTAATACTGTGTCTGTTTCATAAAAAGTTCCATAAAAGAACCTTGTCTCGATTCTACATGAGTGCAAGACGTCTTGTTGCTCCTACCGAATCAATGGCCATAGAACACCCATTTTTCCAAAATTTTGGGAGAAGTTTCCCCAACGTTTCCCTGAACATTTGGTTTCTTGGAGGACCATTATGTCAAGAGATTCAAATTATATATTGTTTCATAAGAGTCGATGCTTTCTCTTAATGTTTATTCCTCTAATATTTTAGAAGATTACTTTCATTGGAAACTTTGGGGGGGTTGGAACAAGTCTGTGATGCGGGCATTTTGTCCTGAGTTAACCAGGATGTCCCCAATTTCCTGCAAGAGTTGATGGTTGGATTTGTGGCCTCTTCTTTTGTCCTCCTTGGGAATTTTTTTTGTCTTAAGTTTGTTGGGGTGTTTAGCAAGATTTGGTTTTTGGGTTTGGGTGCCACTAGAGGATCCTAGGGACTCCCTTCTTCTCCGATGCATGGATTTCCTAACCATTTGAATATGCTCTGGAGGAACTGATTGCATGTCCTATCTTTTTACAACATCAATAATGTTTTGCAGATATATGCCTTCCAGCTCCATTTATTTTGTTTCAACATCCATACCATCATCCAAGCAAGGAAAGATAGGGGCATCCTCCATAGGAGACATTCATAAGGGGGAAGTAGAGGTTTTAGGTTTTTTGGAGTCATCCAGATGGGGTGGTAAGTCGTCTGATTTTTTATTATTTGGATTATTGGTGGTAGGAATCTATTCAATGAAAACAGATGTATTTTGGGGGTGAGAGTTGAGGACTTCGAAGTTATTCTTATGGCTAAGATTTTTGGGGGGTTCAAAGGGCCCGACAGAGATCGGTTTTCTGTTTGAACGACACCAAGGAGGAATCTTGGAGAAGCCTTCCTCGTCCTTTTCTAGTTTTGATTTGGAGGGTTTTGGAGGATTTAACAAAGGGATTTTTGATACAGGTAACCATGCTCATGACAACGACGACAACAGAAAGGGATGAACTCATAGTCCATGGTTTTGAGCCATGTAATGTCTAGAAAGGTTAAGCAGATTGATTCTGGGATTGGAATGGAGACTTTCATGTAGATACAAATACATGCATAGGTTGTGTAATGACCCTGTCTGGTGGCTTAAGAAGATTTGAAAAAGGATCCTAGGGTGCTACCAATGCCTTCCAGAATCTCTTCTTCCCAATATTTGTGTGGGAGAGAATAAACACGGACCCAAATAAGGGCGAAGGAGAAATATTCTTTGTCCAAGTTGAAGTTATCCTTCCAATATTGGATATGCAATCCCATAGAACGATAGAAATAAAGGCCTTTTTTGAAGATTATTTCTTGTTCTTTGGGGTTTTCAAAGATGACCATAACGAAACCTTTGGACCCAAGCTTTAGATCTACGTGACATGTGAGCTTCCATCTAGAATTGATCCATGCAACCAAATCTTTCTCAATTGGCCAGAGACCTAGGAACTTACCTATTAACACATGGTCCTTCATATGTTGTACATATCCACTCAGATTTTTGGGACGGATCTCATAGTGTGGCATCATTGCAGCCTTTGGTATGCACTAACCTAGTTTCCACTTGGCGTCATCACCTGAGTTAAGATGTGTATCGAGCATGGGTCCATCCCTTGAGGGAGTCACATCGCTGGAGATTTCTATGTTTGCAGATCCTAGAGCGGTTAGATCGGGTCTAGAAGGACCAAGTTCAATACCAATGATGTGCGGAGAAAGCAGTGGAGGGGTGTCTGACCATTCCGACGACGCCATTAAAAGAGGATCAAGTTTGAAATCGTGATAGAGGCAGAAAAAACCCTAGAAGAAAAAAAACAAATCATATCTTAACACACACATATTTCATAAAAAAATATTTTAAAAATATTTTTTATTCTTATTTTAAAAAATGTTTTATATTACTTAAAATATATATACATATGGTTATGTAATAAAATAGTTATAGTAAATTAAGTCAAACAAAGTGTTAATCACATTGTTATCCTTAATTTTTAATGAAAGAGGACTTATCAAATTCCTAAACAATGACGAAGTGAGAACATCTATTTGAATGTTAATAGTTAATTTTTATATGTATTGGCTTGTAGGACATGTTAAGCCCCTTCGATGACAAAGGTCACACACATACTATTGAAGTTTGGACAAACTCGTGAAGACATTCTTCTAGATTAATAATTAATAATATAAATATTAAATATTAAATATATATAATAAGTAATAATAATAATAAATAGTTATTTATTATCCAAGGGACGCATCATTTCATGGATGGTCACCATATGTTCTTTATATATGGAACACTCATCATTGTAATAAAATATTGATCATAGCTCATCTCATATGAAGAAAATCAACATGGTATCAGAGCAGGATTGGGCGTGACTCCTTCATGGAAGAGCCCATAAATATGAGAGTAGAAAAATCAACACGAGCAAGGGTTGCACAATTATGTTGGTACCTGCACATTGTCCAAGGATAAGAAATTTTGATCATGTTTGCATGTAGTGCTTTCTACACATCAAGGCTGTTGAAATATGCCTCTACATAATCTTCCACGCAAGGATCATAACCAGAGGGTAATTTATGCCACAGGTCCTACATGTTGAAGATAGTTTGCCTTACAATGAGAAAATAAACATGAACAAGAAATGATTTGATCCGTATAGAGAAGGGAGTGATAAGTAGTGTTAAATACATGTTTTGACAGAGATTTTGTGGATGTCGCAAGGTGTTTCATAGTTTTACCGAGCCTGTCCACACAAACAGGCGTGTACAAATTGTAAATGTCAATATTTGTGTACATTTGAATAACTCTTCTGACAACACTATCACACAAGGATGATGACTCGTTATTCATCTTGGAATTCCAGAAGCCCTTGAAACTGTGATAAGGCACTGATATCTTCAATCCTGGATGTCATTACAATTGTAGAATCTAACAATAACACTATAGAAAATGACTTGATAAAATCTCAATCCAAGATGTCTTGAAAGAATCTGTTTGTAGAAGGATATGATGTGACAGGAAGATGGTCTCCGAACTTGGTCTCTCCTTAAAATCAATATTATGGTAAAGTCATCTCTTTAATACTTGAAACTTGGTGCAACAATATTCAATGTAAGAAAAGATGACACCCTCTAGCAAGAAGCCACACTCATGTTATAACCAGATCGTGTAATTAGCTTGAAGATTGCAATCGTATAAAAAGAAGATTGAGTCTCATTGTCTAGAACATGGGATTGATCGAGGAACACAACACTTTCCCAATACTCTATGATATCCATTGCTTGATCATTGCAGTACTCACCTACTATAGAATTATTACTACTAGTGGAATATATGATCATATTGAAGGATTTTTCGCACATTTGTGAAATTCGTTTCCCGTAATTTCATAATAGTCAAGGCATTGATATATGAAAAATCCACATGCCAGCATAATGGCATAATCAACCTCAAACTCTACACCTCCAAGCCTATGTGCTATCAATTTCCTATATTACGTGCACAACTCAATCATGTGATCTTTGAAGAATAGATGTAGATCACAGTTTTAGGAGAAGGCTTGGAGCATTGTCATAAGCCACCAAACATAAATTGCAGGGGACTACAAGCAAGATTTATTTTTAAAATAACATTGGATATACATGATGCAATTGGCATTTATGTAAACTCACGCCAATGGTGATGCCCGGGGACCATGTGAATATGTTTGTTGAATTGATTATGGCGGTGGCATGTGAGCAGGGTATGAGATTTTCCATTAGGGTCAGGGGCAAGACCGTCAGTGCTAGTGTTATTCAATCCATCATCGATTGTAACTGGAGAAAGAGAGAAACCAGTTCGACAACTTGTTGCAGATAATGCTTAGTTGGATGGAGACTTTATCACCACAGTACAACAACGTGGTGCTGCAATTATCAAGGCACGTAATCTCTCTAGTGTATTGCCTGTTGCTAGTTCTCCATGTGAGCATATATGTGATTGGGTGCTTAGTACACATAAGGGTACATGGGTTCCAATGGACGTATATTCTGATGGAAATTCAGTAGTGACTTCCAAGTGGATCTATAAGATCAAACACATAGCTGACGAAAGCATCGAGAAGCGCGAAATGATATTTGTTGCTAGAGGAATCTCTTAGGTGGAGGGAATAGATTATGAGGATACATTTGCTCATGTTGTTCGATACACTTTTATTCGGACGAGTATTTCCCTTATAGCATCCATGGGTTGAAGACTACATTAGATGGATATGAAGACAAACTTTCTCAATGGAGATATTGAGGAAGAAGTATACATCGAGCAGCCAGATGGTTTTGTGATACATGAGAAGGAGTCTCGTGTGTGTGAGACGAACAAAGTTCGCTCACACAATAATTATCCAAAATACTTGGAATATAACAAAGTAATCCATGTAGGACTGTAAATAATATATGAATAGATAAGATAATAAGATGATTACAATTGAGAATGAGGGCTCGTTTATATACCCATGCAGGGGTGCCCTTAACAATAGTCATGTCCTTTGAGACATGACCTTTCATTATTAATAATTAGTATTTATTAATTAATTATTATGTTATGAATATCTATTTATGTATATTTATATTCATAATATTGCCTTCCCCTTAAAAATGCTTTGTCCTCAAAGCATACTTTATGGAAGACTTATCTCTTGCGCTAGCTTGTAATTATTGTCGCCTTTAGTAATCGTTGAGGACTTGAGATGATAGGATTTTCTAAGCACTGAGCAAAACTTTCGCATTGTAAAGGAGTTTGCCCATCCTAATTCGATCTTTTGCATGGGGAGTTTATAGGGTTCTTGGAAAGAACTTGATGTATTTCGACTCCCATGATAACTTATATTTTGAGCATCACTTGTAGTTGAAGTAATATTCTTCGACATACTGGTCATTTGTTTCTGTTGATACAAGGATTGGCTAAAGTATCGATTTTTGTGATTAGGATGTTGATAAGGCATCCTTGCAACTTGATCCTTACTTTGTATACTTATAGCTTTTTGTTGAT
>ML782022.1:524228-536348 GCA_009831015.1 Picea engelmannii
ATTTGAAACCTAATATTTTCAACAGATTTCTGAGTTTATATGGCTAAAGGCCTGAATTGGTCAAAGACTGAAGTTCCTAAGAACTTTGAAAATTTGAATGGCCAAGGGCCTAATGGGTGGTCAAAGACCAGATTTCTCAGAGAAACTCTGAAACGATGGGGTTGGCCAAAAGCCGGATCAGACAAGGTCTGATAAAGAGACTGGCCAAAAGCCGGATCAGACAAGGTCTGATAAAGAGACTGGCCAAAGGCCGAGATCAGAAAAACGAAGCTCTGATACCAAATAAGATGAACAAAGTTCGTCACGCACAAATAATCCAAAATATCTGGAATATAGTAATCAAATCCATATGGACAAATATATATGTAATAAGAATGAATAGTAATATATATGATAATAAGATAATAAGATGATTACAATTGAGAATGAGGGCTCGTTTATATACCCAGGCAGGGGTGCCCTTAACCAATAGTCATGTCCTTTGAGACATGACCTTTCATTATTAATAATTAGTATTTATTAATTAATTATTATGTTATGAATATCTATTTATGTATATTTATATTCATAACAGTGTGCAGGTTGAAGAAGGCCCTATATGGACTCAAGCTTGGTATACGAGGATTGATGGACACCTGATGAATTTGTGCTTCAGCAAAAGTGTTGTTGATCCCAACCTGTACTACAAGACTGTTAATGGTGAGTCCCTGATTTTGGTCCTCTACATTGATGATTTATTCCTCATTGGTACAGAGAGCCTTATTGTTGGATGCAAGTATGTGTTGGCCTCTGAGTTTGAGATGAAGAAACATGGTATAATGCACTACTTATTGGGACTAGATGTGTGACATAGAACTAATGAGATCTTCCTGAGTCAAGGGAAGTACACAGTTGAGATATTGAAAAGTTTGGGATGTTGAACTATAAGCCCATGGCTACACCAATGGTGACGAATCTGAAGAAACTAAGTGTGTCTTCTTCCAATTCCGATGAAATTAATATGACCCTGTACATACAACTAATTGGATCATTAATGTATCTAGTTAACACCAGACCATATATTTGTTATGTAGTAAGTGCACTTAGCCAGTTTATGAGTCAATCGAGACAGACACACCGGATTGTTGCAAAGCATGTGTTGAGATACCTGCAAGGCACAATTGGACATGGTCTGAGTTATACTTCCAGTATTGACATGAGATTGTAGGGATATACTGACTTTGATTGGGTAGGGAATGTAGTGGACAGGGAGAGAACCTCTAGGTGTTGCTTCACTTTGGGATCTGCCATGGCTTCCTGGTGTAGCAGGAAACATACTTATGTGGCCTTGAGCACCATAGAAGCAGAGTACATTGCATTGAGTCTGGCAGTCCGTGAAGCAATGTGGCTTCGCAAGCTCCTACAGATTTATTTGGACATGTGATGGATTCCATCGTTATTCATTGTGATAACCATAGTCGTGTGAAGATCTCCAAGAATCTAGTGTTTCATGACAAATCGAAACACATTGAGACCAAGTACCATTACATCCGAGACATGGTGTAGAGGAAGGAAGTATTGGTGCAGTACCTTCCTGCTGATGAGCAGATTGTTGATGTTCTTACCAAACCTCTTAGCGGGACGAAGTTCAAGTACTTATGTGATAGATTTGGCGTGGCACAGAATGCCTCCCTCACTAAGAGGGAGTGTTGTTGTTTGCAGTTTCCTGAGAAATTCTCTAGATCATACTCCTTTGTGTATGAGTTGAATTGAACTGTGAGGACACTTATCCAAGAAGGGATAAGTGGGTTTGGGCTTATAGCCAAATGTCCCTTATGGAGAGCACATGAGGACACGTCCCTTATGGAGAGCACATGAGGACATGTCCCTTGTAAAGAGCACATGAGGACATTTCAAGGAGTTGACCTTGACGTCACACACTATGGGGAGTTTACCCTAGTGTTTTTAGAGGGAGTGGCCTCTCGAAGTCCACATGGGAGTGCCATGTGTTACGGACATTCTCCATATCATACTCCTATGTGACCGAGTTGAGTTGATTTGTGAGGACACTTATCTGAGAAGGGATAAATGGGTTTGGACTTATAGCCCAACATTCCTTGTGGAGAGCACATGAGGACATGTCAAGGGAGTTGACCTTGACGTCACATAGTATGGGGAGTTGACCCTAATGTTTCTAGAGGGAGTAGACTCTAGAATTCCACATTGGAGTGTCATGTGTGACAAACCTTTTGCTACTATGGTGGTTGTGTACCACTTGCAGAGACTATGTCTCTGAACAATAGTTGTGTGCTACTACAGTGGTTTTGTACCACTAGCAGTGACTTTGTGTCATTGGACAGTAGTTGTGTGCTACAAGTAGTGGTTGTGTACTATTACCCCCATTTTGTGGATAACTAAGGAGATCATGTCTCGAGGCCCTCAGGTTCCAGATATGGAGTGTTGAGAGACTACATGACCAGCAATACCCTTTGCACAGATGGAAAACCCACTCACCACCACAGATGGTCACAATTTTGAAAATGGAATCCACCACACCAGTTGGATTCTAGAAGGCAGTGGGCCTTGCTTTATGAGGTACAAGTCAGTATTATGGTGAGCATCATTTCAATATTTAAGCCATTTGATTATGGTGCATCGTAGATTTCTCTAGATTTCATGATATATGCGTGGACATTATGCCTTTTGCCCTGTTTCACCTTGGTGGTTGACATTGTGCCCTAGTAAGTGGTATTTCTTGGGAATGGGTTTGCTACTAGGAACTCCCTTAATGAGCCATCGTACCGTTATCGGCCATACTTACAACTTTCCATCATTATTCCCCTCCATTTCCTTATCTCTTGGGATTTTAGGGTGTATTTACCCAAGAAGGGGTTGTCCTTCATTCTATGGGAAGAAGGAGCTAAAGGCCCAGAGGGGTTGATGTTGGGTAAAGAATAAAAGCCTTATATAAACCTTCCATATGCTTCACCTGGGGATCACCCAAGAAAGAAATAAAATGCTTATCTTTAAGTAAAGGGGACCCACAATATGATAAAGAATGCTTAAAAGGTTAGTTGAAGGATAGGAGGTCTCATCACGAGTCGACCTATCACATCCATGAATATCTAGTGGTATGACATTGTCATCATCTGGTCACCATGCCAAGGCAATGGCTCTCACTTGCATGGCTGAGAGAAAGGGGGTCTCATCATGAGCTAGCCTTCTCATTTCAACTAGGTGTTTGTGGGTGACATTGCCATCATCTGGTCACCACACCAAGGCAGTGACCTTCAATCTCTCATTATGATGTTATGAAAGAAAATACAAAGAAAGAAAGATAAAAGGTAATTAATGGGCTTGGAAAAAGTGTATTGCGGACGAAGCTACCACACACCCTTTACAAAGGCACCCATGAATGAGACACTATGACCCTTTGTATGTCATGAGCCCTATGCCCATTGAGTCTTGACCCCAACCACTTCATCCACTTTACATGGCTTAGAGAGGGATTTCTTCGAAACTCTCCTTGACCTAGGGAAAGATCTACCCAATAGGAGACCTCGTAAACCCTCCCACATTCAAGCTTAACAAGTTGCATAATGTCTTTGAGCAATTAATTGTTTGATATAGTGGTCTTTGATGAACATGCTTAGATGGATTATTTATTGATTGGATTCACTTATCATGATGTTATGACTTGAGATCCTTTAAGGGCGTGCTCATTTGTCTTTGCAGGACCTATTTGGTGGACAGTTTTGGGAGAACAAGCCTACCTTGGGCTTCCATGGGGCTACAATCCCACAAGTTGGATGCCAGGGGCCCGCATGTCGAATGAGATATATCAGACTTGGAAGGCCTTGATGATGACTTGGATGACCTAGCCCAACCCTCACTTGCCAAACGAATTTCCCAGGATGGGCAAAACGTCTTATTTTTTAGCTTCATGTCATGTTTTTCGGGCTAGGGCATGGTGGTGAGATGCCACTCTTGTGACACATGGACGTTTGAGGAGGAGAAAGGTCTTCACCATGATGAGAGTGCTTAGGTGCTTGACATGTGTCCTTTGGAGGCCTACCCATGATTCTCCAACACCAACAACTTCCTCAAAGTGGAAAAAATGTCCCCTAAAGGGGTGACGTCCTCCTAAATTAGGGTATTATTTATGCAAAAAGTGAAATTTTAAGTGAATTATTTAATATTACTTTGTTCAGGGGGCGAGATTAGGGTTGTTGACTCCTAATCTTGTGGTTTACTACTTAATTTGTCGGCAAACTATGTTAGCTACATTTTGTATAAATAGAGATCATAGGATCTCATTTTAATCACAACTCTCCCTCATTGTGAGAGGACTTGGTCTAAAATTTTCGGCTATCTTGGCTCTTTTATCTCTTTTTCACTTGTTTATGGCTATATTTATGAATGGTTGATGGAGGAGGTCTAGTGCTAGCTTTGGATGATGTTTTCTAGCTCTTATGGTGGATTATCTTGGCATTTCTCTTTATCTTGGTATGGTATTTACTATTATGCTATCATTTTTTCAAGTCAAGTATTGTTATGCTAGGAGCTAGGTGGGAAGTATAAGGGCATACACCCCCACCATAGCCTTCACCATTTATTCCTTCATCTCATTGATTTCACTAGGGTTTGCTAAGAGAAGTATAAGGGTATACACCCTCTTAGCTTAAATCCTAGCTAGAGAAACTTGCCTCGGGGAGTAAAAGGGATTACACCCCCAAGGAGGTAGCATCTCTAGCTCTTGTTTATTTTGAATCCATTAACCCAATAGTAAAGGAACTAGTCATACTCTTTTTTGCATTGGAGATATAAAATCATTGCCTTGGGAAACGTAATTTTTGAACTTTTGAATGTTTTATTGCTTGAAGTTGATTTGCCTCACTGAGAGGATTCTTCCCCCACTAGGGAGTCCCCTCTCTCCCAATACTCTAATTGTTGTTATAAACTTTAACCTACAACCATTAGAGCTGCATAACCCTAACTACTAACACTCTCATAACTCCTAAACTAACCCTAGATTAGCTCTCTAATTTTCCTCACTTACTCTACTAACTAGGGCGCATCTTTTGGGATAGTTCTTAGCA
Source organism: Picea engelmannii (assembly GCA_009831015.1). Lineage (NCBI taxonomy): Eukaryota > Viridiplantae > Streptophyta > Pinopsida > Pinales > Pinaceae > Picea > Picea engelmannii. The sequence goes on from ML782022.1 coordinate 529,307, forward strand.
CTTTTGTGTGGTTGATTTTGTTGTTGCATGTAGTTGAATGCTACATCCATAAGGCTACAATTTTTTGCAAAAAATATACATTTACAACAATTATCTTCTCTTGCTTCTTAAGCGTTTTTTTTAACCTATATTCATTGCTAATATTGACGTTGATTTACTTAACTAGTTTAGATATTAGTATGTTGATTTAAATGTTTTATTTCTTGATATAAATTGTCATCAACTGCTGCAAATTAGGGATATCAAGCTTAACTTGTTGATCCAACTAACATATATCATTACAAAGTGTATTTTCTTATGTCTCGGGCAGGTACAATCATCCGGAGAAGTATTATACCTGTGGGGCAACAATTACTTCACTTGCAAGGCATCATTTCCCACCTTTCATCCCACTTAGACTTGACCTCTAGGGGATTCACTTCCTCTTATCTCCATCTCCATCTCCATACCCCTAGGGTCACCAGGATCGCCTCCCTAAAGTGACCTAGTCACCCTTGAAGTGTGGGACCTACATCGAGGTGACATTGGTTTAGGATTCCCAAGTTATAGCACTTGTTTTTTGGTTGGCTCGGGCTTTTCCCAACCTGCAACTTGCACTATAACATGTATCACTCGACAATAGTTGTGTACTACTATGGATCAACATAGTCGTTTTCTATTGGATGGAAATTGTAGTAGTTGTATGCTACTAGCTTATTGTCATGGAGACTACCAGATCACTTGGAGCAATTGTGTGTTGCTTGATCGTAGAGACTGTGGTGGATGATTCGAGCTACTGATGACATGGTAGTAGTTGTGTGCTACTAGTTGATTATAGAGTAGTGAGTGGACTACTAGATGAAGACATCGTGGAAAGATACCTCCCTAGTTAAGAGGGAGTGTTGATGTTTCAACATCAAGCAGACCTTCTCCTAGATTGGGTTGCAAACCAAGGGAGATAGGATACATTTATCATAAAGGTGCACTTGTGGTAAATGGGCCAGAGCGTAGTCTTTCCTTGATCATGACAAGGAATAATATGGACTTGAGGTGCTTGAGGTGCTTTCCACATATCAATTAACATCAGGTTAACATTCACTCACAAGTGTGTTCCTGTGGTGAACGACCCTGGTGTGGTCCTTGTCCTAGTCATGGTGACTTGACAAGGAATTATAAAAGACTTAAGATGCCGGATGTTATCACCTGCGGACCTAGAGTGAGCCTGATCTCAGAGAGATTCAATTAGCTTAGAGGGAGATTCGTAGGGAGAGTTTCCCCTTGATTCAGGTGGAAGAGAGACATCTCCAAGGACTGATAGACATGTGTCATGAGTCTAGGGTGAAGTTTGTATACTTCAGAGACAAAACTTGCCATGATGTAGAATGTCTCCTTTGTTGAGAGGGAGTGTTGATGTTTGGACAACATCGGGAAGACATTATTCTAGATTAATAATTAATAATATAATTATTAATTATTAAATAATATATATAATAAGTAATAATAATAATAAATAGTTATTTATTATCCAAGGGATGCATCCTTTCATCGATGGTCACCATATGTTCTCTATATATGGAACACTCATCATTGTAATGAAATATCGATCATATATCATCTCATATGAAGAAATTCAACATATACAAAGGCACTACACCCATTGAGTTTTAAACTCGACCATATATTTAATATTTTTCTAGCTCCTACATTGACATTCTCACTAATCTAACATTATGTTTTGATTAATTATCTACATCAATTTTTTCGTAAAGTAGTGGAATTTGTGCTCGTCAAAGCTATAGAAGTCGACCATGAACACATTGCAAACTAGTAGGTCGAAGATGTCATATTGTAATGTTAAGACATTATAAACATTAGCATATAACAATGAGATAACTAGGATTCATTAGTGGACATTAGAATTTAGGCCATAAGTGTGAAGATTGTGAGTTCAATTAAAAATATACCTCTTATTCCAATGTTTAGGCATTGTGTGCCAAATGCACACTAACCATTACTTGAGTTAGAACACAATTTTAATATTATCAAGTTTGATAATGAGATCAATCAAATTGGATAGGACAAATTAATAGTTCTAGTATCCATTATTTTGGTATCAATAAATTAAATTAAACTGATTGAAAATACATTTGATCTTTTGATATCTGACCACCCTACCAACTACCATGTTTGGTATTTTATCTTCAAAAAATGGAATGTGGCTACTAACTTTTATTCATTGTTTGGTAGTCAATTAGTCTTTTCCCACTAGTGTTGCAATACCATTGATTTGGATCCCAAAAGGCCCTTTTCCTATCGTAAGGTCCATACAATTTCAAAACCACCATCAAAATTTTCACACATGATTTTTGTGCAAAGCCCTGATTGCAAAGAAAACATTTTTTTTTACTAAAAAATCACTTTTCCATCCTGTCAAAACACCTCTAGAGAGACCATTTGCATCCACCCACAAGAAGTACCAACTAATAAACAACTTCTTTAAATTACCTAAGATTAAATCTCCCTACACATTAATTATTGAGCCAACATGATGTCAGATTTCTCCTTCGCCACTAACCTATGAAGGGAACGTATTTTATTAGGGCTTCCCAGACCTCTCATATTGATTGAAAGCACCTTCATTATGAAACCCCAACATCAAGTTGTTCGTCTCTAAGAGCCCAATTTAAGGTTTTTTGTTTTCCCTATATCACCTCTGCCACAACCTTATTTTGTGCATGGAACAAATGGGATTTTTTGCCTACACCTGACTTACAAATAGTTCTCCTAGGATCCATATCTAAACCCCCCAAGACAAGTTCAACCCCTGCAGTCGGTCCCATTGAATGTAGTTGATACAAGTTCCAGAAAGAATCCCCATGGAAGAATAAAGGGAACTTGGTCGAGTCCCTTTTCCCTTACCAATTTGGTCAGCTAACAAGGATTTCAAAATATCATCCCCTACCACATATATCTTCAAACAATTTTAACAACCACTACTTGACACACTCTACATCTCAACATTTTTTAGACCCATGATATTCCTCCCTTTTTTTCTTCGGAATTCAACAAAAAACCTCCTTCAACCATAAAGGAAGTTGAGGGTAAAACATTGAAGTGAGACTTACCTGGGCTATTGAGAGCTTGTGTAGTAATCTCTAGTGGTTCCACTAGCTTAGGTTCCTCTTCTGCTAATACCTTTTCCACCACCAAAGTGTAGAGTCATGTCCACTCTTCTATTATGGGAAAAATCACCTCCTTCTCCATTCCTAAGATACCTTTTTCCAGCCTACAATCCAGAGAAACCTATATTACATTTTCTTTCGGGGTTGAGTTCACTCCCACCTTGTCTCCTAGCTTCTGCATAGATCCAAAGGATTCCCCTATAAATTTTTCATTCTCCTTAAGCCTTAGAGTGGATAATTCATCTCTTGAAAAAAAGACTTTCTTTCCTTAGTCTTCACCGAACCCAACTTTGCACCATTTTTTTGCCTTATCAAGCTTTAAACCTCTCTCTTTCTCATACCTTGTCCACCCTCCTCCTGGCACTTTCCAGAAGATAAATTCTCCACTGGAAACCTAATAATAGTTTTGGAAATTCTAGTTCCATCACTTGTCACCGATCCCAATGGCCTTTACTTTTTCTGCCAAATATTTCTCTTAAATGGCCTCCAACAATCCTCAACCACATGCCCTATCTCATGATATATTACAAAATTGAATGGTACATTACCATAATTCAAGATCTGAGTGTATTCCCATTCCTTTACCTCCACATATATTCTCTCCATCAAACCCTTTGATAAAACAATAATTGCCAAATTGTTGGTCACTGATCTATACGTAGAATACTTGTAGGAGGGATCCACCATTAAGGTTTTCCTTAAGTGATTTCCAAGGTCCCAAAGGAACCTATTACTCTAGAGTTCCAATGGTAAACCAAAATTTTTGACCCAGATTGGAGAATTTTTCATCACCTCCCTTTAGGGATCGAAACATGGGTGCCACAATTTCAAATTTAAAGGGAAAGTCCCCCAAAACCATCCTTCACCTAAAATGTTAATCGCATCTTCCTCTGTTTTAAAAACAAAACTAAGCCATTCCCTATTCAAGATATGGAAAATAGGGGAGTAACGTAGAATATGTTCAAAATAATGCGTCACCCAACTTTGGATTGTGGAAACAGACAAAGAGACTCCAAAGAAATACCCTACCAATGTTTTTTGGACCAGCTCAATTTATTACTACACGCTTATATCCTCACCCACTATCATTTTTACTTTTCCCTCATTATATCCTATCATCTTCTTGTGCTTATTTGAATGCTTCGTACTACCCCCTCTCACCTAGGGGTAACTGGAGGAGACTATTCTTCCTGATCCACAATGCAGAAAAAGGTCCTAGAGTTGACGACCAACATTCTCCACAGACAACAACCCCTTTGATGATTCTTCCTCATCATTTCAAAACGCATTCACTTGATCAACATACTCATATAATGATGGTGGTCCAACACACGTGAGGTGCATTAGACATTTTTTCATATGAAGTATTGCATTTAATGTATTGGTAATTTAGGTAAGGATCATGGGTTGAAGTCAGATAATGAATCATGATGCTTGGAAGTTATGCTTTTTGCCTTGCTTCACCTTGGTGGCCATCATATGTGTTCTAGTCAAGTGTTGTCACTCTTACGGAAAAGGGGTACTATTAGGAGGCCTTGATAGGGGTAGCATACATGTACCTTTCCATACTTAACACTTTCCATCTATTTTCCTCTCGTTATCCTATATTTTTGGAGTGGTTGTTACATGTATCCCAAAAAGGTCCATACTTTATTCTCCTATGAGAAGAGGGGGCTTGAATGAGCAAGGTTTATGCCATTGTAAAAAATAATGGAAATAGCATGTTATAAATTCAAAATGCAAAATAATAATAAAGGGATATAAATGATAAATCAAAAGCGAATTTACCTTGAGCTCTACCCCCTCATTATATTGAGGCCACCACCCCAAGTCCCAACACATTGAATGCATATCTAAAGAAATGAATTAATTGAATTATCTCGATGTAATAAATGTGTAAACCTAAAAATGAGCTTGGAAAGAAAAATGATGAATATCAAAAGAAAATATATGGGTGGGAAGAAACAGTGTTGAAGAAAGGGTAACTCAATCAATTAAGTGCTCCCTTTGCAAAGACATTCATGGAGATGAACATCACACATGGCCTTACATATCAGTGACACCATATCCATGAAGTAAACCCCAAGTCATACCACTCACTCACACTTACCCTTTGATTGGTTTCTCATGAAATACTCCTCTACTTGGGTACTAGCACACCTAATACAGTTCTATGATGGCCCTCCCATACCTAAACTTGGAAAATTGCAAAAATTCCTAAGCTAGTCTGAAGTTTGAAGAAGATACCCAATGTGAATTTTGCATTAATATGTAACTCACTTTTTATGATTCTAATGACTCTTGTATCCATGATGGTTGGTCTCACTTGATTCACTGAGCTCATGCTTCTTGATGATGTGCCCTTTGACATGATCCTTTGGAAGACATTGTGATGCTTCTCCCACACTTCATGGAGAACATTGCACATATCATGGAGGTTGTTAGAGCCTTGATGATGAGCGTTGGACCTTCTGATGACTTGGCATGCCTTCTGACACCCTCCAGAATACCTTGGACCTTGTACTTTTCACTTGGGAGCTATGACGTTGCACTATAAGACTGATGTGTCACTTAGAGAGAAGGGAGCCCCCACCATGGACGTTACACCCCTTTGAGGACATTGATTTTGAGCTTGACGATGTGGCATTTGATGATTACAGTGCACCTCTTTGGAGAGGTCATGGATCCCTTTTCCTTGATGACATCATGATTAGGAGCATGGAAGTTGCACATGTGATGGGACTTCACACTTAAGGATGATGTGACACTTGATGGAGCCGAAGTAGCACTTGAATGATGAGGTGGCAGATGGTTGATGATGAGATGTGACCTTCTTTATGAGGAGGCATGGATTTTTATGATAATTTGCACCTTTTGGGGAGAGACATGACTTTTGGAGCCATTATACCCCATTTGGAGATGACGTCACCCTTCTTCAGCCTTCTACATTCACACATGTGATGTTTTTTAGGTACATTTTCAAGTTTTAGCATTGTATCATTGTCTTAGAGGATTTTTTTGGGGGTCGAGCTAGACATATCCACCTTGTATCATGGAAATTATTATGTTTTAGGGGCTTTTAGGAGGATATTGGCTAAAACAAAGTGAAGTGCTTGATTGTTGGATTACTGAGAGGGGGGTGAAACGGTAATAGATCAATATAATCATTTTTAACCATAAAATGCAAGTGTTATATTAATGTAGCATTATCATCCAATAGTTTCAGAGTAAATAAACAATGAACACATGAGCAATCATACATATACACAGTACACCAGTATTTTACGTGGAAACCCAAAGCGGGAGAAAACCATGAAATGTTTTTTCTTATATGTATTTAATAATTACATTTATTGGAAGCACCAACTTCCTTTGTTTTCCAGCTGCAATTGGAAGGAGGCTCCAACCCCCTAGTTTCTCAGGCTACAACCTAAGGGAAGCTCCAACTCCCCAATTCTTTGGATACAACCAGAAGGAGGATACAACCCCCTATGTTCTCCGACTACAACCAGAAGGTGGCTACAACCACTTGTCCTTGCCCGGTGAAATTCCCACGTCATAGAAGTAGAATGATGGAACCACTGTCACACTATCACTGTGAGATATACTGTTGTAAACCTGTACCAATCAACCTGCACCAAACAACCTGTAATAAACCTGTACCATAAACAAGTGCATCAACCATGCACCAACCTATACCTCAACCTGTACCATCAACGAGTGCATCAACCATGCACCAAATATGTACCAATCATGCATCAAATACACATAAACTATGACTCATCAAGATGTACCAACATCATCAACTATACACCTCATGTATGTGCCAACTCATCAACTACTTGTCTCAACCATGTACCCAACATGTACCTCAACCAAAA